>NW_024121321.1:23055620-23511682 GCF_016745375.1 Pimephales promelas
TTCATGCATTTTATTTACTACGGCTGCAACAAACTGAAACACATTACATTCCAATAAACCATTTTTGGTTCAAACTTAATCGAAAAAATATGCCAGGCCAGGCTGTGAATGATCACGTGATGACGTTAAAAATTAGTAAATAAACTGCTCGAAAGAAGCGATTCGCAGAAATGAGTCGGCCTCCTAGGACTAATAAAATATTAAGCGGCAGGCAGGAATAAAAGGCAGTGAGTGACTCTTTCATGGATGTATTCGTGAAAATAAATTGGATATGTTTAGAGAGTAGACAAATGTAAACTGCAAAGACAAACCACAACCCCTTTTGTATCAATTCCGCACTTACCGCCAATCATCGTCTATCTTAGTTCACTCGACCAATCAGTGGTCAGCCGGACGACAACACAGCGCATTTTCCTTCAACCACTAGTATGGGATGTTGACGTGACGCAACAACTATCAGCTGGTTTTGTTTTGCTTCATTCCGCTAGAAGTCGTAAATGAACAAAAACTTGCGTTTTAATTAATTGATGTGAGGCAGAAGAATAACTGAAGCGTTGGAGTATATTTCTCTTCCACTTTATTCGGACCTTACAGTTTTTCTTCAGTAGGTCTCCGCTTTGGCACTATCTTTCCAAGAGGTCCAACCGATCCCAGGCCTCCGATCCAGGGCGGAGGGAGGGAAGGAGGTCGTTGGGAATCGGGATCGGGATGGAGACCGAGGAGGGAGCTGACGGTCCTGGCGGGCCGGGGCCGGGGCCGGGGCCGTGCTGCGTCTCCTTCAACCAGGACTCCACGTAAGCATCATCTGCCGAATCGGATATTTCTATGATGCTTAAAAAGCGGTTTACCTTACAAGAGGGAATGTCACCTCTGCTTAAAGGATTGACCGCTATTTATTGTCTGTTTTGATTATTACACATCCATAAAAGCCAGTCACTATGTTATAACGGTGTTGTTGCAATGTATAATAATTATGATAAGTTAGATGAGCTTAGTGTTGTTTCTCAGGACTGTTTTTCAATGGTTGTACAATGTTTTTTGAGCAGTATAGTGGTTTAAATGAGATTGCACAAACAATAAAAAACAACAAAATCCACTAATATTACTTATAGATTAGATATGATTATGAATATTATAGCCTGCATGGTTTTATAGAGGAGAAACTGAACGTTGCTCCCCTCTTCACGTTTCCTCAAAGCAGAATTTGCAGTATTGTGAGATTGTATTGATCAGTCCACAGTCTCCTGACAAGATGACCCTCTCTTGTCGTCTTTTCTAGTGGTTGATCACATTGGTTTCTTGTCTGAAAAGTCAAGCATAGCAAATCAAACACAACACATGATACTGAGAGTAGTCAGGTGATCTGATGTATTGTCTCTTCGAGATTATAGTCAACTATCTCTCTTGGGGCAAAACACATTTGTATTAGAAAAATCAGAAATTAGTTCTTTTGTATATGTTGTACTAGTCACAGTGGTAATAATTACCAACACATGTCAGACGCAGTCCTGCTGTAAACACAAGGTTTTGTTGTGGGTTTCAGCAGTACCTATGTTTTCCAATAAAAGTAGAAAAGGACATGCTAAGCACAGGATCTGACGTGAACAGCTTTTTTTAAAGGAATGAAAGGCCTGCAAAACAGATGTTTTAACCCCCTCCCCACCCCCCTAAAAAAGATTCCAGTAAATGTAACAGACATCAACTCTTCTATTTATATGTAAGCCAAATGATTACAATTTGCACAAATGTTTCTATCTTGAGTCATTACCTGTGTTGTATTAGGATTTTAAAATGACTTAGCTTGCTGTCACTTTTGAAAAAACTTTTGCTGATAATTTACTCACCCCCATTTCATCCAAGATGTCCATGTCATTCTTTCTTCAGTTGAAAAGAAATTTAGTTTTTGATGAAAACATTCCAGGATTTTTCTCCATATAATGGATCAAGTGATTCAAGGTCCAAAAGACAGTTTCAGTGCAAACTGTTCAAAGGGGTTTAAATGATTCCAGATGATGAATAAGGGTCTTAGCAAGTGAAACGATCACTCATTTAAAAAAAAAAAAAGTTTAAATTTTCTAAGCTTAAATGCTTGCCTTGGTCTGTTCTGTGATGCGCGTTTGTGACTCTCCTTTTCGAACTCGTTCATCAAAATGAACAAATCTTTTTCCGAGTCAATTCGTTCATTTCGTTCGTTGAATCAACCAAATGACACAAAAAAAAGATTTGTTCATTTTGATGAACGAGTTCGAACAGGAGAGTCACGAATATGCATCACAGAACAGCAGAGCAAGGCGAGCATTTGAGCTTATAAAACTTAAACTTTGTTTTTTTTTTTTAAATGAGCGATCGCTTCGCTTGATAAGACCCTTATGCATCGTCTTGAATCGTTTAAAGCCCTTTCAACAGTTTGCAATTTGCACTGAAACTCTCTTTTGGACCTTGAAGCATTTGGTTCCAAGTGAAGTGCATTATATGGAGAAATCCTGGAATCATTTCATCAAAAACCTTAATTTCTTTTCGACTGAAGAAAGAAAGATGTGGACATCTTGGATGACATGGGGGTGAGTAAATTATCAGCAAAAGTTTTTTTTAAAAGTGAACAACTCTTTTAAAAAAGTGGTAGATTCTGTGTTGGCCATTGCATCTGTGTTTTTCCGTCATTATAATTAAAGAAATCTAATTATATTTATATATTATATTTTACAGTTTTATGCTGTTTATACACATAATAAATTGCATGTACACAGTTTAATTCATAAGTGAAAATAACTATCCAAATAATGGATGTGTTGATTTAACAGATTTGATACAGCATAATGTCTTCTTGCTTTTTCCAGGTCTTTGGCTGTGGGCACCAAAACTGGATACAAACTATTCTCTGTGACCTCTGTGGACAAACTGGACTGCATTCATGAGAGTAGTAAGATCATCTACGATTCTTTTTTGTATAAACTTGATATAAATGGCAAGTATGGCTGTCTGCAAAAAATACTATAGGCAATAGGAGGAACCATCATGTGCAACACAATGAAGTTATCATAAGGTGTAGTCACTTTCTAACGAAACACTTAACAAATAAATTGAAAATGCCATCTCATTTCCTTTGTATTTTGTTGAGAAAGATAAGAGAAGATATTTCACTTTCAAAATATATTTTGGAGAATGTTTGTCTCTGTGAATGTTGTGATAAACTCACCCTACAGGGTGTAAAGTTGTCCTTGTCTGTTTTGATTTATGTTACATGGTGACAATGCCTTATGTGTTTGAGATTGTATCTGCAGCCCACAACAAAAATGGCTAAAGCTAAAGACAGAGAAACAGCCTGTTTTGCTGATGTGTGTAAATTAAAAGGTAAACTTGGAAAATCATATGGCACTTATCTACAATAATGTAATGGTAAAAAAAAAGAAATGAAAATAATTACTTGAGCCTCATATCACTGACAACCTGTATATTTTTATATTTCTTTGGAACAAAATAAAATGGGTGAAGAAAAAACACACATTTACACTGATTATTAAGTGTACACAGTGACTGTGTTTCAATTTTATATTTAAGCTGATTTAATGAGAAGCATTTCATTTTGGATGTTATTTCCCCTTAAAAAGATGTCTACATGTGGCTTTTTTTAATTTATGTCGCTGCTAATGCGTCCTGTTCTCTTCTCCCCTTCAGCAGAAACTCCAGAGGTGTATATCGTGGAAAGGCTTTTCTCCAGCAGCCTGGTTGTGGTGGTGAGTCAGTCCATGCCACGTCGCATGAATGTCTACCACTTCAAAAAGGGCACAGAGATTTGCAACTACAGTTACTCGAACAACATTCTTGCAGTGCGTCTCAACAGACAGGTAAATACAACACTGCTGTGCTGGAGCGAGGCACCTCCTGCCACTTATCAATTATAAAGCTTCTGGACAAGATGATCGCTTTACTGTGCTCTTTCGTCGTTGAAACTTGAATATGTGGTTTGGTTTGTCAGTAAATATGTATTTTGTATGTGTGTGTGTGTGTGTTTCGTGGCAGAGACTGGTTGTCTGTCTGGAGGAATCCATTTATATCCACAATATAAAAGACATGAAACTCCTGAAAACCCTTCTCAACACACCATCCAACCCATCGGGTAAGGGAATTGACAAACAAATCAAAAACAGTTCACCTAGAATAATAATTTTTAACTGTCTGTGTAAATCTGTATAAATATTACAAATATTAACCCACTCATGTGTTTCTGTAGGTCTCTGTGCTCTCTCCATCAACCATTCCAACTCTTTCCTGGCATATCCAGGCAGTGACACCATCGGAGAAATTATTGTCTATGATGCCAACAATCTGGTAAAAATGCAGGCCAAGAGACTGTTTAGCTGCTCATTTTGGCAGTTCCTTTGGTTGAGATAATTGCTATACATGAGACAAATGTCTGCTCTTCAGTCCTGATTCACTCTATAAATCTTTGTCTTTGTTGTGTTTTTGTGTGTCTTTGACTGCTCAGAGCACTGTGACCATGATTCCAGCTCATGACAGTCCACTGGCCGCCATCACCTTCAGTGCCTCAGGCACCAAACTGGCCAGTGCTTCTGAAAGGGTAAAGCTCCACTCTTTATATAGAAACACATGTTTAGGTCAAAAAAACTTTACAATAAGGTTCTATTAGTTAACATTAGTTTATGTATTAACTAACTTTAACTAACAATGAGCAATACATTTGTTACTGTATTTATTATTCTTTGTTGATGTTAGTTAATACAGACAGACAATTTTTCATTGTTAGTTTATGTTTGGTCTTTGGTCTAATTACACATTGGTTCCTAGTCGACCGTTCTCTGAGATTTTTTTTCATGATAATCGAATGTAAAGAGTTTTATCTCTAAAAACTGTTTATCGTATACGCTAGTATATGGGGGCATATAATAAGTAAAGAGAAATCGCTAGTTAATACCACTAACAAGGCTCAAAATAGCTCCACACTAACACAGTAACATAATGAGGGTCCCTACATGCAAAAGCATTGAGAACTTTGTAAGTGTACAGACCGTTTAATAAGAAGATATTTTATAAAGACAGTGCACTTTGTGTATACAGGCAGGAGCCATCTTGGAAAACAGTCTCGATAAGTCGAACCACGATGGTGTAGGGACCCTCATTATGTTTCTGTGTTAGTGTGGGGACCAAAGGTCCATTTTGCACCGGAGTTCTCCTTAAATAATCTTAACATACAACTTTTGAATGTGATAACGGATCAATAAATGTTGAAATCAATATTAACTAAGATATTTTTCATTGTTAGTTCATGTTAACTAATGTAGTTAAATAATGTTAATAAATGGAAACTTATTGTAAAGGTATAACGAAATTATATTTAACCTGTTTTTTGGTAGCATTAAGATTTTTTGCATCCTGATGTCAGTTTTCATGTCAGTTTAGCACACCCCATATTTGCATTCACTCACAAAAGTTTCTCGGGGGAACGCAAAAATATGCGAGGGAACGCAATGGCATTGGCATAATTTTTCCATCCACGTCATATATTTTTCCTCCACCATGTTCCTTTAGGGGCTCCATAGAAATAAAATGTCACAATGAAAAACAATTCTAATTGTCCTAAAATGTGTTTTGTATTATTTAGGCAAAATATTTATTCCAAATATGTTGTTTTTTCTTTCTATTTACGGGGTGAAATGCAACCCGTGTTTATGAGAGATTCACATAGTCATACCTTATAACGTAGACACACATCTCCGAGCATCTGTCCACTTCTTTTCTCCCGTCCCAGGGTACAGTGATTCGAGTCTTCTCCGTTCCAGAGGGACTGCGCTTGTTTGAGTTCAGGCGGGGGATGAAAAGGTACAATGATGATGATTCAAAGCTCACAATGAACACTGAAAATACTTTAACCATACAGAAAGAGAGTTGACTGTGTTTGAATGAACTGTGGTATGTGCGAGTCTGTTTTGTGTATGCGTTTGACCTTTGTGTGTTTGTGTCACCAAAGGTATGTCAACATCAGCTCCCTTTCCTTCAGCCCGGATGCTCAGTTCCTCTGTGCCTCAAGCAATACAGAGACGGTGCACATTTTCAAGCTTGAACAGCACAGCCCAAGGTACTGAAAACCAGTGTAATTGAGTCAGGATCTCTTTTCTTTTTTACTGACAAATCTAAACTTTGTCAGCGTTTGTGTTTATCCATGTTTTGTGTTTTACTTGCAGTGGGGAGGAGGAAGCTCCCTCTTGGTCAACATATGTAGGTAAGATGTTCACAGCAGCCAGTAGCTACCTCCCAGCACAGGTGTCAGGCATGATGAGTCAAGACCGAGCTTTCGCGACCGTCCGTCTCCAGATGGCCGGTCAGAAGAATGTCTGTACCCTGGCAATGTGAGTCCTGCAGTCATTACATAGCAATCTAGAACGAGTAACAGTATTTACTGAGGAAAAAACTCATTCATAAGTTTCACTTGACCAATCAGAATCCAGAAACTTCCACGTTTGCTTGTGGCCTCCTCTGATGGGCAGCTATTCATCTATAACATTGACCCTCAAGATGGGGGTGAGTGCACTCTGGTGCAGAAGCACAGGTGAGTTTTCATTCTTTTTTTAAACAAATGAATTATAATGAAAAGCTGCGTCGTATGTTATTAAATACAGGACGTAAAAAAAAGATTTGTTTTTGTGCTATAGTATACATACTTTCATGATGGATTCCAACATAAGTGCTCAGGCAACTGGACGCACTCAAAAGGCTTCAAACTTTTAAAGAGCCCCTATCATAGCATTTGAAATGTTGCTATTTTTGTTTTGGGAGTTCCCAAAAACAGTTTAACGTGCATGCAAGGATAAAAAACACTTTATTTGTCTTGTAATATGCATTTATTTTTACCCGATTTGCTCAACGACTCCCAAATGATTCGTTCGACGATTCATTTTCCCAAACACCTCCTTTGAGTGACGCGAATCTGCGACGATTGGTCAAATGACCCAGTCAGTTGTTATTGGTAAACCGTAGGCAGAGACTGTCGGCAACGGAACGCCCATAACCAGGATTATAGCTTGTCAAGTGTTGAAAACTGTAGATAGTGTTTGAACAAACGTGTCAGAAAATCGCACTTTCCACATGGAAAGTCTCCGTCAAGAGCAAGCTTTCCCGGCGAAACTCACATTGCGGGGGCTTTTGAGGGACAGTGCTTATTATATAGATAGAGCGAAGTCATATTTGGCTACGTCGTTTAGGTAATTGCCATTTTTCAATGAATGTCTGGTGAATATCAAAAACAAAACTAACTTTAACCGGCTTAGAAGCTGCGCGGAGTGTACACAACACACACTACACAATGTAACTATATTGTGCATGCTACAGCAAACATTATTATTAATACTTACAGATTGTGATTCGGAGGAGGACGAACCTGACCCATATACATGTACACTGGATACTGAGCCCTCCTTCGGGAACAACCGGCTTGCAAATCCACATTTGAATTCATTTATGTTTTTGAATGATTCGTCATTAAAATGATGAGAACACAAGGTTCGGGCTATACTGTTGTGGTATCGTTGCAAATATGAACTCTAACCACAGATTCTTCACATGCTCGTCCCTGGGCAATGAAAACAAGAGGCTGAACTGTCTTTGCAATGTAAAACACAGCGTCTTCTCGATATGATGCGATTCAGCTGAAGTTTTTGAATGTGTTCTAGACTAGACTTCAACTTTTACACTCCCATCTGCGCGCGCAGTTGTTGGGAGCGGCCAATGAGCTAATGTTTTGTATCTACGTCACTACGAAACAGCTAATGACTCGTTTCAAAAACAATTCATTTCATAGACTCATAGTCAACTCTCACTTTTGAAAGACAATAACTTTATATACGGTGCACTTTCAGATATAAATCTTGGCAGGATGTTTTCATTCCCTTAGAGCTATATTCCACACTTCATGAACAGTCCTTTTCAAAAATCCATGATAGGGGCTCTTTAAATCTGTTCACTTAAAATGGTTAAAGAAATAGTTTTAAAACTAGAATTCTGTCATTATTTACTCACACTCAAGTAGTTTCAAACCTGTATGAATTTCTTTATTCTACTGAACACAAAAAATATATATTTTGAAGAATGTCGGTAAGAAAACAGTTGATGGACACCATTGACTTCTATAGTAGGAAAAAAATACTATGGAAGTCAATGGGGTACATCAACATTCTGGTTACCGACATTATTCAATATATCTTCTTTTGTGTTCAGCAGAAGAAAGAAATTCATACAGGTTTGAAACTACTTGAGGGTGAGTAAATAATGACAGAATTTAAATTTTTATGAAAACTATTCCTTTAAGATTGGTTGACTAATTAGTTCAATTACTTTTCCTGCATTTTACATCATCATGACAGTGGATAACGAGAAGCAACAAGTAGTGTAGTGATGCACTTTCAACAAGTAATGCACTTTTTGTGCATTATGAGCCATCACTGACTCAGCAAATCCTTGTGCATGAATGAGGTGACCCAATTCATTCAATCCATTTACGAACAGGAGGCTTTGATTTTGTAGTTAGCAACTTGCATTATATTTTTTAAAGCACAGCAGTTTCGAAATTCATGTTTGAGGTATGACTGTGTGCAGTTTATATCGTAGAACAAAGCATGAAAGTCTCTTAATAAGCGCATACCTTATTTTTACTGATGTCGCCTTTAACCCCCAGGTTGTTTGGATCAGATAAGGAGTGGGAGGAGACAGAGAAATCTGAACTCACAGAGCCACCGCAAGCATGCCAGTCATATGCTGCCACCGTGGCCATCCCCACCTCTGGACCCGTTACAGCCACTCTCACAGGTAGCACAACACCCTTAAACACACACATTCATTTACATTCAAACTCATTTTCATGATCACCCAACTGTGTTCCTCTCAGGGTACTCTGAGGATGGGGGAGCTAAGAAGGGCGAGGTGATTCCCGAGCATGAGTTCGCAGCAGGGCCCGTGTGCCTGGACGACGAAACCGAATTTCCTCCCGTGAGCATTCGCTAACCTCTCCAAGTCAAAGCGCCGGTGTTGCATTCCAGTGTATGGGGTTGTCTTGTCCCTCTGTCCACAAGCATTCATACTAAGTGTGATTTATTATCTTTAACCATACCAACACCAGGCTCTTCAGGTCTGATGAAGACCAAATATTGCAGTTTAGTCACATCAGAAGCTGAATATGAAAATATCACGTCAAACATTATTTCTTTGAAAAATGAAATAATTTAGTATATATTTCAGTGGTATTACTCTGTATTTAGACTGAAGAAATGCTACATTAATGTAAGTATTCAGCCTAAGATCAGGGTGAATTCAGGCAAAGTTGGACACTTAAAGGTACACTATGTAACTTTTGCATACATTTTGCAGAAGAACATTGTTTTGGTTGTGCTTCAGCTTTGCATGACACTGCGGATCAATATGGTTATCCTACTGATCTTAAAACATTCACTACTTGGCTTAAGAGATATAAATACAGATTGGATAGAAAGGACATTACAGAGCTACATATGGCAATCTATATGTTCAATAAAATACCTTACCTGTTGAGTAATAAAAACAGCATCTCCATGTTGCTTTTACAACATTTCAAATCCCTCAGCTCTCACCATCTCTGAAAAGTTAAGCCAATATTGATCCTTGTTTCATTATGAGGTCTATCAGGTTCCCTTTTTGCCTGTAGAAACGGGTGATTCTGAGCTGAAGGAACTTTCCTCTATTTACGGATAGGACGGCACAGGCACGGATGAGTGACATATCAATTTACACGCCGGTCTAGAATATAAACACTTACAATACACTTACCGTAGAGAATCAGGGTGAGACAAGAACATGTTTTTGATGATGGATTGATGATGTATTGACATGTATTGTACAAAAACAAAAGTTACATAGTGTACCTTTAAGCATAATCATTTAGGTCACATAAATAGTATAAAATGAAATACCAATCACATGTTAAGGGTCAGTACATTTTTATTTCTTAAAGAAATGAATACTTTAATTCAGCAAGAATGCATTACATTAATTAAAAGTGACAGTAAATACATTTCTAAAGTTATAAACGATTGCTATTTTAAATAAATACTCTCTATTGACTCTATTTAACAAAATATGTGACTTGAAAACTAGTAAGTAGTAATGATGTTGAGAATTCAGCATTGT
Organism: Pimephales promelas; assembly: GCF_016745375.1. The sequence goes on from NW_024121321.1 coordinate 23,065,791, forward strand.
CATCATAGGAATAAATTACATTTTAAAATATATATCAATAAAAAAACAGTTTTAAATTGTAATAATATTTCACAATAGTACTGTTTTACTGTACTTTTGATAAAAATAAATACAGCCTTGGTGAGCATAAGTGACTTTTTTTTTTTTGAAAAGCATTAAAAAAAACTTACCAACTCCAAACTTTTGAACGGTGATGTATACCGTGTGTAACAAATTTAATCATAATTTAAAAACAAAGGCAGTGACAAATTATCCAAATGTGTTTCACTTTATATGTATTCATCTTAGATGTTGAAAAACATTTTCTGACACTAAACCAGCTGTTGCTGTTTCTGATCTTCTATACATGGACGTCAGCAGAAGTTAGTTGACTGATTCGTTTGTTTGTGTACAGACAGGACCAAGATATGAATGCATTGAATCCACCCAAGTTATTTGTTTTGATGCAATAAATACTGGGTTGATTCCTCACCATTGTTTCATTAGATATATCCATGTAACTATGAGAACTCTTTTTCTATTTCAGTCTAAATTTCATGATATCAAACACATTTTTGTCTATGCACACACACACAACATACAGGAGTATAAACATTCTACACCTTTTATTCTGAACAAATCTCAATGGATTAATTGGATTTTAATGAAGATATTTTATGATGCGAACAATCTCAAGATCAAGTGGAGATATTAAAAATGCTTTACATTGATGCAGTGCTCACTTAACTCCACATGGTGGAGCACTAATTGTTGTCCAACAGGCCTTGTTGTTACTGCTAACACTTCATGTCTTGTTTTGATGGATCAGAAACTATAGTCTTTCAGATAGTTTAATAATATTGGTTTAAATGGAGAAGCTCTGGACTCTGATGTCAGAAGGATTTTATCATATCAATTTGCTATTGCTTTTTCATCTACCTTCTGAGTGTCATTGTGACTAACTGATATGGGTCAATGTTCTCAGCTAGCTCCTGTTGAGATCTGTATCTGTCTATAACACACCCATGGCTGAGGGAACAATAAAGCTCTGTTCTGGTTTCCGGTAGATAAATTGGTGCCGTGACGGATCTGGGCGAGGCAAGGGGAGACGACCGTGAGAGGGTAGAGAACAGGTGGAGGCCACAACTGTCAACGGAGGATCCTCCGTGCATGAGCAAGGACAAACTATGATAATAATGATAAAAACCAACAAACTAACTTCAGGGTGCTAAATTATTAACGGAACGGTTGAAATGCTAATATCTTAAATTGAGTTGATCAGGGATTTGGGTCGTTGTCACTCAATCCCCTGAAGGGTGTGTTATAAATGAGGTGCATGACTGAAATATAACCACATATTGTTCTAGTTATGTAACACATTGTATTAATTCAGTCGTAATACTGTAGCATTTTATTCTTTTAATTTATAACACCATCATATTGAATCATAAGAGAAGAGGAATTACTTTTTATATATATATATATATATGTGTTTTGCTGTATTGATACTTAATATGTTTACATGTTACCATCCTGAATACTAATACAGCGGGATGTTTTGTATGTATGTGCCTATAATTTTACTTGTAAAAGTGCAAAGTATTTTGCTGGATCGCTCAAGACCAAAAGACAAAAAAAGATATGAATATGTAGGAAATATATTAGGAATGAAATTATGCAAAGCACCTCTTGTCTCCTGTGGTCCTTTCTTAATCAAAGTATTTGTTACAAAGGAAGTGAATAGATACTACCATTTAAAATAAATAAATCGTAACTTTTCTTTCAGCAAGGATGTATTCAATTGATTAAAATTGACAGTAAAGACATTTGTAATATTAAAAAAAAAATTAAGCAGCTCAACTGGTTTCAACATGATACTAATAAGAAATGTTTCTTGAGCAGCAAATCATTATATTATCATATATCATAAATTATTTAGGATCATGTGACACTGAAGACTGGACATCACAGAAATAAATTAAATTATAAAATATATTCACATTGTTAATCTGAATTGCAGTATTATTTCACAATATTAGTTTTACTGGATTTTTTGATCAAATAAATGCAGCCTTCGAGAGCATAAGAGACTTCTTTCACAAACGTTATGTTTTTATAATTATACTTACTGACCTGACTTGACCTGACAGCTTGAGTTATCTACTGTCTAATGATCTAATGATATAGGAGACAGACTGAGGACACCATGAACATTTCTGCCTAACATCATATATTTTATAAGTATGTGTGCCATAGGTCACGTTAGATTGTCTTTGTCCATCTAACAGTTGATTTTAAAGATGAATTGAAAAAAAAAAGTTTGAATAGAAATTAATTTTACAAATTGCTCAAGAGGATTTTTTGTATTTACAATCTAAATTTGATTTGGCCCACAGGACCTTGAGATCCTTCATACCAACATATGAAGTGTGAACTGTACAGTGTAAACAAAACATTTCATAGTTTCATAACACTACACTCTGGGTCAAATATGGACAAACCCAAATGTTGGGTTAAAAATGTAATTAAAAAATGTACCGTTGAAAGTGAAAGTTGAAGTTGGGTTAACATTTTAAATAACATTTTTAACCCAACATTTGGGTTTGTCCATATTTGACCCAAATTTGGTTGAAACAACACAGCATTTTTTAGAATGTACAAAATGATTTAGGATATAAGTTTGTACAAACATGAGATCATTATAGGTCTAGAATAATCCCTTGGTTATAACGTTGTATATTTCAGCCAAAGTATAAGAAACAAATAGAAAACCTTAGAAATTATCATCATTTCGAGTGAACTGGAGCACTTTGGTAGTGTGAGAAATCACTGCACGTCACTGATCAATATTTGTTTTGAAAGGCAAAAGAACATGTTGAGCTTTGGCCACAATCCCGTCAAAATAATTCCCACAGTGCTGTGTTCAACTTCTGAGGTCATTTCCAGTTTAAAGGAGGTGTTATTTTGCCTATTATTCTCTGCACTTGCTTGCAAAAGGACATTAATGGGATACTAATAATAGTTTATAGGTTAGGTTATGTAATTCTATGCGTCCTGAAAGTTAGGCCCAACATAATTGATGTACAGAGCTCAAATACAGGCCATGGAATTGAGACAGGACTGGTGTTGTGACAACAGAGTTTCGATGCAGCAGGTGAGGTTAAAGGTCAGAGTGAACAACATGCAGAGCTGAAAAGTGTATTAAAGAAAGTGCTTTCACGACCTGCTCATGCCAGAGAAGGACAAACAGATGGAAAAGAAATGTTTCAACATGATATGTAGATAGATTTATGTAAATGTATTTTGTACAGTGTGAAATGATCCATGATCGCCATGAGCTCAGCTGAGCAGGGTAACACTTGACAATAAGGTCCTATAATTAGCATTGCATTAACTAACAATGAGCTATTCAGATTGTATTACATACATTACAGTATTTATTAATGTTAGTTTTAGCATTTTTAATTCATGTTAGATCAGGGGCCTTAAATAATATTAATAGATACAACTTTTGCACTAATGTATTAGTAAATGCTGAAATGAACATTAACTAAGATGCTGAGATCTACAGTGTAAAACAAAGAATGATCTTGAGAGCCAACAGACTAGTGTCTTTCCCTCACAAACTACATTTCCCATAACGTTCCTGGACGCAATCATCCCTGATTGCATCCACCTGTGTCTAATAACCTTTGGTCGTCTCAGCCTATTTAAAGGGTTAGTTCACCCAAAAATGAAAATTCTGTCAGTATTTACTCACCCTCATGTTGTTCCAACCCCGTAAGACCTTCGTTCATCTTCGGAACACAAATTAAGATATTTTTGATGAAATCTGAGAGCTGGATCACTACTCCATACTAGTCCATAGGCTTCTTGAGGAATTGAAACTTGCCGGCCACGAAAAGTTATTAAAGACATCGTTAAAATAGTCCAAGTGACTTCAGTGGCTCAATCTTCACTTTATCAAGCGACAAGAAAACTTTTTGTGCGCAAAAAAACAAACAAAAACAACGACTTTATTTCAACTATTCACTTCCTTCTCTATGCGCCTCTAGTCAGTTAACGTAGTGTGATAGCGTAGAGCTACGTCACACGTAGGCTCACTATTGGCCGACGCTGGTCATGTGTGTGATGCGTGTGACGTACAATAACAGAAGCTTACGCTATTAAACTAGTAACCTGAATCGAGGCAGAGAGAGAAATAAACGAATAGTTGAAATAAAGTCGTTATTTTTGTTGTTTTTTGCACACAAAAAGTGTTCTCGTCGTTTGATAAACTTAAGATTGAGCCCCTGTATTCACTTGGACTATTTTAACGATGTCTTTAATAACTTTTCGAGGCCAGCAAGTTTCAATTCCTCAATTCCTTTCAATTCCTCAACCCTTTAAACCACGTACACTCACTCATTCTGTGTGAAGTCTTGTATGTTTAGTGTTACACTGCAATTCCAAGCATTCTCCCTAGTTCCATGTTTCTTGGTTTTGGATTTCTTGTTTGTTCTGTGGATTACTGTTTTGCTCGTGTTCCCTGGATTACTGTTTTGCCCGTGTTCCCTGCCTGTAATGTTTGTTTGTATGGACTGCCTGCCTGTGTTTGACCTTGCCTGTACTTTGGAGTACCCTGTTCAATCCCCGACAATATTTTGGGTAATCTCGAAAACCCGGGCAGACTCATCACGGAGAATCACTAGTAGCCTAGACTTGTTGTTTAACTACTGCGCTGTTACCGGTAGGTGTGGCCTCCTAGGGCAGCGAAGCAAGTGCATTCTGGGAGTTGTTGTCTTTCATCCACATAAGCCAAAAATACATTTTCTGGCTTTTCTCAGTCTAGAAAGCTCCAAATTCAAAAACAATTTCACATTTCTTCTACATAAATGACCCTTTTTAAATACACATTCATCTTCCCAGAAGTGAAGTATCCCTTTAAAGCTGTAGTATACGATGTTGAAAATCAGTCGAGAAAGCCTGAAACGGGAGGGACGTTTTAAAAAACTCATCCCACCTCTCCACACACACACACACACACACACCCCTCCCCTCTGCTACGTGATCCCTCCCGGGAAACGAATTGAACAACGTCACTCAGTCAAGTTGTGATCATCATACTTTCACAAAAATTGCTTAGTCGCTTCAATCACATCATATGTAAAATTGCCTTTAGACACTTGAACTTAGTTACTTCATCAACAATTCAATGACACGTTTGAGATCACGCCAACGCAAGATTAGCAACACATGAAATGTTCTACACTACCCACCACCATAACTATGATATTAGTAGTATTGCGAAGGTTTTGAGTAATTGTTATAGCAGCATACAGCGCATCTTGTTTAAATTCCGATCGGCTCAAACAGAAACCCGCTAGGCATACTGAAATATAATCAAGCACTTCAAGAAATATATTTACTTTGACCCATGATAGGCGATGCTAAACAGCTAACATTCCAATGCCGACCGGCAGAATTAGCAAGTTGTCAGACTAATAAAAAGTTATATATGTAACACTTCACGCGACTTTTACGAGTATAAATAAATGTTAAACGTTACCTGCGCAACCAAATGTAAGCAGTGTCAGCATCGGTATTCAGTCCCAGATCTCGCTGAAGCTTTCTCCATCGGTCAATGGTGGACCCTATATTTATTCTCCTCAAATTTAGGCATTCTTCACATTTTCTTGTAGGGGCAATCAGGGGACGCTTGCTGTTGTCTCTTTCGTTTTTATCCATCGCTGTTATGCTACTTAGCTAGCTACCATATGCGGTCAGCTGCTAACGCGCGCGATTCTCATGACGCAGAAGGGGGGCGCGGTCGGGCGTGGTCGGGTGCGGTGGGGTGGAGACGCGAGCGCCAGGCGGAGTTTCAAGTGTAGCTGGTGATTGGATGAGAGCAGTTGACCAATGTAGCTTTGCGATCGCAAAGCTTTCATTGGTCAACTTTTATGCGGCTGTACAGCCAATAGAGTGAATGGATTTTTTTCGTTCTTTTTTCTATTTATATTGTTAGGGTTGTACTATATAACTGTAACCAGCATATAAACGAGGATATTAATAATGAACAATCTTTGAAATCGTATACCCTCGCTTTAATAGCCGTCCAAACACATCCCAGACATCTAGGCTAAAACAAGGCAAAATTTGGGCTGTAAGTGAAAATTTAATAGATGTCTAAACCATAGCCCAGACTATAAATTAGATAACAACGAAATTTAATCAAACACCTTGTAATCACTGTTTACTTTGCTTACGTGATGGAATATCATATATCTTGCAAGTTATTTTGGCAAAACGACATGTAACCAAATTCAAGGTTATTTTGGCTTGAAGCAGGTTGTAGCAGGAAAATTTGAATTAAAAAAATTGGGCCTGATGTGTGTGATTCATGAGCTGTCCAGGGTACTGAACATTATTGCGTCTTCTGCTTCGATGCAGGGTTTGGCAGACACAGACACACATACCTGATATCTTCTTCAAGTTACCAAAATGATAATTGTAACACATACTTTTAATTTTTCTCACAAGGGCACTTTAAGTAATTATCGTTACTCATTATCGACAAATATTTAGATGTGCTTTAACTCAGTGCTCTACTTTCACCCTTACATTGTAGTAAAGCTAAAATGATGGTCAGCTATGCATTGTGAGGACAGAGCGTTGCTCTGTAATCTTGTTTGTTAGGGTCTGACGGGACACAGTGTATAATTTAACTAGACATTGAAGTCAGCATATACTGATCATATGAACTCTAGTTATGGTTAAATCTACTGAGTAACAACATTTGATGATGTTAATTATTACTAAGGCTTCTGTGAAAAACAATCTCAAAAACATTGATAAAATAAAAAAGAAATACAAACAAAATAATAGTAAATTAGAAAAACACGATATGAAGTTATCCTTTTGTCTTCGATGGATTGGTGATGGATTCCTATATTCCTCACCATATCATCTGCAGTTAAGAAATCAGATACACATGCCTCTGTTTTTTGTGCTGAACACAACACAAGCTTTCAACACCTAAAGGGAATGACACAAGCATTCTTAGGTAACAGTCAGTTAGTTACTTATCTCTCCCCATGGCAGGCCTCTGAAGGCCATCTGGAAAGATAAATGTATAATATAGGCCTTCTGATAAATGCAAAGAGAAATTATTTAACTTTTTAGCAATGTAATTGGAAATAGCTAAGATAGAAATGTAAGGATTTAAAAGAAAATATTTCAGATTTTTTTGGTCTAGTCAAATATGCCATACATTAATGTGAGATCTGTCAGATGTTCCTTTTATTGAAGCTCAAGATCCTTTTTGGGTGAAACATCTCAACTCATGCTGGAGACCTTACGTTCGGCAGGTTTAAGACAAATTTGTTGAGTTGAAGCAAAAAAGGGGACATACAAATATTTTTTTTTTAAATCATCTTACATAAACTGTTGTACTTATATATTGCAATAGCCTGTTTTAAATGTGACGACGGATTTGCGTTATAGTTATGTATTCATGTTTATGTTTATTCATGTGTATTCATCATAGACTGAAAAAGAATCAATGCATTTATCAATGTTTGCAATGCATTATTACTGCTACAAGTTTCACCCGCGTGTCTGTGAAAAGAGGAAGGATGTGCATGTGACGTCACCACCGGCAATGTAATATAATAACCAAAATGTCGGAGTTTTAAGGAATCTACTTGAAAAGTGGTTAACAAATGTTGAAATGTATGTCCGTATTCACATGGTGCCATTAAAAAGCACGCTGATAATGTAATCTTAATGATGAGTGAGCTCATACTGGAGACAGAACTAGAATAAACCTGTTTTAGCCGGCCGGTATAGCTCCTATCATGCTTCACGTGCACGAGAATTTCCTCCCCACAGCTCCCACCGGCACGCGCATGCTCGTGTCACGGTCACACTCAGTCATGCTATGATCCCCACAGTCTTGATTATTCAAAATGCTGTTCATAAAATGATTGATTAACAAAACTTATTATGAAATACTTTTATTTTCATACAACTATATTTCATTTTAGAGAAGGCTAGTGATGTTGCGGTCAAATAACACATTATTTAATTCAGTGCTGTGATATATTTGCACTTCAGACATATGAGCAATCTTTTTGGGATTTGTTTATGTGTTTAAACAGATTGGTGAGATAATCTAGCCAGTTCACCTAGTGCAATGCGCGTTCACGATTCAGTAGTACAGTCGCAGTAGCAGTCGCGCACGAGCTCGAATACCGGCTGAAGCCGGTATAAAATCTGCCAAGCTTCAGTGAGAGGAAACAGAGACAGGGAGCTGGCAGATAATACTTCATCTAGTATAATATCAGTATTTTAAGTAGTTAATGCAGTCGAACATAAACTAGGAAACGATATAGTTAAATATATGTCGCTCGGTTGTGACTACTAACGAATCGCGCTCTCCACAGGAGTGAATGCGGATGCTCAGGGCAGAAACGATGATCTCTGGTTAACACTTTAACAAAGAAGCCAGCTAGAGGAGAGCTGTTGGTTTTGTGTTTTCTTTTGAACATCCCGATTTTCCGCAGTTTTTCCCAACGTCTCGGTAAGTTAAAAAGATTTTTACCTGGCCAAAGTATAGCATTTGAAATGCCGTTTTTTTTCTAGCGCGTCGAAAGACAGATGCCCTTATTGCCATAAGTTAACGTTACTTATTGTGTCACGTGATGTAACTTACTATTTTATGATACTAAGCTAGGTCATTTATTGACGTAATTAATTAAATAATGCCTGTGTCATAGATCTTAATCACTGTCATATCCTAAGTTATATATATATATATAATGGAAATCGATGTCCCTGTTACACTTAATTTTCCGGGTTTAATAAACTTTAAAGTTACATACAAAATAGACTAAATTAAATTATGTTTTGTAATGTTCTATTTATTAAATGTCACCAAATTAGTGTTTTTATGCATTTTTGCATTTATTCAAAAAAAAAAATCACTAAAGCCTGTAACAATTTTACACAATATTATTTTAGTTCTGTTTTTTATAAATAGTCAGCTCATTTCAGCAGTCATCAAGCTTGTTCACAAGGTCACAGACAAGAATATGTACCTTTAATTTCCCTAAGCTGATTGCTCACAGTAAAAAAAAAAAAAACCAACACATTCATCATGTTTTCAAGTTTGATTCTGACATAAAGCAGTGATATATAAGTGGCTGAATTGCTTACTTACTTTTTCATTAGTCTTCCAATTAAAGGGTTAGTTCGCCCAAAAATGAAAATTAAGTCATTAAATACTCACTCCCAACACTCCCATGCTGTACCAACCCCGTAAGAGCTTCGTTCATCTTCGGAACACAAATGAAGAAGATATTTTTGATTAAATTTGAGAGCTGGGTCATCATAGACAGACACACACACACACACACTTATATATAATAATATGTACACATATAATATATATACAAACGTTTGTAAGATATGATTATTAGCAATATAGGCATTTATATATATTTATATATATGAAAGTGTTGCTTGACTCTGGCACTCCCTTTTTCTATAATATACCAACAGTGGTTACATAACAGGGATTTTATGCATATGGATTTGTAGCACCTTGAAAGGTAAAATAATCCAGGAGACAAGGCAGATTAAAGACAAGCTTGCAAACAAAGCCCGCTGTTAAGTTGACAAGAGGACACCATCAGAGCCAGTGTGGAAATGCATCCTATCTAAAACTCTCTGTACTTTCACTTTGCTTACTTTTATAGAAACGTCAGTGTCCATCATGTCAGGATTGATGTCAGCCCTGAAGGGCTGCACGAGCCCAAATGTGTACACTGAGGTGCCAGATGGAGGCTGGGGCTGGATGGTGGCTGTGAGCTTCTTCTTCGTTGAGGTTTTCACTTATGGCATCATCAAGACTTTTGGGATTTTCCTCAAGGACCTCATGAGAGACTTTAACGAAACCAACAGCAGAGTGTCTTGGGTTGTCTCCATCTGTGTCTTTGTCATGGCCTTCACAGGTAATTCAGTCTAAACATTTAAACTGATACAGTCTTATAGCACTAATTGTACCTCACAGTGTGTTTACACAATACAAATGGTGTTTGCACAAATGGTAAGCTCTACAAGTGAAACATACCTTAATGTATGATAACACAAGAAGATTGTTTTCTGGAGAACACTTTTGCAGTTTTTCAAGTTTTGCGACGCTAAACCAGTTTTCCATTGCTCCCTTTTGCTTTAACTCTCATTAAAACATCAGTAGAAGCCATTGTGTACTATGTTTAAGTTTCTTTCATTATCAATTCAGGTTTTATTCTACAGTGACCACAACTTAGAGTCTACATCAGATACACAACTCAGTTTTAGTTTAGGGAAGCTGATGGAAAATAGGCCATTATAAAAATACCAGGCATATCTCAAAAGAGTAGGTACAACTGAAATTAAGAAACAAGCTGTCATCAGATCTGTGATTTTCCTCTATTTCTCTTAGGCCTTAAAGGGATAGTTCACTCAAAAATGAAAATTCTGTAATCATTTACTCATCCAGTCGTTCCAAATGAAGATATTTTGAGAAATCTCTCAATGTTTGAGAAATCTCACAACCATGGATGTCAGTGGACTCCAAAAATGTTTGGTTACCAACATTCTTCAAAATATCTTATTTTATATTCCAAGGAATGAATAAAGTCAAACAGGTTTAAAGCGACATAATGGTGAGTAAATGATGACAGACTTTTTATAATTAGGTGAACTGTCCCTTTAAAACATATCTGGTCTTTCAGTGTGAAACTGTCTGAGAGCGAGCTGAACTCTGCTGTGAAAGGAATGCCGGCTGTTGTGATGGCTGACTAGAGATTCACTCACTTTGCCCAGTGACAAAGCAGCACCACCATTTCATTCAAATGTTTTCCTGCTGACAGGGAAAGATCATTCTTGTTCAAACAGAAGCAGTCTGAGAGTGAACCAAAGCAAAACTGCGGCTGCTTGTGATACTGTCTTATGCCCACCATAAATGGATAATTTAAGGAAGTGCACAGATCCACTGTGTTGTTTGTAATAGGCACCATCTTTCCCACAGCTCCTCTTTCCACTGTGATGAGCAACCGCTTTGGCTATCGGCCTGTCGTCATGTTAGGTGGGTTCCTGATTAGCCTGGGCACAATCACAACGGCCTTCACCAAAACCATAACTGAGATGTACATCACCATGGGAGTCGTTGCAGGTAAATAGACCTTCTGTGTGAGTTTATATGTGGGATACATATTTCGGGACCCTAATTGTTTCATAACAAAATATGTGAAGTTAATGAAGGTAGATTTATTCAGTATTTTAAATTTTGCATTGTGTTAATTTTATTGCCAGTGCTGCATGGTACTGAAAACATTTTTCCTCAGGGTGGTGTGGCATGACACTGTGAAAACTAATCATTTTTAATTTTTATTTTAAAGAAGAGACATTTTCCATGAATGGCATTTGTAATTTAGTTGTTTCGTTCTTTTTGTTTGAAGAGGCTTTGTAAAATTCAGCTTTACCATCACAGCAATGGATTAAATTAGCAAATATATTTCAATAAAAAACAGTTATTGTAAAGTGTTTTACAATATCACAGTTTTTATTGTATTTTTGGATCAAATAAATGCAGTCTTGGGGAGAATAAGAGCCTTTTTTCAAACACATTAATAAATCTTACCAAGCCCAAACTTTTGAACAGTATTTTCTGTAATAGCAATAAATAATTACGTTTTCTGTCATTTACCAAGATTAATTTATTTATTTATTACTGTATTTTCCTAGCAAGATGTTCTTTTTTCAAAGACTCAGATAGGGATTTCAAGCAGTGCTGTCTGGTATATGACTTGTTATCCCTGACACCTTTAAGCCCCTTTCACACACATAGATTCCGGAAAATACACAGATAATGTGTCCCGGGATTGTTTAGTGTATTGTAAGTGCATTCACACACATCCTGTAAAGATCCTGTAAGGTCAGGATGTGATAATGCCTGACAGATGTCATTTTCTGCAGAGAACTCCTCTTTGTCATTTCTACATGAAGACGAGTCCACACTCCCCAGTAGCGCCACTGGGTTTGCCGATCGGCTCGTTCCCCGTGTAGCATAGGTTTATAGAAAGGCCAGTGTGATTGCACCTGGCTTTTGTCCAAACAGGGCGCGTTCCTGGACTGATACCGGCAATGTTCCTAACCTAGGTCCCCATCCTGGCATCGATCCCAGTACGTGTTTGTGTTCACACAGAAGGCACTCTATCAATTTTTCGCCAATTTCCCGGGATGAACACGCTGTGTGAAAGGGGCTTATGTAACACACTCTTATTTAACATGATGAATTTATATAGCGTTTTTTGAGGGGAATGATTTCATGAGTTGACATTCATGCGGTAACACATAAATTGACGTTGATGAGATTCAAGCAACATTATCCCAAAGTGAAATTGTCTTGTTTCAATTTCCTTCTTCAAAGAAAGCTGTAGAACACTTTAGATGGTAATTTAAATATCTCACAATGCACATTTTCAACACCACAATATAACACTGCATTTTATTAGAGTTAAAACTCTTAACTGAACGAAACTTGCACTGATATATCTTAAATTATGTCAGTGCCTCAAGATCACCAATGTTTTATTCCCAAGGCATGTTCACTTAAATGTCCTAACTGAACTGAAGTCTAATCCTGGCTTAATGTAAGCCATTGTCTGTGAAACCAGGCCAATATGTTTGAATATTTCATTTTTACTAAATAACATATTCACACTCTAGGTAATCAGTCCACATGTCCCTCTTTCATTGATTGTTCCAAAGGGCTGATGTTTTCTACAAACAAAATTTGAATTATGACCACATTATCCTTTTGGGTTACACTTTAGTTTGAGGTTTTAATTCTCACTATTAAGTAGGATATTGGCTGTTCATCAGTACTTATACAGAACATATTAATGCCCTTTTCTGCATGACTATTTTCAACATCCCTTAATCTTACCTGATACCTAAAGTTAACAACTACCTAACTTACTAACTTGAGTTTATTGTGGCAAAAGTCATTAATAGTGAGAATTAGACGCTAACTAAGACCCTTTTTCCAGATTTTCCCTAAAGATGCACTGCTAGCTTTCCCCAAAATTCAAAACACTCCCTTTCCGCCACTATTAGTTGATCCTAACCTTGCCGATCTTCTCCTTGTCTCTTTTTTTTTTTTGTCTCTTTTAAATACAGTTTTCTTTCAGCCCTTTGTCAAGTTTGTCCCACGGAAGAGAGTGGCCTGGTTCTTTGCGCACCTGAGCCCGTTGTGTTGAAGAGACCAGTGGCTGTCATCTCCCTCTTTACTATTTATTTACAGGCCTGGGCTACTGCCTTACCTTCCTGCCTACAGTCACCATCCTGTCGCAGTACTTCAGCAAGCGCCGCTCCCTCGTCACATCCATAGCCTCCACTGGAGAATGCTTCTCCCTGCTAGCCCTCGCGCCAGGTATGATCGACAGGGTTGTGCAACAGATTCGTTTGGGTAGTTCACACAAAATACAAATTGTGTTCTTTTCTCATCCTCATGTTTTTCATATGAATGTCTTTCTTCTGAAGAAGACAAAAAGATATTTTGAAGGATATTGGACTTTTGTTGTTTGGACAAAAAAATAGACATTTTTCAAAATATCTTCTATGTTCCACAGAAGAACGTCAGTCATTAGCCAAGCATGCATATAACATGATAAAAGCCTATTTGGAAGTCAAATAAATTTGAATAGTCATAAAAGAGTTGAGCTTATTTTTCACAGAAGGACCTGGTTAAAAACGTGTCTTTATTTGAATTCATGTTGCAGCTCTGAATGCACTGAAGGAGCAGATCGGCTGGCGTTACTGCTTGATCATTATTGGGGTTATGCAGGCCTCAATCATTGTCTGTGGGGCCCTGCTGAAGCCAATAGTCATTAAACCCGAACCTGCCACACCAGAGGGTTCCACATCCCCCCTTAAAGAACCTGAATCCAAATATGATCTGGAGAACGAATTCACACACACCTCTATTGGCTCTGTGGACTCAGGGGTCCAGTCCGTCACCTCCTCGCAGATCAACCTGTCTGGCCTGGAATCTACAGAACGGTACTCTCCAGAGAAAGAAGCACTTAGGAAAAAAGAGGAAGGAGAAAACATTGAAGACAAGCTACCAGTGCTACCTGAGACTGCAAGGGTCTCCAGGCCCAAGCTGTTGGACTTCTCCGTGCTCAAGGACGCCAGCTTTAACTGCTACGCACTGTTTGGCCTGTTCGCCACGCTGGGCTTCTTCGCTCCACAGCTCTACATCATTGAGCTGAGCGTGAGCCGAGGCGTGTCACGTGTCAGCGCCACCTACATGCTCTCGGCCATGGCCGTGGCTGAGATTCTAGGTCGTCTGTCCATGGGTTGGGTCCTCAATCGCAAACCAATTCGCAAGATCTACATCCTGCTGATTTGCACAGTGCTGCTGTGTCCGGTGCTGGTCATCTTCACCTTTGTAACTGAGTTCTGGGGGCTCATGTCCTGCTCCTGTTTCTATGGCTTCCTGCTGGGCACCGTGGCCTCCAGCCACATCCCCATGCTGGCTGAAGATGACGTGATTGGCATTCAGAGGATGTCATCAGCTGTTGGTGTCTATGTCTGCATCCAGAGCTTTGCAGGACTGGCCGGTCCACCTCTAGGAGGTAAAAACAGCTTCTGACAACTAGCAAACAGAACAGGGGTTTATAAAATAGATGAAGATATGATGGGACCCCTTACTAAAATAGCAAATTAAATATTTAGCAAACTAATAGCAGCTAAATATTTACATGCATGTAAAATAACATTTTAGCACGTGTCTGCATGTGCATGGAGTAATCAGAGATGCTAACGCTAACACACACTCTTGAAGCTCCACCCACTGTGTCGGAAGCTACAGCTCATTTGCATTTAAAGGGCCAGACACAAAAAACGGTGCGTTTTTGCTAACCCTCAAAAAGTGACAACTTCAACATGCTATATAAAAAATATCTGTGGGGTATTTTGAGCTAAAACTTGATTTATTTTACATCTTTTGAAAAGGACATTATACCACCCCTTTAACTTTGATAGCCCTAAAAAATACATTTTGTAAAAAAAAATTCTTTCAGATTTTTCAGTGGAACCCTATAAACCTCTTCGGTCCCCTGACCTAGCATAAACTCGAATTTTGTTTACAAAGTTACTAAAGTTTTGATTTTGCCTCCACCACACATTTATGTTAATCTTGGTGTTTCAGGTTTTCTGGTAGACACGACTGACAATTACGGATCAGCCTTTTACTCCTGCGCAGCTGGGATGGGAGTAGGGGCTCTGTTTCTTGGACTGGTGCGTCCAGCCAAATCCGGATTCTGCCTTGGGAAGAGGAGAAGTGACCAGCGAACACCAGACAGAGACTCTACCTCACAGGGAAGTGATGATGGCACTGCTGACTTTGTAGAAATGGACATGGAGACAGACAACAGTCCAACGAAGGGCAAACCCTGGCCAGTATGAATACCGCCTCACCTCAAGAGTAAACATGCTCCTTATCTTATCCTCCACTTGAATGTCGTCCCAAAGGTCGCAATACACAAAATCCCTGTTCCAACAGGGCAAAACAGTCACAAATCAAATGTTTAATCGCTCTTCATTGCACTTATGCTGAACACCCAATCATAACCAAAACAAGTTTACATTTTTTTTGTGTTACTCGTTATTATTTATTGAAACAGGGAACAAGACTCCTTTGCATTCATTCTGTGGTAGTGCCCATACTATGGTCTCCACACACTTTTAGACAGGGCAAGAATAAACCTATTAAGCGTTCAATTCTATAATTCTCATTTACCAAGTCTGCTAAGTGCGAAGCTGACTATTTATTTCATATTTATATTGACCAAAAATCACCACAACGCTCAGTTCTAAGCTTTAACATCTAAAAGATGAAACCTCAGGCTGTTTTGCTGCTTACAGTGAGGCCATGATGCGTATTAAACTGCATCAGGTTGAATAAACCTCATTCAAAGTTAAAGCTGAGACAGGTACGAAGCAGTCAAGTGTTGCACATTATTTGCTTGCTTGGGTCTATTGTTTAATGCAGCTTTGATGATTTTCACCACTTATTTCCAAACATTCACTATTATAGATGATGCAGATTGTGAAGTCTTCCATCATCAGACAGAACATGTTGAATGAGGGATGAATTATGCTGACAAATGTCAAAGGCCTCTGAATTCCTGCTCGCAGATGCTGTCTACTTAGAAACACATTCAAGAGTTTCTTATCAAGTGGCGAAAGAATGTCATGTCACCGCTGTAATTTGGGAGTTTGTGCCTTGTCCAAAGACTCTGCAGAATCGAGAGCTTGTGACTTGAAACAGGAAACTAAAGGGGCCGTTCACACAGAACGCGTTCTTGCGCTTAAAAGCGTGAGATCCGGTGTCTCTCGGGGTGAGTTTTTAAAAAGGTAATTTATAACTTGACGTGAGACGCTGAAAACGCCACATGAGGCGGTGCTACAGTCAAAATGTCAGTCCAGTAAAAGTGACCATTTCATGGTCATTTTTAAATGGAATATTGCAGTATTATAATTACTTTTATGATTATCTTTGATCAAATCATTTCTTTTCTTCTCTGATGACATGTTTTACTGGCACAACAGAGTCACAACATCACAATCCAATCAATTCCTGACAAAGTCCCGCCCTACATTTTTTCTTGTTCAGGAAGCTATTTCACTCGAATATACATCACAGTATTGAAGAAAACACTATCACAACTTTGTCTTGTCGACTTTAAAAGCAACATAGTGGAACGCAAAAAACAAAACAAGATACGGTCTCGAGACGCGTAAACCGATGAAATGAATGCAGCTCAAGAGACGTCCGTAACGAGCATCACAGTGGAGTGTGTTCTGTGCGAACTGACCCCAAACACATAATATTGGATCAGTGTATCATGACTCAAAAAATGGAGTGAATTTAAATGCAAAAAGAATTAGATATATTCTAGCATATGAATTTAGAGAGGTGTAAAGTCCAGGGGTCAGAAAGTAAAAGTCCTGCCATATGTTTATTCCACTCATGAACTCGGCCAGCTGCTTTGACTAATTAGTTCTCTCTCTCCTGGCTGAAAAACTGCTAATTAGCAAATCTAGGTGATTGGAACAAAATACTGTGGAGGACTTTTACTTTCTGAACCTGGACTTTACACTTCTGGAGAGGAGTCTGTCGGTAAATTCCATTACTTGAACTCTTATGTACCTCTTATGTTCTGTAAACGTAATTTGTCATTAATGTATTTAAACACTGTTTATTTGGGTTTTGTACTTTTTATGAGGTGTTATGTGCCCCTTTTTCTTTGATTTGTTCAAATCTTTTTTTAATGTAATGTAGACTTCTGCCTGTGAGATGCTGCACTTCTTCTGAATAGTTTGTTTAATCGTGTATAATAAACAATGATTTTTATAATCAGGATTTTTCATTCCATACGTTTCCTCTAAAATTGTCAAACCTTTCTGTAGCTTTTTGCAGACCATTTTTAACAAATTGATTATACACCATTATTTTGGGTATATAGTAGTCACCAGTAAATCTTATTTTCATTTTTTTTTCTCCATTGGTTTTCTCAAGTGGTGACATGCATTTACAAGATGAGAAGAAACGTCAAACGCTTTATAACATGCACATATTCACCTCTGAAACATCAGTTTGATACTGTAATCGTGTTTTGATGTCAGTTGAATGATCACCAAACGGCCACTTGAAGTCTGATTTAGAAGATAGTTTGTGCCACTCGAACCAGCAACAGAAAGCAGCAAACACATTCGATGTGAAAATATGCGCCTTGAACGTATTCAGTTGTGTTCGGCAATCACTAAAGGATTACCAGGAAACACTCTGCTTGAAATTTCTGCTTTATGCCCAGCTGCACTACTTCCTGAACTTCAGCCAGCTCCTTGTTTCCTGTCTGCCATTATTGGCCAAATTGATTAATTCAGGTGTGCTTGACCTCAGTAGTCATGGCAACAATAATCAGACACAACTGAATTAATCAATTTGGCCAATAATGGCAGACACCAAACAAGAAGCTGGCTGAAGTTCAGGAAGTAGTGCAGCTGGGCATAAAGCCAATTCTTTGATTATATATTTTAGAAAACTCTAGGGGCAGTAGTCTGGAAATAAAATATTTTTTCCATACTTATCAAGACCTGGAAATGACTCAGGAATGCTGTATAATGGAGTCCTTGCTCAGTCATTTTTGACTGCCACTACACATGTTTACTTGAAGCAGTCACATGACACCGGATAAAGTGCCGAGTCATCTCGCTCTGCTGCGGAAGATAAGCACAGCACATGCAGTTGGAGGAACCTCTATGGAGTCAATAACGCCACATAGTTTTGCAAAATTCTGTGCAGTAGGGTGGAAAAAACTAGTGCCTAGTATGTGTGGAAACAGTCCCAAGCTAATAGCCATTCATAGTTTAAAGCTTGGTTACAGTCAAACTATTGTTTCGATGTAGTAGCTACACTGCTGGCTATGTACTTGAATATTTGTCAAAACAAAAGAGAAATATTGCGGAAGCCCTGAACCGCAAGGTGAGAGAAAAAAAAAAGAAAAGAAAAAAAGAAAACTTCTCATTATTTCGACTTAAGTCGTTATACGACATATCATGTTATAACGACTTAAGTCGTTACTACGACATCTCTCGTTATTTCGAGTTAATAAGTCGTTATTTCGACATAGTATCTTGATATTACGACATAATATCTCCTTATACCTTAAGTCGTTATTTCGACATATCTCGTTATTACGACATAAATATATCGTTATCAACATAAGGGGCACATTCTAATATGCATTAAGCTACATTTAGCGTTCTTATAAGCCCTTAAAGAAGTACATAATGCACAGACACAACTGATTTTATTCATCTGCATTATATATTGGACATGAATTGGCACTAACTGCAGATAAAACTAAAATTACACATTTCCTCTGGAACGCCTTGCACCACTGACTAGTAGTCAATCTTGGTTTCTGGACAAATTATAATAATTGTATGTAGCAATAACATGTCAAATTTCTAATTATATTATGATTCTTGATGATGTTCTTACAAGGATGCTTGAGATTTAATATAAATGAAGCTCATTTATATAAAATCTGAAACATTCCTTCAAGAACAGTGTGAAAATCCATGATTTATAATATTATGAGTGTAAAAAACTATTGTTTGTAAAGTCCTATATTTTAAATGAAGAACTGACTAAAACCCTGGCTATATTTGGTATAACACTACAACCTAGTGTTCACAAAGTGGAATAGCACTTTCAGCATAGTCAAAATATTTGTAGAAATTAAAACAAGCTGCAGAATTACTCAACCGTAGTTAATCTGAGCCAAATAATAATAAGAATAAAAAAAAATCATCAAATGACAGTTTTTGCAAAATGATTTTATTGAGTCAATGATGAAGAATGAGGAAGCATAGGTTAGACTGTACAATGAGAAGCAGGTCTATATTCAGTACGGAGCACAACAGTCTTAATCTTTAGAAAGAATTATTTCGATGAGGACTCATAAGCATCCACATTAATCAAAATTCAAAAAACCTAAGTACAAGAAATGTCTGAGGCATCAAACTGGAGGCACTAAGAATCCTTCGTGGCAGGCATGCATCTTGCATAATTATAATCAAACTTGATTATCTGGGCAAAACTGAAAAGGGCAAATCAGCCACATCTGATCAGAATCACGTTAAGGAGAAAAGCTACAGTGAGAAAGACGATTCTTACAGGAAGAGCAGAGAAAACGTTTCTCTCTCTCACACGTCACAGTGTACGGAGGAGGAATACAGCTAAAGTAGTGTATCTATCTGCAGCGTCGCCCTTCCTTTAAACGTGTCAACCGTTAGGAGACGACAGAAACCGATGCGCTCCGATAGAGGCGCTGTGCGTGTCGGTGGGTGACAGCTTTTGTCCTCCACCTGTCAAAGCTACGCTAAACAGTGACATCATTTGCAAAAGCACTTGGGTTCACCCTCAGGACTCTCGCAAGCAGGAAGTCGTGGGACTCATAAACGTCCTCAAGTCGTTCCTCTGGGTTTTGGCAAGTGCGCAACACTTGCTTTATTAAGTTCAAAGGCAGATAATACAACGTTTTAAGACTCGGCATGCTAAAGCCAGGCAGAAAATACTATAGGTCATTCAGCATTCTCAAATGACACCGAAACTCGTTCGAATCAGTCAAAATCTTGTGCTTGGAACACGTTGAGTTTAAGTGAAAGTCGGATACTAAGACGGCAACAAAAGCTCCGCAACGCCCAGTTGGCTGGCATCGGGGGCCGTGAACGGCACTAGAAGACACAGGACACGGCCAGTGGAGCGTGAAGACGTAATACTTGCTTTTCACGAGCCTCCCGGGACTTAAGCCAGGGGAGTAAGGCAGAATTCGACACCAGACAAAGAGTCCTCTACTGCACTACAGCCATCTGAATGCATAGACGACATATACAGGCATCATTCAGCGCAAAAGCTGAGATGAAGCAGCCAAAAGCGCTAAAAGAGCAGCCTTGAATGGGCCGAACTGCCGGCAGGGAGTCAGTATCTGTGGATTTGTGGCAAATACAGCTATACATTTCAGTGTAGGTTACAAATCTGTTAGAAAAGAGTGAGGAGGGTGAGGTGCAGACTATTTACATAAAATACTTACTACAACGGTAGTATTCAGGGCGGACATGGCACTATACAAAGTAGCTATACACAACCGTTGAGGGAACGAGGTTCACATCGCAAGATCTATCCCTTTTGAGGAAAGTTGTTCGAATTATTGGTACCTTAAACACGTGGCACTTGTGAATACAGACGCTTTTGTTAGCGGGATCGGACCGAAAAGCCAGTATAGTTTGGTTGTGGATTTAAAAACAAAGCAAATAAATTAACAAGACACTGTTTTTTTGTTCCCTGATGGATAAAGAAGTTCTTCCAGACTCTAGCTAGGGCAGAGAGGAGGAGGAGGAGGAGGATGTCTGCAGGCCAACGAGGAAATGTGATTTCCAGCCACTGATGGAGAGCTACAATAAGTGGATGTTCCTGAAGGCGAACAGTTAAAGTGGTCTACATTCAGCCCTGAGTTTATGCTGTATGCATACTGTATCTATCAGCTCGCCTAGCGTGGCTAACCACAGTTTAAGTTCAAGTGGTATGAATTGTGAGCGTTGTCCATCAGCAGAGGAAAATCAAGAGTGTAAACGTTTTGGAACATAACTTAAGAAGTTTATCTGTAAATATATTCATAGATCTATATATATCTATATATAAAAACTGATTCTAAAATTTTACAATTGATTAGACATCTAGACGTTAAAAAACACCAATCAAAATGAGGAGGGGGAAATTAAGGCCAGGCAGGTATCGACAGAAAGGCTCAGAACATGGTTCCTGTTAAAAGGTTAAAACAGCATTTGCATCTCGTCTTGCTATTTGGTCAGTAATAAAAGGCTCAAACGTAACAGATCAAAGACAGTGCTAGAATCTCTTCCTGCTTTCTTCCACTTTTTGAGGGAGGAACGCATTGCGTCTGGCACCTTTCGGCGAGGGGGTGCCGCTCAATGACACACGTACAGCTTCTCTTGGCAGGACAAGTGTGAGTGTAATGCACTCTTTAAGAGAATAACTACCCGCCGTCCCGTGCTCGTGACAGACCGCTAGGCTAGGCCGTCGTCTTCCTCGCGTAAAAGCACGTCAGAGCTATTCAGAAAGGTTACTGTGTGGAGTACAAACATCTGAGCAGAAGAGGGTTATTTTGGGTAGACGTCTGAAAGGAAACGGTCGGACAGACATCACTGCAGCATGAGCTGTTTGAGGTTGTCGTGCAAGATGGTGTCCTTGACGTCACGGAAGACCAGGCGAATGTTCTCTGTGTTAATGGCGGTGGTGAAGTGGTGGTAGAGGGGCTTCTGCTGCTGGTCTCGCCGCTTGTTCCGGAAACAATCCACCAGGAACTTCTGCACGTCCTCCAGGCTGTGCGGCTCCCCTGTGTACTCGGGGAAGTAGTCCTTGATGGCCACCGTTTTGACCTTCTCCTCAAGCAAATCTGTCTTGTTGAGGAAGAGGATGATGGAAACGTTGCTGAAGACGCGGTTGTTGACTATGGTCTCGAAGATGTTAAGCGACTCCATGAGACGGTTGGTCTGCCGGTCCTCCATCAGCACCTGGTCGAACTCGCTTGACGAGACAAGGAAGAGGATCGAGGTGACGCTGTCAAAGCACTCGAACCACCTGCGGCGCTCCGACCGTTGGCCGCCCACATCCACCATCTTGAAGGGCACATTCTTGATCTCAAAGTCGTACTCGTGAATGCCCTTGGTGGGCTTGCGTGCCAGCAGGATGTCTTGCTGTGATGGTAGATACTCCTGTAGAGAGAGAGAGAGAGAGAGAGAGAGACAAAGGGACAATCTAGCATTTATCAGAGATGACGAGAAGGGACAAAACAGAAGATTCAAAGCAAAATTTAAAAGGGATTTCAAGCAAGCATAAAACAAAAACAAAAAAAATGCATGTTATTCTATTTTTGATGTTCATTATAAAAAGACTGTGGTGTAATGAAGCTGGTGAGCTCCCACTGGCACTTGATTCGTGGTGGAACGAGATTTGCATGTGGTGGACGATGTGTTATTAAATCATTTCATGCGACAGAAGTTTGCATACCACACATCTGATCGATACCATATGAAGTCTATAATACGCTACACAACTGTGTGTACAGTCTGAAAAGATTTGAAAACACTAGATGTCAAACACGAACACTTTCACTTTGTAAATGGTTAGAGAATATCGGACTTTTTCTACACTTTTCTGTAAATACTGCAACTCTGACAGGCTGACTAGCTCTGCCTTTGGGGAACTAGTATTGACTACAGACATTCTAGACAAAATTTGAGTAGTCTATTCTAGTCTTAAATTAATTAATTCAGTAGCAACTGTCAATTCTTAAACATATTTTACTGAAATTAAAGGGAACTTAACTCAATTAGAGAAAAATTCAAGAGAATTTAATTTAATTAGAGAAATGTAAAAATTTAAGAGGTAGAAACAGTGTTTATAGAAATACAGATACAACGGGGTGCAAAACTCAAGACTACACTGGGATATTTATTTCCATTTAAACATGTAAATTACGAATAAGTTAAACAAAATTAAAGTTGACAATGAGAAATAAATAAAAAATTGTAGAGACATTCATGATAATTTTTTACTGGTAAAATTGCAATGCTAATATTAACATTTTTGTAAATCAAACATTTTTTTAAAATTAAAATAAAGGAATGTGATCTCAGAGTTGTGGACTCCATTGTATGATCTCATCATGGTTTTCCTTACCAGGAAAAAAGGCAGATAAAACTCAAACAATAAATCAGTGGTACTTAACTCAAACTGTGGGGACAGGACAACCAGGGAAAAAAAAGCAAACAACTATTATGGCCAGGCATGGCTCATTCTCCACATTGTTGGAATACCAGAGTTGGGGGTTGGTGAGGGACAACATTAGCAGAAAGGTGAATCTGGATCGAAGCACTGACCAAAACAGAGTGTGGGGGCAAATGCACACAAAACGCATCAGATGAAACTCTAGACTAAAGTAAAGGGCAAGACACATCAAGTCGATACGTGAAACTATGCTCAGTGCTAGCACATAAAACCTGAGAAACATTTCTGAAATTCCAGATAGGATAACATCAAAGACATCTGCCTTGAATAGATAAGGCATCAAACATGGCGGTACTCATGTCTGGATGCTAAACCCATGGAGAAGTTGCATTATTTGTAGGGCTGCACGATTAATCGCAGTTTCAATGTAATCGCATGTATTTGGCTTATCACAATTTCGAAATCGCAAAGGCTGGGATTATTTTGTATGCACAGCTTGTCATTGACAGAAACAAACTGACAATTTCATCAGTTTATGGTTTGCCAACAGACTGAAGTATGAGTCAAAATTATTATCATGCGGTAGATGCTGTCAACAGAGCTTAAGCAGCATCTGATAATGATTTAAGATGGGGGTGGGCGATATGACCATTTTTTTCAGGAAACTCACGATTCAAAATTTTAATCACGATTCATTTTCATGTTTGCTATGTTATTAAGAAGAACAAATATAAAAACAAAACTGCAAAGACTTCACTGCATGAATTATATATTGATTCTTATTAAAGCTACTATTAAGGTACTCAGTCAACAGCGGTTAATTGTTTTCTCTGTTTTGTTGTGTTATATTAACATCTAAAGGATAGTTCCCCCAAAAATGAAAATTGTCATTTATTCAAGTTGTTTTAAACACAATTACGTTTATTTCTTCTGTTGAAATAAGTAATTTTGAAGACTAAGGTTTAAGGACATGTGGCAGCATGTTTACTATTAGGCTACAGTCACTTTAAGACCGGCACGCACCCAATACATGCATATGACATGCACCCGATTTTCTCTCAAATGTTTGCTTTCACTTTATACATACTGTGTTTATTTGACAGTATTAGCACAATAAGACACGATAGATAACTTAGTCCAGTAACCAGGCACTGTTTGGCAGACTTTTAAGTGTATAGTGTGTATATTCATATTTAAGAACAATGCGTCAGCACGCAAAATAAAATGTTTAAGCGGCAAGGCTTTAAAGCACATGCAAATAATGAATTGTGAATAGCAGTGTCCCGTGACTATAACACTACCTCTGTGTTAATATGTAATGTGAATGTAAGTTGCATTGTACACACCATGTTGGGACGAAGGGGGCAGAACTGCAACTGATTGAATGCACTGCAGCATGGTCCTACGATATTTCTTCAAAAGCAGATCATAGAGATATTTTAATCGTCCCACTATCAACAATCGTGATGTCGCACACCCCTACTTTAAGATGTGAAATAGGGATTTCTAGTCATATGAAGATGAATAGCATTTTCCATTGAGATTCAATCTTATGTTCAATCAAACACACCTCTCCCAGAGACATACTCCGCATGCCTGCATTTTGTTGCCTAAGGTAACCCTTCTTCCTCATCTCTTCCTAAATATTTATGAGTCTGGGCCGCTGAGGTCTGTCTCTCCCCAAACATTTGCAACTGAAACAAACACATACTTTCCAACAGAGTCAAGCGGCCATTTCCCTCTCTGAGCACACTCGGAAGCGTGCAGTATTTCCTCTTCCTGTTTGTTGATGGTGTGATTGCAGAAGTGGGTCCATACTGCTGTGACGTGGCCGAGTGAAGAGTAGCCAGTCTGAGGCGTGCCACCCGGACCGTAGCGCATTCAGGTCTGCTTCCTTGTTCCCCAAACAGAAATTTAGTGTGCCAGACATGAGACGCGAGACTGAACGACAGCATGACGTCAAGGAGCAAAATAGAGTAAGAATATGTGGGAAACAAGTGACTGGTCCTTTCAGTCTCTCTTCCAATCATGGAATTAGTGCTTTAAACAATATGAACCAGTGTGACTGTTTTCATAAGCCGTGAATAAAAAACAGGTTATCTGATCTTTCGTTCTAGAACAGAGCTTCTCTGGAGTCAAAGCTGAGATACTAATCATCACATTTACTGCAGTCAGCAGCGTCTAGAAAGAGCACAAAACCACAAACATCCGTTCAGTACTGAGAGAAAGAACATGAGCGGCAGGCGGCAAGTCACATGATGCGGAGGGAACTGCACTGGGCCCTCGTGCATCAACCAGACGCTGTGACAGCTGCAGTCTCAAATGATCGTCAAAAAACTAAATTTGTCAACACACTGAAAGAGGGTTGTGATTATTTTCTATTACTGATGTCCAGTGTTGATTGTTAAGCAAACATACAGCATATTTCATCATTCGTCATCAGTGTGATCACATTAAACGAGTTTAAATGGATTAAATGAGGGAGCAAGAAAACCCTCAGGTCATCCCTAATTACACAGCCTCATGACAGTGTATTCTTCACTGATTCTTTCAAATAACCTAAAGTAAAGAGAAAAGTTGCTATAGGAAGTTATGAGATAGGGTTGACACGTGACCTTTGATGTCAGCAGAGCGAGTTTCACTTCTCTGTATGAGCTGACTGGTGAGCAGGGAAACCCTGTCAAGGCCCACAGCATTGTGAGAAAAAACAGATGGGCATTCATCTTTCTGATATTGCCATTCACTATTTCCTTCATGCTCTGCCGTATGAAGGGATTCATCTAAGACTGCTTTGACTGACAATATAAAAGAGCTCTTAGTCTTCAGCGATGCTAGCCGTTTCTGTACTACACTTAATCATTCAATATGAAATGGATCAGTCTAATGAGAATGCAAGTACAGGCTGAGATGTTTATTTAATATGCACTGGACAAACTTCATAAGTACTCCATAAAACAAGGATCCTAATTTCTATTCTGGAACTACTGTCAATATTCATCCAATACATTTCCAGGCCCATATAAAATGTATGCTTGCACATTTTATCAGAATTTACAAAACATGAATGCATCTTTAGAGCTTTTCAAACTTCAAATATTTAACCCTAGGTCATTGTACACCCCATGTAAAGTAAATTCTGGGTTATCTTGCTTCAATGTTTTACATTGCATATCATTTACAAGGGGTTAATTAATCCGCTGTATTCATACGCTGCTATTTCATACTGTATACTCCTAAACCCTGGGTTAACAACCTTATTTGCATATTTGCGGTGTTAGTGTCACTGCCTGGAAGAAACACCACAAAACAAGTTCTCCAGAGCAGGTTTCATAACACTAGCTAAAAAGTGCTAAACCAGCTCCTTATTTTTGTTTAGAACAAAAATAACCTGGGGTTAAGCGCAGTTTAAACCCATTCAGCAGAACTCCCTCTAAAATGAGTGTATTTGATTGTTGATTAGCCCCACCCCAAAAAATGAAAGTGCACTAAATTACTGAGAAACAATCATAAATATCAGGTCTCTAAAAAACATGCAACATCAGCACAGACAGAATGATGACATACAGCTACATGCTTACCGGTGTTCCGAGTTTGTCCAAGTTATCCAAGAAATATTTCACAGATTCACCCTGAGAACGACAAAGAGCAGAGAGAATCAGTCAGGTTATCAAAGAACTGTAAAGTGACAATGAAAACAGCTGAGCACAAATGAGTCATACAATCATTAGTACAGAAAGTGAATTGAGGTTCATTTCTTCAAAATTAGATTGCTCTAGATGAATTTATGCGCTTGTGACTGACAAAAAGGTTATTAGAGTAAAATGTTGTCAAATAAACTCAATCAGCGAATTAGCTTATTATTAGCTAATAATTAGCCAGAAGCTAATTATTTTTGCTGATAAAGTTTTAAATGAGGAAGAGCAAGGACGTTTTTTAATATAACTCCTGATTGTATTCGTCTGAAAGAAGAACGTCATATACACCTAGGATGGCCTCCGGGTGCATAAATCATGGACTAATTTTTTTTTTGGGTGAACTATCCCTTTAAGGAAGAACACACTTAGGCACACTCTGGTTTGGAAAATGAAAATTGTTAGTAACAGGAACAAGCCGCCCAGGAAACAGTAACAGGGCTTGAGTTAATGTTCTGTGACGCTCAGATGTATAATGGGTTGCAATTTCAACAGTTTGGCATGCTGACAGGACAGCAGGAAGGAGTTCTGTTGTTCTGCTTCCTCCTTAAAATCATCCTCATCTTTCAGCCTATGATGGAGCTGTAGAGCAAAGCTTAGTGGGAGCAGTCGGAAAAAAAAAAAAAAAAAAAAGTCTTCATTTCCTACAAAATATACCATTTCAAAATATGACAGCATCTATTTGCATCTTGGGGTTAGCTGAGGTCTGCAAGAGGTACATGCAGGTCTTTTGAGGTGGCTTTCAGTAGAGGGGTTATGTTTCTCATAAGAAAACCCCTAGTAATCCTCCCCCAGCTGGGCACGCAGCCACAGCCACACTGTGCAGTTCATCTTCAATGAAGGGTGTGGGCACACAGGAACAACACGCATGGAGCAGGCCAGGATATCAGTTTCTGAGCAATGCTAAAAGGGATGTCCTGTTAACTCAGCAAACTGAGCACTGTTAGTTAACGGCAATCTATTTAGATCAACATTTATATACAGACATTTAGAATGTTTTTGAGCGCAAAGTCTCTTGATAATGTATATAACATTACATAAAATGTACTGTATATGCAAACTGAAATATTTATAAAAAACAGGGATGCATCGATATAGAACATTTTGGCTGATACCGATGACCAATAATATTTATATTTGAAAGCCAATAACTGATATATTGACCAATGAATCTAATTGCACGTTTTCATATAATTTGAGAGCCTGATTACAGAAACAAAAAAGTCTCACCATTAAAATCCATGTCCAATGCACATAATTATAATGTTCTTATAATATTATATAGCCAATATGACAGACTTGTATCGGACTTTCCGATAAAGACAACATCAAAAATGAACATCTGAAAAGTCCTATGATTTCCAAGGCGACTTAAATTATTATAATACAATATATTACGATTAATGTCAAGCACGCAAAACATGCACAAAACATAAACATTGGGATGTGTGCTGAATCATGAGAGAGCTATACAAGTCCAAGTTTATTTGTATAACACATTTCCCAATTTCAGTTTGTTAAGCCATATTTATAATAAATGTTTATGATTAATGCCACTATAATTTATATTTCTCAATCCTGTTCTGAATAGTTATATTTAAATTAGCCTATTTATTGTGAAGTAAGGGGAATTAAAATATGTTTATAGTGCTTCTAACTTTTGTAAACATTGTTTTATTTATCTTATATTTAGCATTGCACATTATTTCTAAATGTAATAAAATGTCACATACACTAATGCGACAAGCAAAAAAAAAAGAGAAAAAAAAAAGAGCTGAGGTGATTCCATAAGTATAAAATCACTAATATTCGATGCATCGCCAAGCTCCAATATATATTAAAAAAATTGTAAATAGACTTAAATAATAATATAACTTGTTTATTTGTAATAATGCATACCAGTATATGTATTTCTCTTGTATGTATGTCTCTTGTGGAAGACCACACCAATATCTATATATATATATATATATATATATTTTATGTGAAAGTCACACATATTGGACAACCTAAATGTCAAGATTATTGCCAGACAAGATCATTAATAAAATAGCCTAATTGTTATTTGTATTAAATAAACGGAAATGAGCAACAGTGAGGGTCAGCAAAATATCTCCTTCCCTAGGCTTCAGATGTGCAGGAATGCACAAGGGTCTTCATTTTAAATCACAGCTCAACATTCCTTCATGGATCATGTAATCCTTCTTATTGATCCTGGTAATCTTAGGCTGGGGCGATAGGGAAAGATAGGTAAGCCTGAGACCGGTCTCAGGCCGGTCAGCCTCCAAAGAGCACCCTTCATCCAACAATCACACCAGTCCAGAGTGCTACAGAAATGGACACAAAACTCTTTCATGCTCTTTCCAACTTTCCAGCTGTCCCTATATGGGGTGGATAGAGCACAGAAAGCAGTATTTGGGAAAATAGGCGGCACACTTGGGTGGAAAAGAGAGCCCACTTGGGTGGATGTCCCCTATCAAAACATCTCTTCGGGTGCCTTCAATCTGCTGACATCATGGTTTCCGCAGTAACCAGAGCTGAGTTGAGCAGTGCTGAAGGCGGTTTCATTTAAAAAATTGCAGCTTGATCATCTAAAATCGACCCGGCAGTGAGTGTTTTGAAAATGCACCGTCTTGCAAGTATGACCTAAATCAGATTAAGCCTTCAGTGAGTGGGGTTTGAATGAACCTCACTGACTCGCATAGATGCTCAAAGACTATAACTAAACCTTGTAATGACTCTCCAAACTGAATTTGACAGTAATAAACTGTGCTGGCTTTTTAACTCAAAGCAGACGTTAAAAAGACTACCAAGAGAAGACGGATCAGAGTGCCATGTACAGGGGTAGTGAGAGCAGAACAGCGAGGATTAGGATTATGCAATGCCAAGAAAAAAAGAGGGGTGGAGCGAGGAGGAGCCAGGAGGCGAAGAGATCTTGGCTGCAGGAATCTAGAACAAGTTTTGTTTTGTTGCATGTTGGGTGCATACCATAACCCCCAGAGCCTGGAGGGGCAGAGTTGTGAAAGCAGGAAGCCTGATAATGTTTTGCACTCGACACACGTGGTTTGTGGATTACAGGGCACAAAAGTGTTTTGTTTTGTTGCCTTCACTCACACAGGCTGAATGCAAATCACCAGAGCCTGTGGCAGAGGCAGCCTACTTAACAGGCGAGCTGTATGGAAACCTCAGCGGTAATAGAAGGATTTGCAGTTGACCAGCCTTTGCTCAATGAAACAAGGAGATTCCTGAGCTTGGTCAAGAGCAGATCTATCCTGTTATCAGTTCCACAGATCTGGGCCGCATTACACAGAGTCAGAGTTGTGTTTCTTGTCCTAACCAGCATGCATCCATTGCTCTGCTAAAGTAACAACATGCCCATGCTGAGAGGATCACTAGAAATTGACAAAGACCACCTTTATCCTCCAGCAAAAAAAAAAACAACAACAAAAAAAACAAACAAACTTTCTGTGCATGACACTAGTGATTTCTAAAATGAAATAACTTATGCAGAGGAAGAAAAAAAAAATCACGTTTCACATTTAAACCAGTAATACAGCCGCCTTGGTCTTTCATAGTCATGCCAATTTTGGCTAACAATTAATTGCCATAAAAATAATTAACTAGCAGCAATTAAAATGTTGGTTTTACAGAATGCTTGACATAAATACAACTTAAAGAGCCATTCATGTACTTGGAATCCTAAAATTTGCACTTTCAATGCATGTTAAACTTTGTTTAGCATTAGGGCAGCAAAAAGTACTATAGCACCAGAAGAGAGACAAAAAAAATGGATGGATGATGATCGCAATCATATGATGTATAAGCGCAAGAGCCCAAATGCTTCCACATCAATTTTACTTAGCAATGTTGGAAAAAAAGTGGACCAGTCTAAATCTTCAATCTCTTGTGCTTTTGTAACCTCTACAAATCATAATAGGAGTTGGTTACAGGGTGTGTGAAGTCCTTTGGTGAAATCAACATTTGAAATGGGGAAGCAACGCATTAGGAACTGAGAGCATTTAGAGAAGTCTGAAGTTGTGTGCTAAGATGACACTTGCTTATGTCAGGGCCTAATGACAAATCGTTTGAGATTTATAGTGGAAAACCAAAAATGATCAAACTAAACTGCTATGCTACTCCAAGTAAAAAAACAAACAAAAAACAAAAAACAAAACAAAAGAAGGAATAGCAATATTTAATCTAGGTTAGACAAACAAACCCTATGGGCAGAAAGTCTGATGATGTCAGAAGCAGACTGATGAAACGGTTGACAGCAGCGAGGCCTCGAGCACAACAGTGATGTGGTTTACACATCCTCCTAGATGTACGCACACACCATCTTGGCAAGGCAAGCTGCAAAACTTTTAGATGGGGTCTAAAGTCTCAAAGTATTTTAGTTAGGTGGCTATGACCTAAAAGTAACATCTGAAAAAAGCAGAAAAAAAAAAGTATAACTAGCATGATGATAGTTTAAAGGTGGGGAAAGTGAGATTTGAAAAGCGCTGTTTGGAAGTTAGTCAGACCGGCACACGAACAAACAACAGCAAACCTATGTAGCCAATCTCCAGCATTAGGGCACATATGACGGTGGAGGAGAGAGAACAAGCAAGAGGGAGATTTGAAGAAAGGCTGCAGAAATAGAGATGTGAAAAAAATACAAAAAAAAAAGCTCAGAAGAAAAATCACGGGAAAATGAAAGAATATGACTGGGCAAGAGCTTTAGGAGCCACGTTAATATTAGAATATCAGCTTTCCAGTGCTGGACAGAGAGAAGCAGGAAGGCCTGAAAATAGACACGGAGGTTGCTTTGATTCAGGTCCACACGCGAGTAACACTGGGTTTGAGAACAGATATCTACTCTTGGATTGCGTGCGTAACGGAGGCTAACTAGTGAGCGTCGTGCTGACACCTGCTAGAGAA
Organism: Pimephales promelas; assembly: GCF_016745375.1. Next base: position 23,097,795 of record NW_024121321.1, read on the forward strand.
TGCGGCGTTTAGCGTCATTGTTAGTGCACTCGACTCGCATGCCGACAACAATTGCCCCAAACAAAACCCATTTCCTGCTAAATATACAGTTTCGCTCAATCACGCATTACAGAAATTAAATGCATTATGACTTCACATTGAAATCACGAAAAGCTCACCAGCTGAAATTCCCTGCGCCGGTCATATGCGTTCTGTATGCCGCCGTCAGCCCAGAGGGCACGGATCGATGGCAGGTACTGCAGGAACACACTGGTCTCCACCATCCCCTGTGCCCCTATGGCTGACCGTGTGTCAAAAGCCATCATGGTGTCTCCATGTGCCTGGTTTGATGGGTCTCCCCATGGGATATGCAGCTTTTCTCTGGCATCCACAAGCACTCGAACACCTGTGATGACAGCAATAGGAGGAACAATGTAAAAAAAGAGGTTTGAAGTTTAACGAAGCAAACAACATTAGACCCCAAACACTTGGAAAATTATCATTCTTTCAATTTTCATCAAAAGTTTATCATTTATTTATCACAACACAAGAAAATGGGTTTGTATGAAAGTAAGCATTATAACTGGGCAGTGGCCCATTAGGGAAATTAGTGAACTTATGAATGAGGGCTCATTTTTCACTGTCGCTTTCGAATTCGCCTTTGGTCTATAGGCCTATAATTTGCAGACATCAGGGAGCTGCGGATGTGAGCTCACTTTCGAATTCCCAATGAGTACTTTGTATATAGGGTCCAGTGGAAATGGCATTACATTTAGCAAGGTAAGATTTTTTTTTGTAACAACGCACAGGATCTGTTGCACACCAAATCCTCCGTAATCGTCCTGTCAGTCAACTCATCTCTCCTTACTCTAGTCACATAATAGTTGAAACATGACTCCTGCTTCACTATGATGCGACGCTGCATCTCGTGATGTAGACCCTTTCAGTTTATAATTGTAGCATCTGTTGTCCAATTGAAAGAAGCAAAACAACAGTGCCTGTGGTGGGCCAGCAATGAGTATGGCCGAACACAAAATAACACCATTAACTCAGACTAATGCAGCAAGCCTAATACATGCACGCATGTCAGGATAAAAAAAATGAAATGCAGAGCCTTTGAGAAACTTCACACAACTACAAGGAAATTCAGAACTTCACAACTGACTACCTGAACGATTAGTTGTCGATAATTTAATCGCTAAAACTTATCAATGGTGGATTAAGCAAATGGCTTAAGCAAGGCGTGTGCTCATGTGCAAAACAACTGCAGTGACACAAAAGGAAACATAGCGAGTGTGCGTAGTTACGTATTCTAAATGTAGTAATGCTTTCAAGCTAGTAGTTTATCATTATATTTGGCATTTTTAAGTTTTTCTGATTGGCCGATGTGTTGGGAAGCGTGACTTATTTTGTTGGGTGGCGCCCTGAACACCAGCGCCCTAATCACACAGCACTCACTCACATCCTGCGCCTTCATTAGTTCTCGATCTCTGTCAGTCATAACTAATACTTTGTTAGACAGAATTGGTAAAAAAAGTAAATGGTTAGTGAAAAACTTAAGCGTTTGCTTTTATATTTGTAACAGAAAAGGCAAATAATCAGGCTAAAATACCTTCTCCTTTACCATCAACATTCAGCAAATGCGCATCCACATTTAAACAAATCTCAGAATTTCTAAATTAACATTTAATTTGTACAAATCTTGCAGATTTAATCGAATCCAGCTATGATATCTTGTGAAGTGTGCATTTGCACCCTGCGTAAACATGTTACTGTGAGTGACGGGCGGTCCGGGTCCATGCAAAGTGAGTGAACGCGAGCAGAAGATGATCGAAAAAATACACGTGTTGGCTTTGTTTATTGTATTCTGCTAGTTCAACAATATCCGAGTGTGTGTGGTCTACAATGATTTTTTCAGATCATATTTTCATGTAAAGGAGTTGTTGTTTTTTTCATGCTATAAAAATAGAGCACTTCCAAAATCAGCAAATGTAAAGGCACTTGTGAAGGATTTATTCCCTAAACTCACTACAGCCAAGCTTCGAAGCTTTAAAACGACAGCTATTTGTCTGTGTTGGTTAAGCAAGTGGTTAAGTAACGTGATATCTTAGGATAGTGACTCCCAGAACAGGAATCGTGAGGCGAGGAAGAGATTTGATCAAAAAGGCTGATTCATCCAGTAAAGAAATAGGTGAAGTTTTTATGAGTGATTTATTGAATCATTTATTCAAAGCGATTTTATTAATTAAAATTCAAGAAAAAACAGACTGCAGCAATTAACACTGTCACAACCTCAAGTAAATATGTTATGGTATTTTGTTAGTTGTGATCTCTAGGCCTATTTGAACAAAAATAAATGATTCTCACACATTCCAGCATGTCAAGCATTCAAAAGGTACAACAGCATCAAGAGAACAACAAATAGTTTCAATGTAGTAGTGCATAGATTAATGGATAGCTGTTAACGTATTTAGCATTACTAATGACCTAGGGCTGCAGAAATACACAGAATGCAACAGATTTCCTCTAAATTCAAACTCTTTATTTTAAAAAGACACTATTTAAGACAGATAGATATGCAGAATTGCTGATGGTGCGCATACAACAGCACATGGGGCAGAAGAGACAGAAGAGTCACAACTATTGTGTACGGGACATGTCAAACTTAGTGTATGCTCATTGCTCTAGCAGATGTGCTCTCTCTCACACCTTAGCCAGTCACTCACTAACTGTGCTGTCATCATCAGCACATGCTACAGTGACTCTCTCAAGTGTCTACATTACTGAACATGCATTTAGTGCAACAGACCTTAAAATCTATGCTACAGATATGTGGAATAAATGAGTTCTGCAGCACCCACACAAGATGGGTCTGTAGGATTACAAATTTATTTAAATGTTTAATTTAGGTTCCAGTACAATAGTATATAAACTGAGAAACTCTAGTAGACTTATTGAATTTAGCATTTGAGGTAAAAATGAGCAAGAGATTCAGCCAGTCCTGGGGCCTCATTTATAAACGTTACGTATACGCACAAAAGAAGGCGTGCGCCGCTCTCTACGCAACAATTGTATTTATAAAAAGCTTGACGGGAAAATGTGCGGTCCTTCACGCAAGCTCTGACCCAGGCATACGCACAAAAACGGGTGAAATGAGAAATGGCGACACTGTCGGCAGATGGAAGAAACATGTGAAAGTGTGTGAAACAGTAGACTGTTGTGTAAAAGAAATGGCAATACTGGCTCTCATAAATAACATGAAGACTTCACAAAGCAAGCCTTACAATTAACAGCCTACACGAACACCCGTTTGATCGATCTGCAGTGTAAAACAAACAAAATCAAATGAAGATTACAACAGAAATGCAAATTAACACATTTGCAAAAATAAAAGTGAAATATGTTCTCTGCAATAATAATTACTGCATGTTATGCAATTCATCATAACACATCTGTAGCTTGTCGGATGCAATCAAATGGATGCTAATAAAATGCCATGATACCTTCAAAATGCGTAATGACGTAATGTGTAATGCAACCTTTTGCTACTCAAGTGTCTTTTTTGGAATTAATGGCCACAGTGTGGCCTCCAAAACAACATTTTACTCCTCTTTTCCACCTCGCAAATGATCATTTCTACTTCATATTGAGTGAAGTTACGTTTCTTGGCTTTCCTCTACGTGTTTGCCATGATTTCGCAATCGATGAATATTAACTTGTGGGCGTTTCACTGACAAAAGCTGCACTACATTTAGAATTGATTGTGATTTATTAAGGGAAAACTGCATAGGATATGCGTGCGCAAAGTTTTATAAATCCAAATATTTCTGTGTGTACGCATATCCTATGTTTCATCCGTACGCCACTTCTGACACAAATCCTACGCAAAGTTTTATAAATGAGGCCCCTGGTCTCTATTGTAAGATATTTCACATTCAAAAAAATCATATTTTGTTTTTATGCTCTGTCTGGCCATTAAGCTCTATAATAATGTGAAGATGTGGTTGATACAATCAGGCTGATTGGATTACCATCCATACATGACACTTTTATGCCGAATAGACCAGGGCTGGGGAATTTCCAGTAACGAGCTGAATTCAATGCTTTGTTGGAGAGTGTCTACACCTCAAATGTAACTCCTCCCCCTTGTAAGGTATAAGAACTCAAGGTATTTTACCTTTAGTTAGACTTGGCTAAGTTTTTTGGGATGAAGCAGACTACAGCAATGCAACAGCAATAAAGAACCATGCTTAAAAAGATACTACCGAGTCTCCTGGTCTTCACTTCTGAGTTTAACACTTTAAAAGAAAAAGTTCACAACAGGTCTCAAATTTCTTCTTAATTTATGCTTAATTGATATGCACAGTAATTACAGTAAATCTCAACTGCCCTCCACAGAGGCCCGTATGTGTCCTACAAAAGGCAGAAAGCACCAGAACAACTTCAGTTTGGTCCTCAAGTTATATGTCCCCTATTGTAATGTAGTATAGCAACAACATGAAAATCCTGTTTGTATCAACACAAAGATAAGAAGATTAAAGTTTTACTGATGTACTTGTCCCAAAAAACAGATAAGAGCAAGTGACATCACCTACATCACTCCTGGAAGAGGGTTTGAGTATCATAAGTGTTGGTCTCTAGTTTTGTACTCCGATTATCAGCGTAGGAAAGTTCCATTTAGGGATGTTAAAGTCGGCGTGAAACGGAAGTTGATGATTGTAATTTTTTTCTTTGTTGTGACGTATATCCGAGTGAAACAGCTTCTGAAATTAGAAAAAAAATGTAGGGCAGGGCTTGATTTCGTCATTTGGGATCGTTGGAGGTTGTGCGTTGCAAACAAAATGGAGGCAGATTTGAATGCGATTCTCTGAGAGGCACCCTCATCGGATCTGTAGGGCCCTATAAAATCTGTTTTATTTTTTCCCAAATTCATTTTTTTATTTTAATTTGTCAATTATGTTTTTTTACCCTTGACTGTTATTTTAGTCGTAAAAAGAGTGTGCTTTTAAAGTTAATGATTAAAATTTATTTTAAAAAATATGAATAAATTAGGAATTACCTTTAATTTATTGATGTAACAGACATTTACTCAGTAGCCTTTTCAGGACAAATACTGCATGATGCAACATAACACTGCACTCTTCAAGTAACAACAAAACAAATATCTAAATTAAAGTTGATGCACGTGAGCAGCGCATATTTTTTTGGGCATGCATGTTAATCAATGAGTGCATTCACCGGGAGCAGTGGCAACGGGTGAGCAGCAGTGAAACACGGGTTTTGGCACTTTGCTGCACTGCTCACACTCAATTAAAGTGAAAGCACACTTTTGATGGACAAAATAAATATGATTTCACACAAAATAAGCATGTCTAGTCAGTTTTTACAAGAACTGAAGTACGGTAAAACTTATATAAAATAATAGCCGAGTCCCAAATAGACGCCTGTGTCTTTTACATGCCTGGTGTAGCTGCAGGTTTGCCTGTCTCAAATAGAGGCCGGGTCTGTTTTTTAGTTTCGGGTTGTTAATCTTCTAAAACAGTCAGATCATCTGCTTTTTGGATGCCGCTAAAGCCTATTTTGATCGGTGAGTGATTATGTAGAATAGAATGACTGCTGCGCTTGACGGGGCGCATAACGAGCAGAGAGAGAGCGAGAGAGAGAGAGAGAGAGAGAGAGAGAGAGCGAATCAACAAGGCATTTTCACCCACAGGTCTGCCGCATACTGGATGTTTCATCTGAAAAGGGAATGGTATGAGATTAGTAAGATAGGACTATAAGATGCCCAATATAGGCTATCGGAAAACATTTGAAATGGGTCAGACAATTTTGACCACTTAAGTTTGTTTTAAGTGAATTTCATTTGTATAAATTGTATCTTTATTTTAAACAATGTTTCACCAACAAATTGACTGAATTGATAAATAAGCAGCAAATATAGTAGACAATATAGGCTAATTATGACACGGAGGTGCCAGCGCATGAACTGGAGCTAGTCTCAGAAATTAACCGAAAACTGACACACACTAGTTTATTAATAAACAATTCAAATATTTAATGCACAATCCTTACTTTGGCCAGTTCTTTGTGGCAAGCCTTATGCATGCTTTGAGACGTGGTATAGACAAAATAAAAATGCAGCATTTATAAAAGGTTTCTAGTGTCAATGTATTGCTTGTTTTTCTGCTTACATTTCATGTTGTGACGCTTCTCTCGAACATAATGATGCTACTTCAGAGCGGCCAAAGCATCAACGAGCTTCCCCGTACTTTTTGAAAAAGCGCCCTCGACAGTGCGGCCAGAGCTTCTTCGCCGCTCAAGTCGGCAGCGGTGTGAACGTACCTACAGTTATGCTTCTTACGCAGACCTTTGGGACTCAGTTTTGGTGTATTACCAAAATGGACCCTGGTTCCATTGTGAGCTGATTTTCAAACCTGTCTTTCTCTTTCAAAAACTGGCGTCCCCAGCAGTCATAGTACAAATAACCTACTAAGCCTGTTTCCACTAGCAACTCACTCCCTCACAATGACACACTTTTGACCTTGCAGATATTTTGGCTAGTTTGGTGGAAAAGGTCTTAGTAACTATGAATGGTTTTTGAAATAATTAAATGATTCGTTATCTTCCATTCGGCATAGAAACCAACCAGCCTATTCCATCCCAGATTTCAATAAACTGCTCTTTCTAAAACCATTTGTTTACAATCAGTTACGCTGCCAATGTAACTCAAGTATTTGGTGCAGGACTTCACACAATATTCTTCACCCTTCTAGACCTTACGTGCAGTTATAAGCCTGATCCAGGGCCTTTTCACAGGATAAGACCTTAATTGTTCGAGCCACACATAACCGAAGCCCTTTAAAAGGTGAACAATGTCCTAGTAGAAGCCCATTAGTGCAGCATAAAATGGCATGTAAAGAGAGCTGTCTCTATTATTTCCACGTCCTGCAGCACAATCAATAACAGCAGTCCATAGACGCACATTAGCGAAAGCAAATAATAACCATTCTGTCTAAAATACTCGTTCAACACACACAGTGCAGTTTCTACCCGTCCCTACAGGGTAGGAGCATGCCAGTTATTTAGGAATGAGATTGCGATCCTTTAGTGATTAATCATGCAGCTCTAATTAGAGCAGTTACAATTCTGGATAAATTGAGAATGTTGTTTTACTGAACGATTGAGTTTTTAAATCTCTTAAATGAATGATTCAATGACAAATACATTTTTGTGACAGTTACTTGTCACCATCTACCGGTGTAACGATTAGGGCTGTAAAACGATTAATCGCATCCAAAATAAAAGTTTGTGTTTACATAATATACGTGGGTGCACTGTACAATATTATCTATATATATATATATATATATATATATATAAATAAATACACACACATGCTTGTATATATTTAAGAAATATTTTCATGTTTATACTGTACATAGATTTATATATTTTATATTATATATAAAAATCAATATTTTATATATAAACAATTTTTTTTTTCTTAAATATACATGCATGTTTTATTTTTAATCGCGATTAATCGTTTGACAGCCCTAGTAACGATAAGTACTTTCGCACCGGAGGAATCTTTTCATAGTTCCTACAACTACTGGCAGAAGTAGATGGATTATGGCACATTTGTACTGCAGGAACTAGGAACGATTTTAGTTCTAGGAACTCCTAGGAGCAACTAATTTAGTCTGCTGTTTAAAACAAATAAAGAACTAATGTAGGAGAATGGTTGTTAAGTGCTAACAGAGGGAAACTTTGCATACTTGTGCAGTGCGGCATGTCAAAAAAAGTATTCCGATTAAAAGCTTGTAGCATATAAACACGCACAATCAACCGATCACGTGTTTAGCATTCATGTAAACTACAATACATTCAGATTCATCAATCAGAATGGTTAGATACTTGATGGGCTAGTGTAGAAAAAAATAACTTAAGGTCATTAAATATATTCTGGAAATCCTGCTTTTTTGTCGGGAAATCATGTTGTATCATTTACAAATATGACTGGTAAATCATAAAAAATGTTTTTTCCCTGCCCTTTTGTGATGCATATAGTATGTTCAAGGCATGACAGATTGATAAACAGATATGGTAATTATGGCTAGATGTAACTTACTCCTACTGACTTTGTCCTATCAGTGGGGCTCATGAAAAAAATAGACCACTGATTTAGAAACCCTTCCCATTAATTTGTTGAGGAACATGGCATTTTGCACAGCATTTGCACACCGCATTTGAATTTCGTTTTGTATTAATTGTATCTTAATTTTAAGATACAAGATTGTAGCATTATTTTACCAGCATTGATCAGCACAGCTATAGGGATCTTCGCCCGTGACGTCACGACGTGGTTACATGTGCTCTGGTTGGCAGAAAAGTAATGGCCCTTTGCCGCACAGTATTATATAGTCATAATTAACCCAAAGATTGGGTACTGTACAGTCACTGTCAATGTATCATCTGTGTACACACCCTTATAGATTAAGGGCAAATTATTGTATTTTCTTTGATACATTTTTACATATATGTTGAGCAATGTTATATATCAGAGGTAAGATAATTTTGATTCAAAATATAGCCCATGGACAAATTACACGTATATTTTACTCTAGTTGTAACAAATTTACCAGTTATCCAGTTAACACAAGTAATATTTGTAATTATGACTTATAGGCATTTAAAGATTTGTACGCCTTCATTGACTCTCTGATAAACATAGATGGCGTGTCGATGAGATACAGGGAGATGCTTTTGCTCCAATTCTCACTCAGGCGATATGGATCAGGCGTAGAACATGAACCCTGGTTATATAAAAAAAGCTTTACCTTATATCTCCTTTTAGCTTTTCATACAAAGAATTTAAAAAAAAAAAAAGAAAATTATGTTTAAAATAGTTTTAGATGAAGTATAGTACGTCAAAGGACAAGTCAATTAGTCAACTACTCATACAAGACAAAATGCAGCAGAAAAAAAGTTATGTTGTGCAGGAAACTGAAAGTGTAGAAAGATGCGCTCAGAGGCCCCTTTGACACATCCCACATCTGTTGTGTCCATGTGACCTCACGAATCACGATATGCATGTGAACTTTCACCTTAAAATTGACTGTCCAACAAAACAACTCTTCAAATCTGTACTATAAACGCAGATGTTAATGGAACTTTAGTAGATGAGGTCTGGATGAGATCGAGCATCAGTCAGCAAGATATAATTTAACACTGAATTCTATAAACAACAGCAGCAGGATGCAACAAATACATGCCGGGCTAAACATTCAAGATTATAAACAGAATCATGCCTGAGGTAGAAACGATAAACAACCTGCTAAAGCTTGAAAGAGACATCACAGAAGGCAGGATTTCATCCATACTGTCCAAAAAACTACACTGACACAGCTGCCATTTCAGTCCGATTACACATTGTGAATGCTCAGGGCTGATATTCTGTTCCCTCAAGTGAAATCTTTTAGAAAGAATTAATTTAATGAGCCTGGCTGTCAATAGAAACCAGAGAGGAATTATATAAAGTAGGGATGCACCGAATATTCGGCCACCGAAAATTTTTGGTGGTTTTCGGCCGAAAGACTTTTATCACCGAAACAATACGGCCGAAATGTTGTGATGACGCAAACAGAAACCGCGACCTGCACGTGCTTGTCTGAAGCAACATGTTTGCGGTGCGGATGTATTTCAGTGAATCTGAACCCGCGAGGAGACGGAAGCCTTGTTTATCCACCTATATCTGAATATTCAAATGTATTATTTTTGAAAAATGCCTGTCCCTACTTTTAAGCACATTTGGGGTTAAATCTGGATGTTAAAGACAAGATGTGCATCAATTCTAAAAATGCACTGGAAACTTATTCCAATTTAATTGGATTCTTTAAAAAAAAAAAAAAAGAAAGAAAGAAGGAAAACATGCACATAAACGACATTGTTTTGGTCATTCTAAAATGCCTGAGCAAAGTGATTCTGTATCCTATTCAGAACTGTTTTACACAATTGTGCTCCCAGACATCAGGCATCCGAAAGCTAAATAACATAAGCACGTTTATTGCTTTATCTGCATGCTCTGAGGCACAAGTAATTTAGAAAATGATTATGCTGTATACAGTGTTTTTTTCCCCCAGTGATATTAAGCACCAGTTTATCAGGAAGTGATGGGTTTGTTCTGTTTGACTTACTGGATGGAAAAAGCTTTTTCCACAAACAATTTTATGCGATATTTTGATTTTGCGCAAGTTAAATTTGTAACTTTGGGTGGAAATATAGCTAATTAAAATGAAAAACATTGCTAGGTTTCTCCTCCCAACTTCTGTCGCTAACAAAGTGCATTAAACGTAGTTCACACCTGCCCTCTGACCTTTCTAAGCTAAAGATGTAAAAATGTTTGGTTTCAGTAAGATTTTTTAACAAATTAATACTTTAATAAAAAAAATACATTAAGGAAATATAGGTTTGTATAAAAAAAATTCAGTTACCAGTTACCACAAAAATACTAAGAAGCAAAACTGTTTTCAACATTAGCAAATCAGCAGATCAGAATGATTTCTGTAGGACCATGTGACACTGAAGACTGGAGTAATGATGCTGAAAATACAGCTTTAACATCACAGGAATAAAATAACATTATCATATCACTATTATCATTATTATCATATCACGTCAAAAGATTCAATTATACTTTGTTCATGCTAACAACATCAGCATTGCGTGACTACATTTTAAGCCCTTCAGATATTTATCCTTGTTTCGCTTTTTCCAAACTCTCAGTCCAAAGTCTTTTGCGTTTTACAGTGGCTGAATCTCTAGTTGTCACTGGTGTTTGTCATTTGAACCTTTCTGGATCCGTCATCAAATTGACAAGTTTAATTATATCAAGTGCTTTTAGAAAAGGCTGTAAATCTCCAACTTCAGCATCCTCACACTCAATATAGCTTATACTAGCCGAGACTCCTCCTTTATGTGTACAGATGTGACGTAATGACGCAAAGACATGCTCGAATCTCCCGTGCTAATCCACCAGTACCACTGGAATTAAAAACATTATTACAAGCTTACCATTTGAATCGAGCTAAGGCAAGCAGAGAGTTAACAACACTGACTGATTATGTATTTTGGAACATTTTTAACCCCCCCCCCCCCCCCCCCCCATAAATTTTGTATTGACCCCAAAATTTTGAACGACAATGTACATTAAAAAGAAACTCTCCATCACTTGCCCATACTGGCACTACTGGCTAGCGCTTCATCATGCCGCAGAGCAGCTGCAGTGCTAAAACATAACTAACGTTAGTTGTTTCAGAGATGTGATCACTGGCCAATCAGATCTGTCAAACAGTGAGAAACCTTTCTGCTTCAAACATAACATCTCCACAGATACATGAGAGTAGAATCTCAAGTGAAACATGTGAAAGGAATTAAAATGCTACTGATGGTTAAAGTTTATCGTCATTATAGGGAGAAATCTCTGTTTTGTTCTGGAATGCCTTAGGATTAGATCCAAACAGCCATTTGACTAAATGCTTCCTGTTTAAGTTGAGTTAGGGAAGTAAATGATGTTAGCGACTGCTACAGATGAGTCTCTCCACGAGATCACAGCTGAACCATTTGTCATTGCGGTGCCTTTGTAAATGATGACTGCTGTGACATATTAATCTTGTACAGGAAATCTCAAAATCTAGGCACTGGAAATCCCCGACCAAGGCAGCCCAAACGGGGAGCCCCGTATTATACAAGGTGGGTATACTGATTTATCACATCCCTTTTGAGAAAGACAAAAAGCAAGTCTGAAGAGAGAAAGCTACAGTAAACTCCAGGGAGAAAAAAAAAAGACATGCCTAAAAAGGTTAATAATAAACTCACTTTTTGAGGATCATCTGACACCTTTAGCTTGGTTCAAACTGTCTGTACTTCTAAAAAAAAATGTCAGAAATAGTAAAGCTGAATTTCTTCCATAACAGGTGATGGTGAGTGGTTTGTGCCAGTGTGTTAACCCATGTTCTCCTCATCATGTGCTAGTCTGAGAGCTCCGGACTCCACCCATTTCACAGATGCCCGAAACACGTGAATCCAGACACGTCCTTTACAAGAAATGTACATATAATTGAAAATCGCCTTTTCATTTTAAGTTTAAAAATGCCATAATGAAGCCAATACATAAGAGGCTTTGAATACGAGTTGAGTGGTGTGCTATTGGTAGACACCAGTCTCTTTGTTATTTATGAGACGGGCTCAGCATACCAACAAACAAGAGAGCGGATTTACAATTTAAGCCAGGCTTTACATACTGGAATGATTTATTTTACATAATCCAGTTTCAGTTATGGCATTAAAACTCGGACAGACAAAACATGAGAACACACGAGGGGAGATTTCGCAGCTCTTTAAACCGATCCGAGATTTCGGGAAAACGCCAAAACTAATATACTACGGAGTGTAGTATTTCAGAAACAGAAACGTATTGTACTTTTATAAAGTAAATTACTAGGCTGAGTTTAAATGGAGTCAGACGTGTCGTGATATTTTATGAAGACGTTAAAAACTTGAGCGCTAACGCTTTCTGACGAAATTCAAAGCCGAGCCCAGCTTTTGTAGACACGGAAATCACGCGTGAGACTGAATCCACATGTTTAATGTGACGAAGAGTTAGGAGACGATTTAGGAAGAAATCAGGTCCTCCGCGGAGGTCTTTGTTCAAGACCGCGGCGGGGAAAAGTTGAGAGAATAACATGGGCGTTTCTCCTGGGCAGGTTCAGCGCAACTTCAGCTAACGCTATAGCTAAACCTCATTTCACGGTCCTCTCATCCTTGCCGACCCCGTTCAAAGTCAAGTTTAGACCCGATACGCCACTTTGCATAGGTCTGTGAATGAGAAACGCGCCTCCTACCTTTCATAACATTACTGTAAATGGTGGTTTTGAACTCTTCTTTGGCCCGCTGATCGAAGTCTTGCCCGTGTATGATGCGCATCTGCTTGAGGAAAGTGGACTTGCCGCTCTCCCCGGCGCCGAGCAAAAGTATCTTGACTAACCGTTTCACATAGGGTTTGTCTTTCATGAGATCTCGGTCAATTATTCTAGATTTCCTTAATTGTTCCGCCTCGCTGCTGTTGAGAAGACAGTTTGGAAAACAAACGGATAGAAAGGACCGGGACGGCAGGAAATCCGCCATCTTTGTGCAACTTCATCGATACAGTAGGGAGTGAAACAGCGCGCGCCTGACTGCTAATGGCGGGCGGAGCTTCGTTACCATAACACTCGCGCGCGCGCAGTTCTCATGAGTTCTCTGCTCACTGCTAAAAGTTTTGGGCGGGTTCGAACCATTGACGGTAATGATTTGTTTTAGTTTAAACTTTTACACGTAGAAATGAACCCCGTTAGACCAAAAATACGTTTGTATCTCATAGAAAACAATATAGTGGGATTTTTATTTATTTATTACATTTATTTTATTTATGTATTTATTTTAATTTCATTAAAAGAAACAAATTTGATGAAGATGTTGGTATTTTTATAGCAAAAACAAAGATGAAATTCTGATTGTAGTGTAAGTCAATGAGATTTTTATAACAGTGCTGGTCAGCAGACTGCTTGCATAAAAATAAATAAATAAATAAATATAATTTCTCACTGAAGGCCTATAGCTCCCAATAATCTATCTTAAGATGATGTTTAAATGCTTTGTTTTGTTTTTTTAAATTTAAGTTTTATTTTATACATTTTAAGCATTACAAAAAAATTAAAATAAAAAAAAAATAACAGGAACAATGGGAGACAAAAAGACATGACACGCTAAAATATGTAACGGTAAAACAGCAAACAGATACACTGAAGTCCCACAAAACAGAACAAAAAACTACTATAGTGCAATCCAATAAAACCCTACATGTAAAACCAACTGTATATTAGCCAGGCAAAAGAAAATTATTATCTTGGCTGCATGGTGATTGGTGGTGATTGGTGGGGTTCGGGTCGGGGGTGGGATCCAATCAAACACAGAAAGCAGGGTCAAGCTGGAGAGTTTGGACATGGTCACAATGGGTTCCCAAAGCTTAACAAAGATAGCAATATTGCAAAGAGAGTATGAGAAATAAAAACATCTCTAACCCAGTGAGTGTGAAAGGGTGAGGGCTCTTCCAATTCAACTGAGTTAACCGCCAAGCCAAAAGAGTTTAAAAAAGGCTACTAAGTCTGAGAAATAAGAAAGCAAAGAATGGCCAGGCTGGAGAACCTCAAATAAAAAGGAATTAATTGTAATTGACAAAGTGGGATTTCCACAGAGGTTGACTGCATGACAATGAGACAAACATTTGCTTAAAAGGAAAACAGGGCAGGGCATGCAGGGCCAGAACATGAATTAAAGTGGCTGAACCAGAATGACACCTGTCACACTCTGGGTCAATAGATGCGAGCTAAGACCAGTGGGCTTTATGAACCACATGATTCTGTGATGAGAGCAAAGAGAGGAGGAGTAAACCCTGTTTAGGACTGCCTTCCATGTCTCCTCGTTGATGTCAATGTCTTGAGACCAGACAATGCAGGTTATCGGAAAATTGCAAATTAACAATTATATGTAATTGCTTTCTTTTATAATCAAAAACAACATTGATATTTTTTTCCTCGCACTGTAATTTTAACTATGGGGGTCAAAACATGTAATGTAATCAGTGGCATATAAGTTAGCCCTGGGCCCCTTATACAAATTGTTTTAACAGGCCCCTTTCGTTGAAATCACTTTCCCCGGGCCCAAGCTGCGGGCCACCAAATCCGCCCGGGCCAATATGAACATGACATACGCCACTGAATGCAATGTAACACAATGATGATTGAGAGAGAGAACCACAAAGCCACAAACGATCCTCAAAAGATGTATCGTATTTGATACATTTTAGCATGGGTTTTCTAATCAAAATAACAATTCTTGAATTGTTATTCAATACATAACCAGCCAGTGTTCAAAACTTTCTGCTTGTCTTAGCTCGATTTAAAGCGGAATAGGTGAATATAGGTGGAGAGGGATAGAGCCAATTCAAAGGATGCGGACTGAGAGGCCATGATTGATTAGGGTGTACACTCACTGACATGAGATGAAGACTTGATCAGTCTTTTAAAAATAGCTACTTTATGAAGTGTGTTACACATTTATAAAGGCTGTTGGCATTAAAATGTCCTGATGTGAAATCATATTGCTGGGATTGATGAGGGCAACTTTAACTTAATATCAGAATGAACTTACGTGCCCCCATCCAATTGAACTCCTAAAGGATATGGCGGCCGCCTTGGATGCTCTGGATCCAGTTCCCAATGAAAAGCTGCTCCCTGGGATAAAGTGAAGTGTTCGGCTGGTCGTGTGATCTAACACGTCAGCCCCCATAAGGCAGTCCTCCATGTTTATTATAGCAGCTGAATCTTATGCAAGTCAAGTGTATTACACATTTCTGAATATGTAAAACATGTTTTGAGAAGAAATTATTGTACTTGTTTACAATAGCCTATGCATTAGGCTACATCTGCTTACTGTTCCTGAAAGATTACATTCAGGGGACCAATATTGCTCAGCTGAGGAATTTCTTACAGGCCTTTAATCAGGCTGTAACTGAAACGGCAAATTCTGGTGATGGAAAAACAGCGCAGATAAAATGAAATGAAGTGCATTCCCATAGGAAACAGTGGCGGTAGAGTGTGTGCCTCTCTGTCGCCGCCTGTTGGTGTTTTTCAGCAGCGCATCACCCGCTGATGCTCTGATGCTGCGCTGTGATTGGCCGCTGCCGCTGACTGTCACTTTCTTATGTTTGCCAGTCCCTGCTTCTGTTTGGTGTGTGTGCGCGTGCAGTAGGGATCTGCACTGTCCTCCACTCTCAGAAATCCTGAACTTAAAATCTAATTAAGGCTGTCGACAACAGGAATTGTTTTCTGTTTTTTAAATAATTATTTTTTGCGGACTACAAAATGACAATAAGATCAGACCGAGACCATGGACAACATTATCGGCCACGGATGTCCTGCCTTAAAAAGGTAAAGTTCATTACGTTAAGGCAAAGTTAGCAAGTGATGATTTATTTAGTTTATTGATCTATTATTGAACAATTAACTCCCTTTTAAAGACCTTACTTTATAATTAACTATTTGTATTGTTAAGTCTGTTTGCTGTTGTAAATATAGGCCTACCCCAATAGAATGCCTGGTAGAGTTTCATCAATTCATACAGTACATTTACATTTACTTTCCAAGACTTAATTTTTTAATGATATAATAATAACAACTATAATATGTGATTCTAACAGTGTCATGATTCAAATGAAAACCAAAAACTCAAACAAATAGAATATCCAAATATATAACTGTATTTTTAATTTCTTGCTGTTTCTGTATCCTGTGTTTATTCTTAGCTTCTTGGAGAGATTTTATTCATTGAAGAGATTCACTCTAAAAGAGCTTTCTGGTTCAAATCCAATTAGCCTGGCATGATGTCACATCTAACAGCTTGCCTTAAGAACTGCGAAAGGCCACGGAAGTTGCCATAGTACAGGAGTGTCAAACTCATTTTAGGTCAAAGACCAGACTGGACTAACTGTTACCTGTAACAAAAATGTATTTTAGTTGTTACCCTTGCAGAGCTCATGTACATGCTTATAAGTGTAATGTATCAAAATGTTCGTTAGGGAATAATAATCAAATATAACGATACAAGGTTGTTTTTTATTTAGGTCAATAGGCCCTTCCCTCCTGACTTATAATAAACTATTGATTTAAAAGATAGTTTTAAAATGTATGGGTTTATACATCTATAGTATGAAAACTATTAACAAATATTTAATGCCACACACTTTGGGAAAATAAACAGGCAAGGTTTTCTCATGCTATTCTATGGCCTTGTCTTTGAAACCCCTGCCATAGCACATCTACTGGAAAAAATATATTTATAATTATGCAGGATTTGTGATGTTTGTAAATTTGTCTTGTAAGGAAATCTTGGTAATGCTTCCTTTTACTGTACAGTACTTACAGTGTACTTACAGTGTTAGAAAGTACTGGCTAATATAAGGTAAGTGCATGGGTTAGGGGTAGGTTCACAGTTAGTATCTAGTTATCACCCAGTAATTGTGATTACTACAATAAGTACATGGGTAACAGGACTGTAAAAGGAAGTATGTGGGACGGGTCAACATGTACAACTGAAGCTCATTCTGAAATGTGACGGACAGTCATGACTGATTTTCACTGCTTCAGCTATATTTTGTTAAATATAGTTGTTGTGAACTCTATTTCCTGCATTTATCTTCAAAAGTTGTGACACTGCCCTTTCTTGAGCATTGTATTGGATCCTTTAGCACTTTCATCTATATATTAACTTATATTTTAATTTATATATTAAACAAACTTCCTGAATTTCACAGTTGGAGGCCGTAGTGGTTCAGATGCAGGACCCATCGACTGGAGTGAAGGGATCAGAACAGAAACTAAATGTTACAACCATTCCCCATGCAATCGTTGGTGAGTTTGTAATGGAGTCTTGCTGAATCTTAACACTGTTCACAGATCACCATGCATTGTACACTGTTCATTTCCTTTCGGTCTATATACAAACACAAGCTATGTGCTGCCAGATCATAATCTGACGGCACTGGCTATATACAGCAGACTTCAATTGGATGAGACCTTTACTACTTTAGGTTCCCAAGTTGCTCTTTAATCTCTGCAAGGGTTGTCGACAAATCTAGCGAGCCAGGAACTTTTACTTAAAGGGGTCATGAACTGGCTTTTTACATTTTTTATATTGTTTTCTGAGGTCAACTTACGATGTTCGCTTGGTTTTTACATAAAAAAAACATCAAAATTAATAAGTAATAGGCTATTTTCTTCCCTAGTTTTGGGAACGCTCGGTTTTTAATGGGCATCTCGCATTGAAGACTTGGAAGTAAACACCCACTGCTGTGAGTGAATAACAGTTATATTATGAGTTTCTGTCTTGATCCGGTTTGTCATCACGAAGTAGGAATCTATGTTATTTAGCTATGCGTGTAATGCTCGAATCAGTGGGTGGGGCTAAAGTAGGCATTGATCTTCTTCTGTGGGGGGGGGGGGGGGTTATCCTCTTTGACATCATAGTTCCCCCCTTTTAAAAACAAGTCGTTTGCTGAGCCTGGTGTCAATAAGAGCTTTTATTGGACTAACAAGGACGTTTTCAGTTCTGAAACTTACAGGATATTCTTATAATATAATGACCTCTTAGATGTCAAAAGCTTAGGAAAATTTGATTTCTCAGTTCATCACCCCTTTAATTTTACATGTAACTGGGTCTTATAGTAATAAGCTTGAGATTTATAAAGCACAAATGTTCAAAATTCATGAAAATTTTCATTTTCTATAACATTTCATCACAATTTAGTGTCATACACTGACATTCTCAAAAATGAGTTGTATGTAATGTAATGTAATACTTTTATTTTACTTTAATTCAATTTAACTTCTTTACTTTATACTTTATAACACTTCTTTACTTTATAAAAAACACTTAATTACTTTATGTGCTATTTTTAGAGTTGTCATGATAGTTTCTGCTTGTCTGATAGGTCAGGACATTGTTGCATGGATCTCCAAACATATGAGCATGGACAATGATGGTAACTGAAAATATATTGTTTTAAATAATTAATGGTCTAAAAATATTCTTTAAATGTGTTTGAATACATTACTCAGCTCAATAATATCATTGAATACCCTTTGGCAGAGGCTCAAGCATTTGGAACAATGTTAGTGGCATTCGGCTACATCTACCCTCTGCAGGATCACAAAAAGCTTGTCCTCAGACCAGATGGCAGTTTGTACCGCTTTCAGGTAATTGTGTCAGTAGACCTTGTGTCTTTAATTTATTTAAATAATGGTGAATAGTAATCAGTTGACCTTTCCCCTCTGTCTAGACCCCCTATTTCTGGCCTGTGCAGAAATTGAAAGCTGAGGACACCGATTATGGTTTGTAATATTCTGCCTATTCACAAACATCTGGCTGCAGAAGGAAAAAACACATCACATAGAGAATTTATAACATTTTTTTTGAAGTGTGATTTATAATTACAATTTAAAATGAATCTGTATATGAAAAGCTGCTGACCAGAGGTCTTTCATTTACCTATTTAAAGAAACATGCTTCTATGTCACCATCTTCTAATAAAAGTGTTTTCTGTCACTAAAGCAATCTATCTGGCAAAGAGAAACATTCGAAAAAAGGGAGCACTTGATGCTTATGAACAGGTACGTAAAAATGTTAATTTGATAACTCATTAGTGAAGCTATTGTTTTGTAATAAAAATATGATTCTAATCATTTTAAAGTCAGCATGAAATAGACTTTGTTATAGTCTTTTCTTCCCTATTGTGATGTATATATTCGAGTGAAACTGCTTCTCAAACAAGAAAAAATGTAGGGCAGGACTTGAATTTGTCCTTTGGGAATTGACTGAATAGTTGGATGGTTGTGGCTTTCTGTTGCTGTGTGAACACGTCATCAGAGATGAGATGTCACTACAAAAGGGTGGGAAAGTTATTTTGATTAAAGATTACGAGGGCACATTAATTAAAAAAAAAATAATGATGTGAACAGATAAATTATTTATAATAAATACTACAGTATTTCATAAAAAACAAAAAAAATCAAAGAAAATACTTTGGAGTGAAAAAAATATTATAGAAAATATTATAGAAAAAGAAAACAATTTAGGGCAGGACTTCTATTCGTCAGTTGTTGATTGAATGGAGGCAGATCTGATTGTGAGCTTGCAGTTGTACGAAAGTTTTATATACGTCACCAGAGAGAAGTTTGTTGCTTTAAAATTACAGGCTCAATAAATAAATAAATAGATAAATGGGTGAATCATTCACAATAGGCTTTATGCCGAATGTCACATGACCAAACAGGAAAACAGGTCTCAACGCATCCGCTTGTGGGAAAAAGTGTTAATGGCAGTATGAACTGACCGGCGATATCTGAGTTGTTTTAGTCACATTTTAATATTTCATGTTTGTGAGAAGTGGACATCGGTAATTCTCATTTTTGAGAATTACCGGCGTCTTGAGAAAAAAACGCTTTATATTTAACCAAGCACACACAATGCAACCTGTTTTATGGAAATTTATTGTGCATAAATAAACCAATAACATGCATTTAGAAAGTAAATAGGGTGAATGTCCATTTCCTGTCGACTTTAATGACATTATGAAGCAACATTTTTGTGTATTTTTACAGGAGGAATACAACAAACTCCACAAATGGATGAACCACAAATGGGATTTTATTGTGATGCAAGCTAAAGAGCAGTACCAGTGAGTTTCTATACTCTTCTGCTGTCTTTGCAAATGCGCATAGTCACTAGTTCTTCAGTCTTTTCAGTGTCCATCAGCTATATTTCTGTCATGTGGTTGGTCCTTTTACTTCCTTTTTTAGGACTATCATGTTATTAGTGCTTGCTTGATTTAATTGTGTTCTGTTTTTTCAAGGGCTGGGAAGATGCGTCAGAAGGCAGACAGAGTTGTATTTGACTGTCAGGAGAGAGCCTACTGGATTGTCCACAGGCCTCCAGTAAGTGGTCGGCAGTAGCTGGCTGCTAGTAATCAGTTGCTTTGAAGACACTATGATGAAGATACAGTTTCTTTTCTTATATGTGTCTACAGCCACAAACACACAGTGCTATGGATGTCCTGGATCGTCATATTGACCCTAATGCAGAGGAGGTAACTGGTGAGTTTCCATGTGAGCCCTCAATAGTCACCACACGTACTCATCCAGAGCATCAATAATGATTCATGTCATTTGATGATTCTGCTAACCATCACCAAGTCCATTATGAAATTAAAACTGACCAAAAATGAAAATTCTGTCATCAGTTATTCATACTCATATATATTAAAACCATTATGACTTACTTTCTTTAATCTGTAGAACATAAAAAATATATATATTTTGACTGTTGGAACCAAAAGGCATCGAACCCAATTGGCACCTATTCTGTGGATGAAACATGGAGACAACTCAAAATCCTATTTTATTGGTCACAGGAAAAAGAAAGTCATAACATTTTGGTACAGCATGATGTGAGTTGGGTAAACTATCCCTTTTAATGCTTATGTTACTATGGAAGGGACTCCATTGGCAAGACTACTGAACGCAGTGTGGTTTGAAAGGCTCTTACTATAGAGCCGATTAGCAGTGTGTCTGTCTCAGTCCTGGGCTGGACATGTAGATTCTCTCACAATCTTCTTTGCGATTTAAGAGGATTTTTGACCTGCTGACCTTTCGAGGAGATCCCCATCACTCACCGCCCCTTTCCCCTCAAAGGGCCTGTTGGAAATACACAAGGGCAGCTTATCATTATATTACTGTTTTGCGGCTGCTTCTGTGGATAACTTACAAATATACAATTTATTTTAAACTAGGAATGAAATATTGAACACTGAGAAAAAGGACCAATTGGAATGTGAATATATTATTTGTGAAAAAAGTGAAATTATACTTTGATGTGGGATTAGTCACCCAAAAATGAAAATTCTTATTCAATTCATAATTTAATCACTTTCATGTTGTTTCAGATTTGTATGACTTTCTTTATTCTGGGGAACACAAAAGTTATTTTGAAGAATGAACAAATGAATTAACTGTTTTTGTCCAAGTAATAAAAAGTCAATGGGATCCAAAACAAAACTGGACTTGTATGAGACATTGAGACATTTCTCAAAATATCTTCTCTTATGTTCCAGTGACAGAATTTTAATTTATGCCCAAACTATCCCTTTAATATTAAAATGCATAGAGTCATTGAATAAGTCACATTACTGTTGAAAAGTTTAGGGTCTGGAAGAAAGAAAAGAAATTAATACGTTTAAAGAAATCAGTACTTTTATTAAGAAAGAGTGCATTAAAATGATCCAAAGTGACAGTAAATACATTATAATGTTACAAAAAATGCTGTTTATTTGAACTTACTATTAATCAAAGAATCCTGGAAAAAAAAAATTAGCGCAAATATTAAACAGCACAAATATTGATGATAATAAGAAATGTTTGTTGGGCAGCAAATCATCATTTCTGAAGGACCATGTGACACTGAAGCCTGGAGTAATGATGCTGAAATTTTAGCTTTGCATCACAGGAATAAATTACATTTAAAATTGTATTAAAACAGAAAAGAGACATTTTAAATTCCAATAATATATCACACTATTACTGTATTATTTTAACCTTGGTGAGCATAAGATTCTTCTTTCAAAAACATTAAAAAAACCCTCCAAACATTCAAACAGTTGTGTATCTGTCATGATCAATCATAATAATATTATGTAACCTTATAATATGTGGTGTATATACGTAACTCTATTTGACTGCTTTGAGAGATAAGACCGTGAATCTGTTGGTGTGACTGTTTCTTTTTCTCTCTTGCCTTTCCACACAGATTTGTACGAATACTTCAGTACACACTCACAAACACGAGAGAGCACAAACTATCCTTTCCTTCCTTGAATATCATACAAACTATATGTGTGTGCAAGTGTGTAAATATAGTGTGCCACAATTTATCCTTGTAATTTAGACTGTGTCTATATGTAGTTGCTTGTGCTTGTTTGTGTTTGGCTGTTTGTATGTATCACACTAATACTGTATATCACTTGTGTTTGGCAGAATAGCATGTGTGGTGTCTTATCAGAAACATTTCATAACATGTAACAGGATGTTGTTTCTCCATCTTTTTCAGAAAAAAACCTACGATTATTATAGAAGAATCGTAAGTGACATTGATTCTTTACACACATTTAGAGTATTTTAATGAATGATATTGATTAATTGGTTCCAACTGTATATTTTAGATCATCTACACACAACAGGCTGTCATGAGGTCAAGAGTCAAGTCTACAGTATCTCTTGGAGCGTAAGTCAAAATTAGCCCACCAAAACAGAGCAGTTGCCGCTATCAATTTTAGTTGTCACCTAAATTCATGGGCTTTTTTTTTTCTAAATATCTTTTTCTTTACATTCAGCCTGGTCAAGTATATGGCGACATTTATGAACCATGACCCGTTCCTCGTGCCCTGCCTCCCTAGTAATCCCTGGCAAACGGATGATGACTCTTATTGGGAGTTGAACATGGCAGAGTAAGATTCCCTGAGAGCTTTCTAAACAAATTATAGTTAAATTCATTCATTTTTAAAGTTACACTATATAGCTTTGTTTTGTTTAATGTTTACAAAAGTTATATAATGTCGAGCTAGTGCATCATAAATCCATCTTCCAAACTGTGCTTTTGTCGGTACGCCTATAAGTGTTCATATTTGGGCTATTTTAGACTGGGCGGGACGACGGCCGCTGTAAAGTAGCCTAGTCATATATGTAAACAGAGATAAGCAGTTCCGGCTATTGGAACTGCAGTTATTGCAGTTTTGTTTATTAATGGTTTAGTTCAACCAAAAATGAATATTCTGCCTTTAATTATTTCTCACTCTCATGCCGTTCCAAGACCTTGAGCAAGAGCTTTCTGTCCCTCCATTGACAGCCTACACAACTACTACTTTCAAACCCAGAAAGGTACTAAAGACATCATAAAAGTAGTAAAGACATCATAAAAGTAATCCATGTGACTACAGTGGTTTAACCTAAATTTTATGAAGCGATGCAACTTAAGTTGTGCAAAAAAACATAATTTACCACTTTATTTACAAAATATGAATCTCCTACTCAGGTTCACGAGAGCACCACGACACATGCGTGACGTTGTGTGAAGACGCGTTGGAGATTTAGCTTTCTAAAAAAAATGATAGAGCTTTATAAATTTGAGGTTGAACCACTGTAGTCATGTGGATAAATTTTATGATGTCTTAGTACCTTTCTGGCCCTTGAAAGTGGTAGTTGTGTAGTAGACTGTCAATGGGGGGACAGAAAGCTCTCAGATTTCATCTAAAAGATCTTCTTTGTGAAGATGAGCGAAAGTCTTTCAGGTTTGTAATGACATGAGGGTGAGTAACCAAAAATGAAAATTCAGCTCAATTCAATTCATTTAAACTATAAACTTTAACCATTAGAATGGCAAAAGTTACACAATGTAACTTTATATGACTTTGGTGTATTATATTTTTTACAGTGTTGAAGTTCCCACAAAGATGAGAGTGGAGCGCTGGTCCTTTAGCTTCTATGAGTTGCTCAATGACCCACGAGGCCGTGCAGACTTCAAAATTTTCCTGAAGAAGGAATTCAGTGGTTTGTGAATATTTAATTAATGCTTTGACTAATAGTTGGTATAGAGAAGAAAATGTCTATTATGATCATTATCTATCTGAGACTCAAAATAACACCTTTGAGGATTACTTTAATGTTGTCATTTTTGTATTATTTATGTACTATTATAGTATTTATTAATATTTTGAATTAGCTTTTATTGGTATATTTTATTTGTCATTTTAATTTTAGTCATTTTGTTATATGCTTTTGTCATTTTATTATTATTATAATTTTATTTAGTTTTCATTTATATCTATTTGAATTGCACGTTTTATTTCAGTTGCGTTTAAAAATGTTGTTTACATTTTTAAGTTTATGTAATAGTTATATTTTATTTTATTTCAGCTTTATGCCATTTAACATGAATGATTTTAATAGTTTTGACAGTTCCAGTGCTTATTTACTTTCATTATATATCATTATAATTTATATGTTTGTGAAACAAAATTTGGGTAAGTAATAGAATTTCCATTTTTTTTAGGCAAACTATTTATATTAGTTATTGAATGTGTTTTTCGTCTTTTCATTTTCACTGCAGGTGAGAATCTGGCTTTCTGGGAAGCCGCTGAGGAGTTAAAATGGGGCACAGCAGCTTCTATGTCAGAGAAAGCAGAACACATTTTCAAGTCAGATACACATTATTTTTGCACATTATTGCTTTACATGTATTTTTCATGGCAGGCCTCCATTTCTCAACATCTGATTTTTTTTATAGAACCTTTTTGGCCCCAGGAGCACCACGCTGGATCAATATTGATGGCAGGACAATGGGTATTACAGTAAAGGGCCTGGAGCATCCTCACCGATATGTACTGGACGGTGCTCAGACCCACATCTTCATGCTGATGAAGAAGGTGCGATTGTATTCTCGCCTCTATTTTTTTGATGGACACTTGCATTCTGTATGCTTTGTAATAGAGATGAAATGGTATGAAATTTCATACAGTAGTGCGATTATAGTGACAAAATGACTAAATTGCTAGGCTCTCTGAAATTGCCTACCCTACCTTTAACGCTGTACAGTATTTACTGCAAGTCTCTTCAGATCGCAGTATGGTTTGATGATAATTATAATATGAAGCAGTATTACTAACTGTTGAGATTTTACTTAGTAATTTTAACTTACTAATAAATTTGTTTAAAAAAAAAAGAAAAGCTGTACACTGGACATTTCTGAACTCTGTATTTGTTATTTAGGATACCTTTTATCGCTACCTGAAGTCACCAGTTTATAAGGAAATACAGAAAAAGGCCATTTCACCAGTGCCACACAATTTCAGGTAAGTCAGTTTGTTTTGTGTGTATATGCGTTTTCATCCTCTTCAGCTAGTACATTTTGCTACTGATTGTCTTTATTGCAATTCTACACAACCATTCTACACAACTACTCATTTAAGAAATATAAAACATGTCACCAAACCCGCAGTATTTTGCCATAAAAAGACCTGTTCTCCCCCATTTAGTGATACCCAGCTGGAGCAAAACAGCAGGAGCCGCAGGCAGAGCATCAGCCCCATCATCACCTGGCAAAAGGAGCAGGAAGAGAAAGCCAAGGCAGAAGCTGCATCTGGACCCGTAGACATTAAAAAACTGATGGCCAGCAAACTAGATCGCAAATAGAAAGAGACAAAGATGCATGCTGGAAAATGCTTTACTTAATAATCTGACTAATTAAAAGAGATCCTTAAAATGTTTCTTGACTTTTTTGGGTGCTCTACATGTACATATCGATACAAAGTCTCACAACGAGCTAAACTTAAAGGAGTAGTTCACTTTAAAAAAAACTTTTGCTGATAATTTACTCACCCCCATGTCATCCAAGATGTCAATGTCTTTCTTTCTTCAGTCGAAAAGAAATTCCAGGATTTTTCTCCATATAATGCACTTTACTGGGTACCAAATGGTTCAAGGTGCAATGGTTTCAGTGCAAACTGCAAACTGTTCAAAGGGCTTTAAACGACACCAGACGATGAATAAGGGTCTTATCAAGCTAAACGGTCAGTCATTTCAAAAATAAATAAAAAAGTTTAAGTTTTTATAAGTTCTTGCCTCTCCTGTTTGAACTCGTTCATCAAAATGAACGAATCTTTTTTTGAGTCATTTGGTTCATTCAACGAACTAAGTGAACAAATTGACTCGGAAAAAGATTCATTCATTTTGATAAACGAGTTCGAACAGGAGAGTCACAAACGCACATTACAGAACAGAGCAAAGTGAGCATTTGAGCTTATAAAACTTAAACTTTGTTATTTATTTATTAAATGAGCGATCGTTTCACTTGATAAGGCCCTTATTCATCGTCTGGAATCGTTTAAAGCCCTTTGAACAGTTTGCACTGAAACTGTCTTTTGGACCTTGAACCGTTTGGTTCCCGTTGAAGTCCATTATATGGAGAAAATCCTGGAATGTTTTCATCAAAAACCTTAATTTCTTTCCGACTGAAGAAAGAAAGACATGGACATCTTGGATGACATGGGGGTGAGAACTTCTCCTTTAAACTTCTTCCATGAAATTAACTGAACACATAATTGCTACCAAATATAAAAAATAACAGTAAAACATGACATCAGTGTACATATCACTGCTGAATAGCTAGTTCTAATAATTTGTATTGCTGCATCCAAATATGTTTTTGTAGCTGGCTAAATTCTGTAACAAAATGACATATTCTCGGGTTAAATTATACACGTGGAATGGATGACTGCTGTGAAATGAGCTGCTTTTTCAGATCACATTTGCTTTTGCACAGGGATTTTTTCATCCAACACAAAGATTACATTACCTTCAATTGCTCTCCATATAACGTTAGCAGTTTCCCATTATCATGTGAACGTTTTGTATGTGTGCAGTAGTCATGGCGATACCTGTATCTCTTACTGTAAAACAATAAAAGACGGCGTGTTCATTGGTGCAGTATTGTATGGTGGTTGTAACAGTGCTTGCAGTGTTGGAGAAGCATTACTTATGCTAACCAAAAAAATTTTAAATTAAATATACACAAGCAAAATCTTAATAAGGGTAACTAACTGGGG
Organism: Pimephales promelas; assembly: GCF_016745375.1. Next base: position 23,125,078 of record NW_024121321.1, read on the forward strand.
ATTAGAGCTAAACTATACATTTACACCAAAATTCACTTAACATATTAAATCAGAATAAAATAATTAAATGCCACTAAATAATTGAAAATGTGCTAATGGCACTTAGAGGCTGAACTCTTCAAATACAAAGTAATGTTCAATTAATCTTTCCCTTTTTATTAATGCTTTGCTTTGAAATTTCTCTTTATATTATGTGATTATGTGATTTTGAAAGAATAAGCAACACAGAACACAGTTGTTACATTTCCAAATGTATTTTAAATATTATTTTACATAGTGTTGTACTCGGTTAAAAAAACAAACAACTTTATAAAAGTTTATTTGGCCATGCCAGAAAGCCAGCCTAATTTAAAGAGAGAAGGGGCTGCGGACTCCTCTTCTTGATCTGCCAACTGTCTGAAGAGATTTCCTGGCCGGAAACTGTCATGTGGAGCAGAAGCAGAGGAGGGTGCCACCTAAAAATATATATATACATAAATATAAATATATCAATTGCCTTAAAAATGGATTTGCATCTCAAAGCAGGTACAGAGCCCTGAATAGTTTTTCACAGTTAGAGCCAAAAATTGTCACCACAAGCAGAAGATTTAGCAGGTTTAAAGCCAGTGGAGAAATCTGTAACTACATGATGCTTGTTTGCTTATGATACAGAAGTATTAAACTCAAGTGCTCGGGTTTCATTCACAAAGCACATCAGCTGATGCAATCAGAGTGAATCAAGTTCTTGTCAAGTAAAAGTCCAAAACTATGCACTGCAAGCTCACTGCAAAAAAATGTAGTAGCACCACGCAATATGACGTCACCTATCGCCTTGAGATCCAGCATCTCTTCTGCTAGGCCACGTAAAACTGGGAGCATTGGTAGAAAGTGGCTCATTTGCAAAGGCATGATAACATAGTCTTTTTTCAATGAAAATCAATAAATATGTTTCTTTTAAACATACCAGAAGAGGTATTTTACACAAATGTTTAACCAACCTACCAGTGATCTAGTGACATCTGCTCCACGTGTGGCTGAATTAGTCTTGCGAGAGTTTGTCATACTCAGTGGCAGCAAACCAAACCTTGAGGGGGGGGAGGAATGTATAATTATATATTTAAATACACTAAATTGAATTTTTTTAAATTAAAAACTAAATGAATGGATGAAATTACTACATTTCACAAAAATAATCTAATTATAATTAATTAAAATATAATAAAAAACAATATGAGAAATTTTAAATTTTTATTTGAAAAAATATACAAGTATAATTTTACTCATCTAAATATGAAGTATATGTATATAATATATGAAGTTTCCAACATAAAATATATTTTTATTATCTTCACGCAGCACGATAGCAATTAACTAGCCATAAATAACAATGAGTTAAACAGTGTGAAGGGCAAGAGCTTTCCACTCACCGGATCTGGCTGCTAGCCAAGGGAAGGATGTTGTATGGTTCCTGAGAGTTGATATTGTTGGTCCTAGAGGTAAACTGCTTCTCTGTGCCAGTCAACAATCCTAAAAGCACCTAAAGAACAACATTAGACAAAACAATATTCAATACAAAAAAGACGACAAACATAATGCCAATCTAAATCACATAAGAACAGGCCAATTGAAATGAAAACAGGGTTAGTGGGAGATATGCTCACAGAAGTCCTTTGTGAGAGTCGGTTCAGGTTGCTGTTCAGATGTGGAGTGAAAACATCCAGGTCAAATGGATCAATGTGACTTTCCAGGGAGTCACAGACCTGCTGGATCCTTTAACAAACAGCAAGAATGAAGGAAAAGTGTAAGATGTCATAAGCTATTCTTGATGTAATCGGTTGTGCTTTGTTTTAAGGTTGGAAGGTCATGCTATGATTGTGTTTTATGATAAATCTTTGCTGTTACTTCCTGAAAACTTGTGCCCATCCTCAGCTTGTGAACAGGTTACCTTGGGTCTTGGTGAGAACGGGAACTCCTACCCTCTTCGAGACGGGACCCTAGAGTGGCACTGAGATACCGAAGGTCAAACAACAGCTGCAAAGCTCTGTTCTGGGTCATGGGGAGGCCTGCATCCTGCAGAGAGACAGGGAGGAAAGAACGGCATGAGACAGAACAACAAACATTTGGTTTTTGGAATTATTCCATTACAACGGTGACTGAAAAGAAAGAATGGAAGAATAAGGGAGAGATTTAATCGATCGCCTCACCTTGCTCTGTGTGTTCTGAGTGAGTCTTTCATACTCACTCACCACCTGGTCTAGACAACTCCGCAAGATGTCCAACAGAGTGACCTTTGGTAACGCGTGACCTCCAACTCTATTGACCTCAAGGCACAAATGGAAGAGTAACGACTGAACATACCATGATGGCTGTAGAGAGAGAGAAAAGAAAATGGCAAACAATTATTTTACAATTAATATGAAGACATCCTTTCTATTCCATACAACACTGTGTAATACATAATCCAGAAGGCCACAAGGGGGTGCTAAGGAGCGCACAAAAAAAATAGTATAATGCAAGTATTTTACAAAACGTAGGATTTTATGAAATAATTAAACAAATAATTAAATAAAACATTTACAAAATTGTAAAACAGAATTAACAGCTATTATTCTAGTCTGTAAAAATAAGAAACTATTAGAGATTTGGCACTGAAACGTTTGAAAACTCAGTATACAATAAGGTATAAGAAATTGTGTATCCCACATTAGGTCTCCTTAATGTATATATTAAAGTATAATAATAATATTATTAATAAAAGGAGAACTGTAGCTGTTACCTGGACAGGAAGGCGTATTTTGGACATTATACTGTTGCCTGACTCGGTTTCTTCTGGTATTTCAAGTTCCTCCCAATTAGTTGCAGTCCCCAGGATGGATCCAGCAGTTCCTGCATGGAGAGTCGCAGCAAAGCTACCCACAAGTGCCTGAAATGCATTTTTAAGCATTAATTAGCATTAAAAAGTTAAAAGACATCTGCCTTAAATATGTACTCCGCATAAAAATGTTATTATCGAGCATTATCAAGCTGGCGAACGAAATCTGTTGATTTCCTGTCCTCAGAATGTTTCGTATCGTCTTCATAATCTTACCCTGGTGAGTGCCGAGCTCCAGATCCCATAGGCCTCCATGCTGCAGGAAAGAAGTTCCTCTTTCAGACAGCTCCACTTAGCCTGAGCTGGGCTGACGTCCGCTGCCTTGGCTGTGCTCCCTTTACCCAACTTCTTGCCCTGTCGTGGGGTGCCTCTGTTCACCGGGTCCATGCCTCCCTGCTTTCCCAGGATGCACTGTTTCAGACTAGGACACAGTTCCCCCATTGACTGGCATAGCCTGGCCATAAAAAGCACTGAACTTAACTGGCTGGGGCTTCTGGTCTGATCATGGGCATTAGTGAGTTCAGCACGAACGCTGGCAAGGACGTCCCTCACACATGCCAGGCAGTGCTCCCTAAGAATGTCCTCCACTGCTCCAGCATCCATGAAGCGGTTGATTGGAGAGCTAGTCGTCACCGGGTCCGTCTTTGAAGGCTCCTTGCCATTTTCCTCCGAGGGCAAGTAGTGCTGCAGATCATCTAGTTTGGCTTTGAGCTTGGAGTCCAGGGAGGAGCAGAAGGTCTGAACGCAGGGGGTGAGGGCCTGGGTCTTCATGGACAGGCCGCTCTTCTGCTGCGGGCTGCGTTGTGCTACACCCACCCAGGCTGTGTCGCTGAGCAGGTCGCCTTGAGATTCAGACCACAAGAAAGCTGCAACGTCACTCTCATACTGCGCCCCACGACTGAAAGTCCCAGCTGTGGCTTGACCCTGCAGATCCCGCAAGGCTGAAGACAAGAACTGTCTGGAGCTGCTGGAGATCCCTTCTGTGCCCTCCTGCGTGATCGCCTAGAGAGATCCATACGGTTCAATATGAATACGTCTATCGGTACACCCCTAATATATATATATATTGTATGTATATATATATATATATATATATATATATATATATATCCGTGTGCCTTAATAACATGTAGTACCATAATGACATGGTGAATTATGTATATAGTCAGATACACTTCTCTAATTTAGAATGGCAAACGTACTCACCTGAATACCTGCATTGGGATCACCCAGGTGTAAACACATCTATCAGACCAGTTAAACTGGTTAAATCAGTTATGAGTACCTGAAGTCTCTGCAGGAAAAGCTGCTGCAATAGGTCATCCCACAAGGCCAGAGGTCGTTCGAGGAGGGACTGACACACAGTACTCCAGTGTTGACTGATGGACTCGCTGCTGAGCAGTTCCCACACGGCATCTCGAATCGCAGCCAGACCCTTTAGACTCTTCACGTAGACCAGAAGGCTGCTGACTCCGCTGCGGATATCCTCCTTGCAGCTATTACAAGAAAATTGAGCGTATAAAACAAATCATTTGAGAAACGTAAATGAACATTTGTAGGAGGGACATACGTATCGATCCACTGCTGCAGCGTGTCTCTGAGCTGCTCCCTCTGTATAGGCTGCGCTAGTGTCCGCAGGACAGGCTGGAAGTTCATCACTGAATGGGGGAGGTATTTAAACCAGCTTCCTGTGCTCATCTCCTTGTCCAGAACCTTCTTATCTTTCCCTGGATTTCACAGAATATCACACAGAGTCTTTTAGGCAAGTTATTTAGACTAAGACACATAATGTGAAAGAACAAAGTGTCATGCTGGTTTGCACAGTGACCCTCAGGGTCATAAATTGACTTTTCCATTAAAGAGGCCCTCATGTAATTGATTTACAAGGACATTTGTTGCCTTTATTAGTGTATTTTTGATTAACTTATTAAATGTATCCGTGTTGACTTTTATGTCAGACACTTAGGCCTGGTTTCACAGACAGGGCTTAGATTAAACCAGGATTAAGCCTTAGTTCAATTAGCACATTTAAGTAGCTTTTATAAAGTATCTTAGAAAAAAACATTGCTGCTGTGCATCTTGAGACAAAACAATGGCAATTACTTATTTTAAGATAAACCAGTGTGAGATGATTTCAGTTAAAACAGCTCAAACAAGCCTAATTTACTAATAAATTAGAAACTAATTGTCTGTGTAACAGGGAACCAATTACTTCAAACAGATTATTATAGATAGACTGTTACCATTTATGTTTATTTGTACAAACTGTGTAATGCTGCTCAAAGATGGCATTCAAGTATTTAAATAAATTGGCTAAATAAAGTATCATTTAGAAAATCAAGACTTCACATTGGTTAGTTTAGTAGCATGAAAAACAAACGTTTTTTTAAATTAGCAACAAATAAAATACCGGTACATAACGTGAGCAAAGAACATCCCCACTATGACTTCTATTGCGAGTTCTTCACGATCACAAAAGCTCCTGTTATGATCACTGAAACATCTACACCGTGAAATGAATCTCTTAAACATTGTATCTGTACTTTGTTATTAATGATGAAAGCAGGATTTGCAAGAACTCAGTCAGTGAGCAAGCGCACTGAACAAAACTCCTTATCAAAGGCCAGTCTAAACACCTTTAATTGGCCACTGCATTCATTCATAAGCTCAAGTAGAATAGAAACATGTGATTGGTTATAATGGTCAATGCAAAAAAAAATGTGTAAAAAGAAAACGTGAGCAATCTAATGAAATAAGATATAATAAATCTTGAATTTGGGGGGGGATTTTAGCTTATTTTGGTGGCATTTTTGCCCCATTCATTTCTGACATAGCTGACCCCCAAGCATCCCAACGTAATCGTAAAATCAAAAACTCACCAGAAGATGTGTTGGAGGTCACATTTTCCAAGGTAGTAAAAAGCAGGCCACAGCCCAAACCGGTATCAGACACTTGGCCCTCCGGAGGCACATAAAACACAGCGTACGCCTGATACAGAGTGGTGACCAGCAGCTCCACCAAAGAACAAACCTGTGCTTTAACACCAGCACCTAAGAGAGGGAAAGAAGCATCACATCAGTATAAAGAACAACCATGTGAAAAAGTAATGACATATTCTAAATCAACCTAATAAAAGAGAACAAGCTTAACTATTCATAAGCCAAAAAGGTTATTCACCATGCTGGGGCTGATTGAGCAGTTGCTGGATGGATGCTTTCCTAGCCAGTAGGAAATCAGCAAGAGCCTGTCGAGGGGAGCTGTCCTCCAGGAGCATGGTGGAGACCAGAGCTTCGGCGATCGCTTGATCAGACACTGCCCTGCCCCGCAACACAGACTTACTGTCCAATAAGATTGTAGACCTACAAATAAAAGTCAGCTAGCTTTATTAGGTAAGCGCAAACCAAAAGATGCATCTAAAAAGCATTTTGACAGCCTATAATGCAGTCCCGTGTACCTGAAATGCCCTGCAGCTGCAACCTGACGCACCAGGATGGGGAAGCGAGAGAGGACGGGGCTGTATTGATGCCCTCCGCCCTCCAAGTGTAGTTGGCTGTGAAGGTGACAGCACAGCAGGTAGAGCTGTGTGGCCTGCAGGTACTGCGAGGACTCCATTGCGCTCCAGACACGCTCAGGGATTTCCAGAAGGAGTTTTATTTGTGATGCCATCGTGTAGAATTTTTCCTGGGACTGTTTCTGACCCTGCCAGAAAAACAAATACATCTAATGAGCATTTAACAAATGAGCTCTAACTTTGGGATTTAGTGTTTATTGATAGAAACCAGGGTTATGTCTTTTTCGATGAATGCATATAAACTGTTGAATTGCCACTGCCAAAAATAAAATCTTACAGTGTTAATTTAAAATCCACTTGGATATTGTGTCAACACTGTAAGATTTTATTTTTGACAGTTGTGGCAATTAAACAGTTTTCATTATTTCATCTTAGAGCTATGTTTTGCCAACTTTTATAACAAATATGTGACATATTGAATTTGTATTTAACGGTGACCCATGTCAATTGATTAAAAAAGGAAAGCAGCAACCAAACATAGGGGAATATCTCTGACGAAGCTGAATAAATAAACTCAGAATAAATAATAGCAAAACTTGAATTTTTTTGGCATGCTGTTTGTTTTGTCCCCTTACTCCAGAATGAGAGCTTTACCTCTGCTTTGCCGCTGGACTGAGGGGCGTGTTTCGCCTGCTTCAGTTTGTGACAGTACCGGTACATGTCCTGGATGGACTGAACGACACTTTCCGAGCACTGTCTCATCTCACCGATAGTGTCAGCAGCATCGATCAAATCCCGGTAACGTTCACCGACCATCTGTCGAAGTTCCTCCTTTTTATGCTCTATCTCTCCGCGCACTTTCCTCTCGATCGCACGGATCTCATCAGTACCGTACCGTTCAAATAAAACGGTGGGGTCTTTAATCTCTGAAACCCGAAGAGACTGGGCCGGTACCGAAGCCATCTCTTTAAAACTGGGCAGATGACTGCAGAAATAAAACCCGGAAGCACGAACAGCTCTCCTTCCACGTAAACAAGGGTCAGAGGTCATTATGAAGTGAGACAGCGACCCCCTACGTAGATGTTTGGAACTACAACATACATGGTAGCCTATGTTGTTTTCGACACAAACATCAAACACACACACACGCATATATAATATAAATAAATATATAAATAAATAGAAAAATCACCCTTCATGTACAATAACAATCCCAGGGGAATGCACGACAGAAGATTTCATTACATGTTACAAAAAAAAAAAAAAAAAAAAAAACAAGACACAATGTGCGTTTTAAGGGCTTTTGAGTTCCTTGAGTAGTGTGTTGTGTAATTAGTATATTATTTTGTCAAACTTTAAAGGCTACTGATTTGGCGCTAGATCCCTATAGTTTTGTACAAGCATCGCACTTCCGCAAAATTCATTTCAGAGCCTGAACAGCCTTTATGAGCAGCACAGAGAAACCAGACCCCAGAGCTATGTGACAGACAGGTGTAGCGCCATAACCCGGAAACACGACAGAGCAAAACAACAGGTGAGTTAGTGATCGATAATCGTTCTATAATTAAGACTTATGAAAGAAATTAAGATTTATGAAAATAGAAATAAGATAATTAGGACGATTATACATTATTTTATATTATATACTATTAATCTAGATGAGGTTGAAGTGCGATCTTTGATTTTTATAATATTGGTAATTGTAAAATTATTTGCCTAACGTTACTTTATAAGTGAACGATAAAAAAATTAAGGATTAGCGTTAATAAAAGAGTTAAGCGAATGAATTTGAGCTCAATCTGTCGCTTTTAACCGAGTAAACGTCTGAATGAGTTAAACAATGACGTGACGTCAAAGCATGTCACTTTCTCTTTTAGTTTGTAATGTCTTAATTCAGAAATTACACTCTTCTAAGGTTTAGAATATAGTTTATATTCTCTTTCTGGTTAATCTAATTTCTTTTGCAAACAAGACAGAAAACAACTTCCTGTTTATTCAGGATATCGTTTGGCTACATTATTTGTGTGTTGAACAGGTTGGTTCAGTTTATGGGCATCGGGATTTTATTTTCTTAGTTTCTGTTTTCAAAATATATGGCAGCATGTAATTAATATCAATCCCTCCTCAATTTAGGAATCTTCGTACAGAAGTCATGGACAAGAACATTCAACAGGATTTTGAGAACCAGTTCAATGACGTGGTCTCAAGACTACAATCAAAGCAGATGTTTCAGTCAGATTGGGACATTGCCTCCTTCGCTGTTTTCTTCATCTTTATAGGCAGGTTAAATTAAGTTTTTTTTTTTAAAAAAAGTGAAATGATGATAAATAATTAATAATCATTTACACAATGTTAAATGTTCATAGGTATGGTCCTCTTGCTGGTTCTTTTGGTCCTCATCCGCTGCTGTTGTTGCTGCTGCTGTGATGAGAAGGTCAGATTTCTGCTGGTGTAATCTCACAGATAACATATCTATAGATTCATTAAACAATACATGTCATGACAATTGTGGTAATAGCTACTGTTTCCACATTAAAGCCAAGAAGACAGAAGGTGGGCATCGAGAATATGGGAATGGAGCCATGATTTTCCAGAAATGATGGGAACCACTACATTCAAATCACTCACAAAATAACAATTATGTGAATAGATTTTTATATCACTTATGCCACCTAATGATTATTTGTACTTGGAAAAGGTAAATTTATAGAGGAAGAAAATATTTTAGTTAGATGCTTCCTTATAGGAGTGATAGAAGACCAAACCTTTCCCACCTGTGTAAAAATGCTATTAATATGTAACCAGGACATCACATGACTAAAGCTGTGTTGTCCATTACAGATTACACTTTCTAGCTAAACACATTATTTAAGCACTTTATTGCAACATTCCTGGGTGAAAAGAATGCAGGCCCTTAACAAACAGCCTTCATTGACATTTTCTTGTTTATGAAGATCTTTTAATCTGAAACCTGGCTGTTTGTGGTTATCCCAGATATCACAACCACTCAACCAACACCTAAAGTTTTTAGTGAAATGGTTTAGTCTTGACTTTTAAATCTGAAATGTAATCATTACAAAACTTATACTCTCTGGAAAAAAAAAAAAAAAAAAAAAAAAATATATATATATATATATATATATATATATATATATATATTAAGAAATGTTTTATTTATGGAAACTAGCCAGGAAAAAGGAGTATGAATGTTTTGTATTTTTTTTTTTTACAATGTACCAACGTATTATAAAATTTAGACTTTGTAAACCAAAAATAAATCAATTTAAAGATTAATTTCAGTGAAATTCAATGGCATTGATTTGAGTCAATTATATTATTTATATAGCACTTTTCACAATGTAGATTGCGTCAAAGCAGCTTCACAGTATCAATCAAAACATAATAACAATGTTCATTTCTTAGTGGAAAACATCCACGTTTGGTAGAGCTGATCAAGGGTATTACTGATTGGTTAATTAATTTGAATTGCACAAATTAAATGTTCATTTGCCTGACTAAGTACTTTTAGACAATAGCATTGGTAAGTTAATTCAATCTAAAACATTCGAGAACTGGGACAGGAGCATGGTAGTGTTCATAAAGTATGTTTATTGCACAGATTATACAGAACATTACATATTAAGCGTGAAATATACATTAACATAGCTTAGGTTTTATTTGAGCAATATTCAAATTGTCATGCATGAAATCAATTAGCACTCAAATTAAATGTATTTAACATGAAATAAATAAAAATGTGGCAATAAATAAACAAAGCTAACAGTAGAGTAAATGAACTACCAACACAAATAAACCCTTTCTGTAACAATCACAAACCCTGAACATTATCAGATAAATATCTTAATCATAGATGGTTATTAGATATCCTCAGGAATGTGTGAAGTTTTAATGGAATATGAAGCCCTGACATCTTACAACGTTATCTGTCATTTAGTGTTGATATAATCATTCTACATTTGAGTCACAGTGGCAAATATACTGTTGGTCGTTTGTGCACATTTATAGGTATATGATAATGGTCTCAATGCCATTTGCTTTGCTGCCTTGATGATAGTCCCTGGTATTAGATGAATAATGTTCAAGTGTTACATTTATAAGCCCCTGGATTAAAAGTAATAAACACTGGTAAAATGAGTTTAAAGGGATCTCTCAACAAATGAACTGGAATGTTTTCACAGGCTTTGTGACAAATAAGAACAAAAGCATTGTGTATCGTCTAAACCTAAACACATTAGATGAGGTAAGCTTCGATATAGGCAAGATTACTGACAAATAGTCAACACTGACAATGACAAATACTGCATTAACACAAAAAAACACATCACTAAATACATCCGAAGGGCCTGTTTCAAATGAATGCATCCAGTCCATAAACTACGCAAACTATCTCTGCTGCAGCACACAAAAAGAATACATCGGTCATATAGTAAATTCACAATAGATCATGGAACTTGTTCACAGAATTTTTTTCGTTCCTAGTGCATCCTAAAGCATAATAATTACATCATTATCATTCACTCTATAGAGTTTTGGTCAGATACTTCATAGCTTAAAACAGTCTGTAGTTCCAGAAACTAGAGAAGACAGAAATCTGCAAATAAAAGGAAAGAAATGAACATTAGATAATCTAAAGTATTGATTACAGCATTCCATTCAGATCTGCTCTCATTGTGTCAAAATGTTTGCTTTGCTTTTTGCTACGGTTGAGCATTATAATCAATCCATCAACTTCAATGGTGAATCACAAGGCAATCATTAACAAACGGTGAGTTTTAACTAGACAGAGCTACATTTTACTCTACTGTTCAAAGTTTGGGGTCAGCAAGACGTTTTTAAAGCAATTAACACTGTTGTTCAGCAAGGATATATTAAATGGATCAAATAGTTCAGCAATATACTTATAATATTACAAAATATTTCCTGCTGACAATTCAGCTGCACCATCACAGGAATAAAGTTACATACATACACATATATATATATATTTATATACATAAATAAATGTAACTTTTTATATATTATTAACAATAATTACAAGGATTGTTAAAAATGTTATCACAATATCAGGGTAATTATCAACAATTATTCTTTTTGCCATAATCGTTCAGCCCCAATTCTAAACTGCCGAGTGTCTCTGATGTCATTCTGTTACCATGCCATAAGTTATGACAGTGTCAGTGCAGGTGAGATTATATTTGTTCCCATATCAACAGGCCACACCCACCTTATCTTTGAGCTGCTGACAGAGCTGCAGGGAAATGGTGAAAAACACCAGTGTGTCATTCAGCCACGGCACCACACACTCCACCTTATGGATGTGGCTCACCTCGAACTTGGTGTTGTTGTATTCGCTTGAGGAGAAAATTAAATTCAATTAAATGACGTAAAACCTTCATCAAAGTTCAAACAGACTGTTTAAAAAGAGCAGAATGGGACATTATGACACTGTGTGAGACTGACTGCTGGTGTTGCAGCATGAAAACAGGAAATGTGATAAGCACTTACAACATTGCTCCTGGATTATGCACTACTGAACTTCCCGCTGATTTGAAGTTCTAACAGAAAACAAAATGATTGTGCATTTTAAAACACACATTCATGTTAAGCATGACTGTAAAAGCCATGCAAACTAGTTGTTTTCATAATGAGTGCGTATTATGGCTTGATACCTTAGTACTGTTAGGCTGCAGCACATGTAGTTGATACACGGTCAGACACAGCTTACTGAGATTGATATAGAAGTTCACCATCACATCCCCAGGCATTGGAGGTGTGAACATTTTCTAGAAAAGAACAGGAGAAATGTTCATAACAGCAGATGGAGTATCCCCATTTAAATTGTTGAAGATCCACATACGAACCATCAGGCCACTGGCTGCGAGCTCAGGAAGAGTCATGCTGGCCGGGGTCGTGAGTCTGTTACGGGCTCGGGTCAACTGAAGCATTATCGCGTCCATGAGCTGAAACACAAATGATGCCAAGTGCAATCGTACTTCACAAACAATACCAGTGAAAATGTTAAGACTGTTTGTAAGGAAAGAATGTTCTTATTCCTGAATAACATGTAGCGCACAACACCTTCAAACTTACTCGTGAGAAAGTTCAATTATGCAGATAAAACCCACATTGAAAAAACTTTTGCTGATAATTTACTCGCCCCCGTGTCATCCAAGATGTCCATGTCTTTCTTTCTTCAGTCGAAAAGAAATTAAGCTTTTTGATGAAAACATTTCAGCATTTTTCTCCATATAATGGACTTCAATGGGAACCAAATGGTTCAAGGTCCAAAAGACAAGTTCAGTGCAAACTGTTCAAAGGGCTTTAAACGATTCCAGATGATGAATAAGGGTCTTATCAAACGAAACAATCGCTCATTTAAAAAAAAAAATAAATAAAGTTTAAGTTTTATAAGCTCAAATGCTCGCCTTGCTCTGTTCTGTGACGCATGTTTGTGACTCTCCTGTTCAAAATGAACGAATCTTTTTCTGAGTCATTTGGTTCATTCAACGAACGAAACGAACGAATTGACTCGGAAAAACAAGTCCATTATATGGAGAAAAATGCTGGAATGTTTTCATCACAAACTTTCATTTCTTTTCGAATGACATGGATATCTTGGATGACATGGAGGTGAGTGAACTACTCCTTTAAGGAGACCAGGGGCCGGATTCAAGAAATAAAATTCTTCTTAACTGCTATTTTCTTCTTTTTTTGAACTTAAGAATATTTTGTCTCAAAAACTTTTGTAGGTAAAACCATTTTTTATACAGGAACGAAAACAAGGCTGTGAGGGATAGTAGACGGCGTCAGTGGTTCATCCTGTTTTTTTGTTTTTTTTTTAAACAACATGCCGATAGCGGACGAAATGTATTTTCGAAAAAGATTCAGTAGACAAATAAAAAAAAAAAGTTCTGAAAAGTATCTGATCTAGGATCTTTATTTAGTGCGTGCCATTGTAAAGACTAGATTTTTTGTGAATCCAGTTCCTGGACAATATGCAAAATATAGTGACAATATGCAAATTCAACAACTATATGTTTTTACTTATGAAAAAAAACAAAACAAACCTTATTGACTTCAGCCCCAGTTTTAAAGTGATAACTCTCATCACGGCTGCTTAATAACTGCAAGGCCTGATTCACATGGTTTCGGGCATCCTGGATCTGAGGGCAGGCAGAATGTGTTTTAACAACTATTTTTATGAGAGAATAATATCAAACCAAGGGAGAAAGAAACATTACCTGCTGCAATTTCCACTGTTTATCATCTCGGAATGCAAAATGCATGACTTGACTGCTTTTAGCGACTTTGATATTAATATCCTGCAAAGCAAAAAAAAAACAACCCATTTTATATAATATCAATAACAATTGAGGTGAGATAATGAACGAAACTGCATTGCAAGTGTCTCTGCAATTCCACTGGTTGACATCAAGTTGATGTTTTGATGAATTTAGATATTTTAAAAAGTCCAATTAATATACCAGAATCAAAACAGAGCCATTTTGGCTGAAAGCTGATTTCATTTTCATGATGGTGTTAAACATACAGCCTGAGTCAGAGCTTCCCCTTGTACCGTCAAGACTCCTTTAACCTGGTCCATCCTAATGAAATAAATATAATAAATTTACTTCTATACAGTGTTGTACACATCCCCATAAAACTGTAATCATACATTATTGTATTCTTTAAATCTAACATTAAACAAGCCGAGTGGACACATTCAGTGGATCTTACGTTGAGCTGCCCAGAATGAAGTTCTCTTGTTTCAGTTGTCCTTCAAGACCTGGTGATGGCAATGAAAAACGCCTTGAAGCCTCCTATGGGGGAAAATCACACAAACACTTATTAATGCAATTTGTTTTGCACAATAATACAGAATTCATTGGTCAAGCTATTTGGCTGAAGATACCTTCAAAATGTCCTGCAGCTGTTTTAACACTGCATGCACCTCTTCTTTCAGCAGCCAAGTAAATTCCTCCTCCTAGAAACACAACTTGCCTTAAAGACATAGCTCACTATCTTTCCTTTGTGGAACTCAAAAATAAAGATGCTTGGCAGAATGATGGAGACTAAAACCCTCAATCATCCCTCACTTTCATTGTATCTTTTTTTCTATACAGTGAAATTCAATGGTGACTCAGGCTCCTATTTTGCCTAACATTTGTTTTAAGCAAAACAGGAACAGAAGGTTTGTAAAACCATTTCTGAGCGAACTAGCCTATCCCTTTAATTCTGTTCGCTTCGCTATGTTGCATTACTTGGAGATGATACAGTTGTCAGTAGCAGCACACCAACATCAATACATAAACTGAACAGAACAATGATAAGGCATAACAAATCACTGTTAAGATTGTTTAACCATTCACACTAGGATGAATTTAAAAGTCCCTTCTGCAACTGCGCAGGAAAATTGCATCAAGCTCGGTCTTGCAACGTAAAGCAATGACATACGCAACTGCAACGCAATTGAAATCTACAGCTAAATATATGGTTGTTCATAATAAAAATATAACGACTTCGCATGTCTGTAATGCATCTGGCCCATGTATTTAAACACAAATGAAATGAATCACTCACCAGCACAGTCCTCTCTGCTTGACTCGCGGCGGTCATTTTCGCAAATTCAGACATAGAAGATAGCTCTGTTCCGAGCATTACAATTCAATAAAGTTGTCCAAAATCTGTTAAAAAGTGACCTGAGCGATCAGCTATTTAGCGACGGGTTAGAAGATCACACATAAACAATTAGGCTTTTGACACCGCCTCCTTCTCCCAAACTTCCGGTTGGTGTAACCTTGAAATCTTCCGGCTTGGGATTGGTTGGTACATGGCTCTGGTTGGAGCCATTTCCTTTGGGTTGGAGCCTATTTTTTTTTATTGTCTATGGTTGGAGCCTGCAGGATTTTCTATTTATTCAAAATCTACGTGAATATTTATGTAAATTAAAAAATAATTACTACGTAATGACATTGCAGGGTTTTTTTTCCATTTAGTTTTACAGCATTTTTGTTTTGTTGATGATTCTAATTGTAGTGCATAACGCAAGTTAATCCATTACACATTTTAGTTAATATTATCTGACTACTTTAAAAAAAAATAATTTTAGATTACTTTTACCTTACCCTGTAATATTTAACCATGTTGATACAAAGAGAAAGGAAATATATCCATCTTTGTTCCCAACAACATGAAGTGCATTGCATGCGTGTAGAAACTGTATACATTTAAAATCAAAATAAAAAATTATAATAAAAATGTGTTTAAAACACAAAAGCCTTCCAAAGATATATCAATATAGCCTATGGTAATGACTTACTGAATGATAATTCATTTGTGTTCATTGTCAGGAGTCGATACATACAATTTTCAGAAAACACTTTTTTAAGAATGAAATGACTTCTGTAAATCCAGTGGTCAAATGCTTTGTGGCCTCTCAATTTTCCATGTTATTATGGCCACATGACTAGAGGCTGGTCGGTGTGTGCAACAATTTTACAAAACAATAAGACTTTCTGAATGTATATATTGTTAGCAATATTTGAAGAGTTCAGATGCAAAAGCCTCTAAATGCCATTCGAAATTTTCTTCTTTAATGATGATTTTTATAAAAAATTTCACTTAAATAACAATTAATAGGTAATTATCATTGCCATTTAAGTGAAATCACTGAACTTAAATATACAAGCTTGATAAAAATGATCATTCTAGAAGAAAATTTCAAATGGCATTTAGAGGCTTTTGCATCTGAACTCTTCATTTACATTTAAAACATGATTTAAATGAGGATGAATGATGAACATGATTTACTGCCATTGTGTGTATAATCATGTAATCATAAAAAGTAATAAATATAAGTAGTAGTATTTTATGTTATATATTATAGTAGTAGTAGAAATATATATAAGGCATTTATTATTCTTATTAAGAGTTTTTCATGAACAAATAACATAATATGGACATGAAAGTTGGACGTTCGGTTTGTTTATTCAGAGGGTTCAGTTGACCACACAAACAAAAAAGAAAAGAAATTTCACATTTACATGAAATTATAAATAACTCCGATTATAACACCAATACCTTCCTTGCACAACTGGAATCAAGTTGTCAGTATGTCTTTACCAACTGTGTATAAGCCACGAAAATCAAACCATTTACAGTAAATAAACCCATTAGCTAAGACAAAAGAACAGCCTACAATATTAAGACACAATGATTAATAAATTCAGTAGAGTCAAACTGAAAGCATGTTATTCCATGTATTCAAATAACCCAACCCTTTCATGGGGATATATACAACGTCTTAATCTTACAGAGTCCTTAGTAAATCACAAAATTATCATCTCATAATCAAAGTCTTTTTTTTTCTCTTTTTGGCAGAACAATTCATAAAAAATTAAATCACCCTGTATTTGTTTTGAGTTTTAAACAAAATACCAAACTGACCAAATCATACGGCATTGAATTTATGTCTTGTAATATCACTTAAAATAAACAAATGCAAACATAATTTGGGGGTAAAATGCAGTAATACTTGAAACTGTTTTACATGTTTCTTTCTTATGAGTCATAGCGGAAATTAAAATTGACAAGAAAATCAAAAGGCAACATATCAATTTGCCAGATGACTGGCTTGGACAAAATATGAAAAGCCCAATTGCAAAAAAAAAAAGCACAAAAAATGAAAATAAAAACTTCAAATGTCAAAATTATTTTTTTTTTACAGCCCAGTTTACAAATCCATCGCTTAAGTAGTCAAGCTGGAAAACATGTTGATCCATTGCAGAAGTGATACTTAAGACTCAATCTACTTTTAGGATTAACTTCACTATAAATTAAAAATAATTTCAGGATCTTACTGTTACATACCAAACTTTAAAAAAATAAAAAAACAATAAAAAAAAAAAACAATGCATTTCTGATAAGGCAATAAAAACAAAAATCATTAACTAGTGAACAGGGGACCTCCAAAAATGGAAAAATAAAATAAAACGTACAGCCAAATTGCACCTGACATGGTGATCTTTAGAGATAAAATAAATAAATACATCTATCTTATATGGGTATTAAGGCAATGCAGTGGCTTTTATCTTCGTCGTGCTCCTCAAGTCTGTTTGAGATCAGAACTTCATACTTTACAGATTTCTGAACATCGAAAATTACAACGAGGGAATTAATTTGTAAAGATATGAATGATAAATAAAACCCTAGCCTGTTTAAACAACACTGCATTGTATGCAGTGGCCTTAACAAAATGCGGATATAATACACTGCACAGTCTATCATAAAATTATCATTCGCAGGGAGTTTAATGACCTCCCATTGAGCGTACGTGCAGCAATATTACAGTCAGTGCAATGCTCAGATTAGGCTGCTAAAGAGATCCCATTATACATGGGAAAACATATCACTGGTGCCCAACAAAACTCATCAGCAGAGAAGAGAAAGACAGAGGGAGAGGAACAAAGAAGTAGGTGAGGTTTGTGGTCCAGGACATAGAGCACATCTACAGGATTAGTGAATATAAGCTCTGTAGACTGCAGACATGTCATTGTCCGACTGGTCCAATGCTTTTGCTCTCTTGTACACCTGCAGAAGTATGAAATAATGCATTACTTTAATGGAAGTATACGCAGAAATCGCATTTCGTCCTTGAGAAACTATTTACGGTTTTAATGTCACTGATTATTTACAGAACAGTCATTTTATGGTGGATATTGATAAACAGCAAAAAAAAAAAATTTAATTCAATATTACTACTAATACACACTAAATGATATAAAAATAAACCATTTTATTTGGATATCATCTAATGATTACATTTAAGCGTGTTGTTAAATTATTGGTGCTTTTTAATATGAACTTTGTGAATGTTAGATTACAACTAAAGGAAATCGAATTGTAAAAATAGTTCAAATGAGCAGCACAATAGCAAAATATCCAATAAATTGATTCACAGATGACACTCCAAAATAATTCTTGTTGTCTTACCTCATTTGCAGCAGCCGCCATTGGTGTTGGATGATTCACCGAATCTCCCATTGAAATGGCTAATCTTAGATCTTTCTGAATATGTTTCAGGTAGTAATCAGGTTTGAAGTTGCCCTGCAAGATATCTGCAAAGAAACAATCAAATGTTAAATTAATAAGGTCATTTTTAGTTTTTTTTTATCAAATAAATTCCAAGTACTCAATTAAAAAAAATCCTTATTGTGAATTCACAAAAGCTGTGATTTAATTAAATATGCCCTGCAGGTTTATTTATTAATTTACATGGGTGTAGGTGCGTCTCAGAGCGGCTTAGTTTACAGTAAATGCTGCTCCACACCAACTGTCATCATTTACATGCGTCGAGCGCATCTCAGACTCCATATCTCTACATATGGCTGTGAGTTCGGGTCGCTTATAGCGTTCATCTGGGAATGGAATGTGTGCCATTTCATCAATCACTTATGAACTTACGCAAACACAGGAGAATACATCAAGTTTTCTAAAAATGCTAAATGTTCATTGCGAGTTGAAACCTTCGTTCTTCGACTTTGCATGTTTGATGTCCACATATTCTTGTTCAAGAAAATCACAGTGGCTGTAGTATTTCTATCGTCAAGAAGTGGCCAAATATTAAAGATTACTTTCTTGTTATCACTGTGAAGCTGCTTTGATACAATCAGTATTGTGAAAAGCGCTATATAAATAAATGTGACTTGACTTAACTTAAGTCTTAAAAGTTTTGCAACATTCCTCAATTCTTTTCACAATGGATGTCTAAATAGCAGCGTTTTACAGACAAAAAAAGTTACGATCTCTGAGCAGCACCATGTTACAGAAAATGGTTAAAAGGCAGGAGGATTCAAAGGCAGCAACTTACAACTACTAGTAACTCTGAGACGACTACTATCATAAATGACTAGCATAGAGATCAACAAAATACTTCATTGTAATCACTTCTGTTTAGTAGAATCTTTGAAACATTTACAAGTAAACCTACTCTGGCATTTCTGGTCCACAAACGTGCTTGCCATTTGTCCGTGGCAAAGAATATCCAAGAATGTTTGTTGCGACTGTCCTGTGGCCTGCGCCAAGGTCAATCCCTCTGCGATGGTTGCCATGAAACTGCCTTGAACCATGTTAAGGATCAGCATCATTCTTGCAGCATTTCCTGCTTCCCCTGCTTCATTGGAGAAGACAAAGTTAATATCACATAACATCAGTCTCATACAGCCACAAATTGGCAAAAAAGTTGGCAGTACCTATGAAGAAAGAGGTCTTCCCCATTGCCTGGAAGCAGCTGCTACAATCTTCATAAACACTACGGTCTCCTGCAGCAACAATGACCAGCATACCGTCATTGGAAAGCTGCTGGCTGCCCGAAACTGGGGCTTCAAGGAATCTGCCGCCTCTGGACGTGATGACCTACAGATTCAAATGAACCTTAATTACAGACTTCCTCCGTTCATATCCTGACAGACTCACCTGGATGACGTTGGTTACCTGTGAGAGCTCTGTGATGGTTTCTGGATCAACAGTGGACATCTCCACGTAACATTTGCCTGGTCTGATTCCCTGTAGGACTCCACTGGGACCTAACACAAGCTGGACAGAAATAATACTGTACATGTAAACCAAAGAAAAGCAGCTTGACAGAATGAAAACAAAGAGAGCCATTTACAAAACATTGACCTACATCTCTGGCAGCTTTTGGGTCTGATACGCAGGAAAACGTGATGTCGCACATGGACACAACCTCTGCAGGCGTTCGTCCTAATCTGGCACCTTCTTGGATGAACAAATCACACTGCAGAATAAAAAACAAGTTGAAAAATCATTCAAACTTAGTGTAACTTCAGAAAGCGACAATATTTAAACACCAGTACCTTTTCTGCAGTGCGATTCCAAACGGTCACAACATGCCCCATCTTCAACAAATTAGAAACCACACCACTTCCCATCAGTCCTAGTCCAAGGAACCCTATCCTGTTGTAAAAACAAATAAACTACATTACAAACATTATAGCTACTATAAGTATAACAATTTAAGTGAAGTTTAATTAAGGAATTAACTAGAGCCAGACCGATATATCGGCAGACCGATATTATCGGCCGATATTAGGCATTTTCCAAAATATCGGTATCGGCAGTTATAATGGCCGATAAATTAATATTTCAAAATTAAATAAAAACGGACGAAACACGCTTGAACCATGTCATGAGTGTTGGAGTTGTATAGTTTGACCACCAGAGGGCACTCTACACCGTCCCTGTTGGCAACACTTGTTGAGTTGGTCACGAGACATACATTGTTGAATAACAATTAAAAGAACATCCCCATCAGTTCTCTTAACTCAAATAAGCATGACAAAATTTGACTATCATGTCCAGTTTTGCTGCTGTTAAATAAGAGAGTGAAGCGGAATTAGCTAGTAATAGTTACGTTACGTTGTTACAGTGTAGTTGACTGACTGTCCTTTTAACTTTTGACAATGTGAAACTATCATCAGTCTGTTCTGTTGTGACAATAAAAGAAACAAGTTTCTTTTTAAAACACATTATCATATTATTTTAGTTAAAACTCATAAATAACTACAAATAACTAATGTTAGGGAAATCTGTTAATGTTTTGTTGCGCGTTTCTGAAAAAAATATATATATATATATTGGCCGATATATCGGAATATCGGATTTTAAAACCACAAATATTTTTATCGGTATCGGCCTTCAAAATCCTTTATCGGTCGGGCTCTAGAATTAACTTAAATTTCAGATTCAGGCTACACAGTATTTTCTCTAAAATGAACCTGTTCAGAGTTATTTGTTTGTTAATCAGATTACACTGGTTGTGTGGAGCGCTTGTTTTTTTGCATGCAATCAAAACACGGCTCAGCAGAACATGGTGACATCAGCAGTTCAGGAAGCTCTGTACAAACTGAAAACAGCTCTGGGGATTTTAAGAATGTAGAGTCACTGAAATGAAGATTGTGATCAGTGTTAAATAATGCCTTCAAACCTAACTGAAATAAGTTCAAGTTGGAAGTTGAAAAAAAAAAAATAAAAGCTCGTTCAAAATATTAATGAACACTATTAGCGTATAAATATTAGGGGGGGGAGGGGGGGCACCATTTCACAATTTTTTTTTTAAATTGACATTTAGAAAATATCACTACTACTTTTACACAAACATGTAATGGAAACACGGCTGCTGATCCCGAATAATTGGAAAATTCATCAATTACCTAAAATAGCACAGAATCCTGAATAAACCTTTATTTCTAAATTTTCCATTTCAATTTGGCCCAATTTTCAGACCACTAAAAGTATGATTCTTTATTAACTTTTATATACTGATTGGCTTCATCACAAAAAACTGGCGTGTGGTGGGCGTTATGGCACAATATGGCTGCCGTCGTATCATCCAGGTGGATGCTGCACATTGGTGGTGGTTGAGGAGATTCCCCCTTCTATGTAAAGCGCTTTGAGTACCCAGAAGAGTGATATATAAAATGTAACAAATTATTATTATTACCTTTTGTCTGTAGGAGTGATGCTGCCATTGATGGCTGTGCTGTCTGCTGCTTGAATAGATGTTGATCTTGTGTCCTTTTCAAAAATAAAACAAAATAACAATTATTAGCTGGCTAATATATCAGGTTATTAAAGAAACCGCAAGCTGTGAATTTCTAGGAAGTGCTCACCTCCTCGATTATCTTTAAGCGCTTGGTGATTGGCTCCATTGATGAAGCTGGCTGTAAGGAAAGGGGAGGGTTTTTGGTAAATCAAAGTCATTTGAACATTCATTTAAGATTTTCCAGAAAAAGCAAAAAGTCTTGCACTCAAAGGATCCTAGATACCAATTAAGGTGAAAACACCAAGTAGAGAGCCAGGGAAGGAAAACCAGGTGGAAACCTTTTGGCCCAACAGTCACAAATGATCTTAAGTCCATGTTATTTATCACTCTGCCAGCTTACGTTAAGGATTGCACCTTATATTATCCTCTGCTGTCATGTCACGTGGTTCATACCGCCATATCTGATGTGAGAGCCAGCAGCAAAGCCAGTGTTAGGAACTGAAAATCAAGTTATCATGCTCAGCCACATGCTCCGTTTCAGTTTAACTGAAACTTATACAGGGCAGGAAAACGGCTGACACAGCCTACATGAATATTTTTTTTGAGAAAAGCCTCAGGCAATCAAGATCTCAGTGTCTCCTTTTTGGAGATGTTAATTTAAGATCAATTTGTTCTGACTGTAGCGCCTGAAAGCAAAAGGGCAGAAGGACAAGCAAGAAAGAAATGTTCCTCTGAAGAGAAAGTGCCAAGAGGAAAGTAAGAGTTATTTAAACAGCTTGCTAGTATAACTGGCACATGAACAGCAGCACAAGAGTAACTTGGCCGGGCGTCTCCCCCAATTAAACACAATAGCCCATAACAAACTGAGCAACCATAGCCAGGGTCAAAAATGCAATATTTGCCACACATATGGACAAATATTTATTACTGTTCAAGTATTTTGAATATTTTTATATTGAAAAAGTGTATTTGGCCATAATTTCTTGCGTATCTGCAGTGGCACAAAAAACATGATTTTCTTTCTAATAGTCAGTGTTGTTCATGAACTCGTTCATATTTTTTGGCGAAAGTGAACTGATTGTAACCTATTACTGCCCGATGAAAGCGTTCATTCTGGTGTCTGTAAACGCACACTCTCAGTTTAACTTCGTTCAATGGGGTGCCAGATTTCTATAGAGCCTTCCAAGTGAACTTTCCCAACACTGCTCATTGTATTGTTTTGGTGGTCTGTTAACTAACTATCCCACCACTTTTTGGTTGCAGTTAACAACTTCATTGTATTACCAGGTTTTAGTTGTGGTCACAGCTGTCTCATATGTCCAAAAGTCAAATTTACAGAAGAGATATTTAATGTACAACAGTGAATCTATATTACTACTCAAAAGTTTGGGGTCACTCTTTTTTTTTTTTTTTAGTTTTTTATGGTTTTGAAATAAGTCTCTTCTGCTCACCAAAGCAGTATTTATTATATATCTGGTGTGTCCGTGTATTCGAGTTCAAATAATTATGGCTGGGAAAAAAAAAAATGCAAGTCTTTCTCTGTGTCGAAATCACAGACATGTTTCGAAGATTGTTTTGTTTACTGCGTACTTCTCCCTCAGACTGTGAATGAAGCTCTGGCACACCAGATACACGTCAGCAGCGTCTTACGTCATCAGCGTCACTGAAAGATGACTGACAACATCTGCAGATTTGCTTTCACTAGATTAAACTGTAGGTCCAAGGCTACTTCATTCAACACTCTTGATGTTCTTAAATCTTCCTGTCACGACTCCGAGTCGAGTGTGAATTAAACCGCTTCAGATTCAGTGCGTGCAGGAAACTGAACAGATCACTGTGCAGTGATGACCTCGCACAGAGGTATCCATCTCATTAACTTGATATTGCGGTGATGCGGCTATCGTCACACCCCCATCTTTAAAGGAGAACTCCGGCGAACAATGAACCTTTGGTCTAATAAAACATCGGTACCTAGTCAACCGTTCTCTGAGATTTGTTTTCATGATAATCGAATGTAAAGAGTTTTATCTCTAAAAACTGTTTAGCGTATAATACTAGTAATGGGGGCATTTACTAAGTAAAAAGAACTCGCTAGTTTATACCACTAACAAGGCTCAAAATATCCCCACACTAAGGCAGTAACATAATGAGGCTCCATACATGCAAAACGAAGCATTGAGAACTTTGTAAGTGTACAGACCGTTTAATAAGAAGACACTTTATGAAGACAGTTCACTTCGCGTATACAGACAGAAGCCATCTTAAAAAATAGTCTCGATAAGTCAAACCACGAACGTCGTGCTGAGTGATCTGAACTATATGAAGTTCAACGAACTTCTGAACTGTATGAGCGGCGTTCGGGGATCGACTTATCGAGACTATTTTTTAAGTTGGCTCCTGTCTGTATATGCGAAGTGAACTGTCTTCATAAAGTGTCTTCTTATTAAACGGTCTGTACACTTACAAAGTTCTCAATGCTTCGTTTTGCATCTATGGAGCCTCATTATGTTACTGCGTTAGTATGGGGCTATTTTGAGCCTTGTTAGTGGTATAAACTAGCGATTTCTTTTTACTTAGTAAATGCCCCTATTACTAGCATTATACGATAAACAGTTTTTAGAGATAAAACTCTTTACATTCGATTATCAGGAAAACAAAACTCGGAGAACGATTGACTAGGTACCGATGTTTTATTAGACCAAAGGTTCATTGTTCGCCGGAGTTCTCCTTTAAGTAGTACACGTCTGCTCATGATTAGAGGGTCAACAAAAAAGCTCAACATACTCGGTTCTGATAACAAATTCAGTACAACTGCCATGCTGCAGGTTTGGCCAAATAGCATCGCCAGAAGCAGTTTGGGGGAGGGAATTATTCAGAGATTATTAGAGCAGCCATTGTGTGCAATGTGCAAAAGACAGGGGTAAGGTTGCACTAACTATAAAATCATTCAGCATCCCAGTAAAATTGTCTCCTTACCTTCTCAGACTGGCTGAGCAGAAAGTGATGGAAATGTGGGTCATCCTTTACTGGCTATAATGGAAGAGAGTTAAATTGGAAACTATTCTCTAAAGAGACTTACTGACCTGAGAACCGTTTAATCTGCAACTAATTAAAGTGACATGGTGGAAGGTGCAACTATACAGTGAAGGATGTAATGACTAGCAATTGAAAAATTGGGGTGTTTTCACACCGACTTATTTAAGTGACTTAAAAGAACCTTATTGGATGTGTTTGTGCAGTTGAAAATTCACAGTTGTGACTGAACCTAACTCCAACCAACGGTGGATAAGTCTTACTGCTAACTAAAAAAGGGTATTTTATGTGAAGAACCCATAAAAGTGCAGAAACAAACTGTGAATGTAACCTACACTGCTCTCCCATTTGAATCCTGATACTGTTCCAGCGACCAGCCGTTGTACAGAGGATGGCTCTGGGTCAGAATCAGTCTGTTCCTTAAGGGAAAGAGAGACACATTCACCTTGTGTACAGAATGGCTTTATCTCATGAAACAATGCTCTAAAATAGCTGCATCTCTACCCAGTCAAAATCCGACAAGGTGGATGCATTGGTCACACTGCAAAAGATGACATCAGTCTCAATGAATGGGTGGGTCCCACTTGACAAAACCGATACCAAAACATACAATTGTAACCTGACTCCACAGCAGGTGCAATAGAAAATGGCCTTAGCAAAGGACTTTGGTGAATATGACCCCAAAAAAAGGCGTCAGATTATGATCTAACCCTTGCCCTCTCCGTAGTACCACTTAAATGTAAAGCATTATCTCCCAACCTTGTCCGACGAGCCACCCTTAAAGGCGTCTTCATCATCCTCTTCAATGATCTTCATTGGTTTAGCTGCTTTACGCCCTTTGTCTGACTTGCTTTTGTCATCAGAGTGTGTCTGTAAAACAAAAACAACATGATAACATGAGCAATTATTGATGAAACACTTCTACTACCTACAATTTCAAAGAAAATTTTAACACCTGGGTACCAATGTATTCTGGGTGTCAATCATAACAAGTGGAGAACATTAAATAAAGGTTTAGGTTTGTGATCTGATCGCTCAGATTCACAGGTAATCCAGGTCAAAGCAAATAAGTGTAGCTTTATACAAAGTGAGCCATCCAAATGAAAATCACTTCCAATGTTTGGTTAATAATAGAACTTGTAGGGCTATACTGTCCCAGTCTATTAATTGGTTCTGGTTCGACCAAAATTCTGATTGGTAGATTATTTTCCCGTGTTCATTTCATCAGGTAGAAAGCACTACTGCTGAAAACTGGTGTTTTCAGAGAACCCCTGCTTCCAGGTAACAGTCTGTCTTCAGAACACCACCCATGTTTTTACTTTTTTTGGATTAGCCCAACCAACTGGAGAAGAGACAGATTAATAGGCTTAGGGATTGGAATTGATAACATTTTATCAATACCACTAATGATTTTGCTTATCGATCCGATTCTTTAACGATTCTCTTATCGATTCGTGATAGCACTGTGTGGGAAAAAGTAGTCATATGCTTTTTTGGGGGGAAAAACAAGTGGTTTTATTTGTTTTAAACCTTATACTTGACTAAGCAAACTGTACTTTTTATGTAATTTATGTAATAAATGGAACCTTATTGAAAAGTGTTATGATTAGTTATACACCGATTAAACGTCCCGTGAGTTCAGTGTTGGAAAGATCAGTTCAGTTGTTTTAACCATTCATTAAAACGAATCGATTCAAATCAGTCATTAGTTCGCAAATTGAACATTATCGGACGTGTGCATGTCGTGTGATTATCCAGGCGGTTGGGACATCCCACAAGATGTGTGTCATCACAGAAAACATTTCATCACTGGATCATTTTTTTTTTTTTCGTTTATTTGAAGTGTGGTTTATGTCAGCTGAATGTACGGAATGCTTTTCAGAGAAGTTAAGGCAACGTAGGCCTATTTTAACACAATTCACACCCAGCGTTAATTCAGTAAAAACAAATCTCCAAATGCTCCGCATGAAACTTTAGTCTCCAGACCTTACCATTGTGTCATTTATTTTGATTAATATGTGCGAGGGAGAGAGAGCAAGACAGCGCTTAGTCTTGAGACGATAAAGCCTACTTTTGCCTTACTCCGAGTCCAAAGAGAGAGAAAGCGCACGCACGATCAGGGTTCTCTCTCTTTTCAGTTTAACATGCTCCCTGTCACAAGCGCAGCAGTTCATCACTACAGAGAGAGACAATTTTATTCACCGATCAAATAAGGCTTTGGAGGTACAAAAATGTACTGATTGTACTGATTTGCATCTTGTCTGTGGAAGCGTAGGACCATAAAAATGTTCATCCAATCATTGTATTCGGTCCGATACGATGCCCTACTTGCCTGTCGACGTATGTATTTTCATACCGCCAAGCACCCTCCTTGCGCAGACATCACGCGTCATCAGCGCATTTCATGCCATGAGTTAGACAGACGTCAGTCACCAAGCAGCACTGCAACCGAAACAGCAGCCATATTTCCTCCTGAACCAAAACAACGAGCTTATGCTGAGATCACACCATTACTACTGTAATTTGGAAGAGACGGAAAACCGTGACAATATCCTCGGAGTAGTTTGTGACTCAAATCTATGATTGTTTCAATGGCAACACTATTAATGCCAAAGTAAATCTGCAGTACAGGTCAGAGCTCTTTAATTGTTTATGTTCATTATTATTGTAATGTTATGAGCTTTGTGACATGAGGTAATTTAACGCAGTTTCTCGTGCCACTTATGTTTGCTCCATGTTTTGCATGTTCATGTGTTTTAAAGGAGGTGTGGCTTTGTAGAGTGCTTTGAAGGGAGGGTGGGATCTGATGCTTTCAAAACACTCTCTCCAAATAAATTACCTACCCTACCTTTTAATTTGTGAACATACTAACCTGATCTTTCCCCTTGGCCTTCTTTAGGTACTCCTCAACTGCATCAACAGCCTGCTGGAACCGCTTGCCTTTGTTTATCTTGATCATCTCCTCTTTGTGGGGGTGGTACGGCTTCAGCTGCTCTACCTTAATCCAGGCGCTAAAATGGCAACACATTTCATCAGTCAACATCTGCTTGGTTTAAACTCTCAAAACCTCTGCAAACATGTGGAAGTGATGACTATCATATTTTTTTACTCACTGATCTTCAGTCCCAAAGAACTTGACAAAGAAACATTTTTTGCCTCTTGGCTTTTTCAGATCCTTCGGAGGACTGACAACCTGAAAACACAATGGTTGGGGAATAGTAAATAAACACTACCAAACACATTATCCACAATAGTTTACTGATTCAGTAACTGTATCTCAGACGGTCTCACTATTTTAACTTGCATATTTGAACTAATTTGAAGAATTTTTGTTTTGGTTGGATTAATAGCAACCAAAAACTTAATAGCAACCAAAAGATAACTTAGCTAGGTTTTGAACACAGCCGGTTGGTTTAACCTCTAACTTATGCATCATCCAACAGCTGACCACAGGAAAAACAACAAGTTCAACTCATTCGTTTAACGTTACAAGAACAGGTCTCACCTTTCCTGGCCAAGGTGGATATCGTCCAAGCTTACCCCTGAAAATATATTGAGAGGAGAAATTAGTGTTTTAAATGACCGTGGGTCGATTGAGTTTTATTAAAAGAAAGCTATCGTGCCCCAAAACTAGCTAGCTAGCGAATAGCTAACCCGTTTCGATCCCATCAGCAAACAACCATCTTAACTGCACTTAAACTTGTATTATATTCCGTAATCATATAAAAACACATTTAAAAGTTAGATGAACCCCCCTGTAGCATTAAACACAATAAGATCACGTGTTTTCCTCCCCCAAAAAGCATGGAAAGTAATCGTTAGCGTGCATGCTAAGCTCTCTCGGTGTTATAGTTTTTGGCTTGACGACACATAAACTGGGCCATATGCTCGATTTTTAACAAAACATTTGATTGCAGCCACGATAATTTGTCTTCCACGTGATCGAAAATGTGTTCAACCTCGAAATTAAATTGTAAAAAGTTAAATTTATTATCTCACCAAACCAGATCCCCGATCCTGAGATGCACGGTCGCCATCTTAAACTGTTAGTGAGAAACGTCGCACTGAATGCAGGGAAGGAATGAACCATAGACGAATGAACACACCCACTACACCCATCACCCATCACCCATCACCCACATGGATCACCCATCTACCACTACCACTACCACTACCACTGCAAGCGACGCGCCCAAGTTTTTTTTATTTATGTATTATTTTTTATTATTATTAAACAATCAAAATCAGGCATTACAAATTCATAATAACAATAACTTCAATATAAAAAAAAAATAAGATTTTTGTAAACACAATAAATAGAACATAAAAGATCACCGAGGACAAATCAGTTATCAAATTGTGTATAATTTTGAAAACCTCCAAGGCTTGTCTTGTTTTTATATATTTCAAAGCTTTTTTATACAGAGTTAACCCCTTCATAAAAAACAAAAAAGTCTAATCTTAATAAATCTAGAATTGTGAGATAAAAAATCGCAATTTGCCTTTTTTTCATTCTGTGGTGGAAACAAGCTTCCACAGGCTTTTGATAAAGCTCATGTGAAATTACAATAAGATCCCCCGTGGTGAAAAAATAAGTTTTTAATGTTATTTGTCGTTGAACAACGACAAAAAGGGGTCGTTGAATATGATTTCACTTTTCTAACTTTAGTTAGTGTGTAATGTTGCTGTTTGAGCACAAACAACGTCTGCAGAGTTACAATGCTTAAAGTTCAAAGCAAAGGAAGACATTTGCTTTGAAATAAATGTTTTTTAAAGACTACAACAAACAGCTGGTAGGGACTACATTCGTCCCGGTTTAGTGACATCACTAACCCTAAAATTTACATAAACCCCGCCCCCAGCTTCATGTTTAGAAGAACTAGAGTTGTTGTACAGCACATTTGTGAGTCTGCTCAACCTGTTGCATCTGTCTTTTCACATGCAATACAGTACGTAACACAAATGCAATTGCATATCACAGCCATCTTACAACAGTTCCCACATGAGCGATTTTATAGATTATCATGACAGAATTTGCTAATTAAAGATAGTTAACTCCATATCTGCAACATATTTTCATCAACTAACCATTCAGAAACATCCTGTTGCATTCTACGTTTGTCACTTGTTCTTGAGTCTTCCGACTTCAGTTCCCAGAACCTAAATTCGTTTGCTGGGATCAACTTGTGGATGACCTTGAATGCATACATCATATGCTTGTATGAGTGAGTGGAGACAGGGCTCATTTGCATATTCATGGTTAAGCGTCTACTAAATAAAGCAAGGGTGTAGTTACGTTTAAGCTATTTTAAGGCATGACTACTTTTTTCCACAGGAAAAAAAAAAGATTAAATATGCCTTTTTGGTGATCAAAGACGAGTTTAAATGGATAAAATTATTTACTTCAGAGGGGCTTTAAATTCCTGCAAAACAACTGTCAAAACATTTTTTAGTATTATATTTCAAGTAATCAAAAAACTTTCAGTCTGCTAATTTATTGTGTAATGTTTGGTAATCATTTAAACCATAGATGAAAGACACCCAATTCTTTTGTGAACTAAAAAGTGATTGTAAAGATAGTTTGAACTTGTATTGCTTTATGATAAAGATGAAGGGAAAGAACATGCAGTACTCAGGTTTATTCACATTTCATTCATGTTTTAATCTCAAATCAAACACATGAAAGGAGAACAGATTCATCTGACTAGTGAAAAGTGCATGAAAAGCAAGATAGGGCTGTAAATTTCTCATCAACGCACACACTTTATATGCATTTTTAGATCAGATTACAGTGAAACTGAACTAGATGTCAGTAAAAGTGCTAATCTTTAATGAAAACACTCCAGGAATAGTGATAGAAACATTAAACCAGATTTAGCACCACAACCATAAAGGAACACCATCTTGCATTGATATAAAAATGCTTTTTTTAAAATAAATACATACTGTATTGAGAAAGGGAAAGTAAAAAAGTTATATGCCTCTGCCTGACAGCATGACACCGAACTCCTGGATGCTTATCTCTTTGTTCTGATATTGTTGCAGCTGACGGTTTGTGATGTTTCCTGCCCTCAGAGCTTCATCAATGGCAAACTTCTTGCCCGATTTTCTGTCGTGGAGAACAGAAGACTCGCCATTCGGACCCTTGACGGTGATCTCCTCCCAGTCGCACTCTTGACTCTGAAGGTTGACGAACATTTTCCAGTCGATTAGACCGAGCTTGTAAGCCTCTTCAGGCCTCATCTCCTTTCCGGTGTCTGGATCGATGACGACGATTGAACGGCGGAGGTGACTTTCTCGCTGCTCCCTCTTTACTCTCGTTGCAGAGAGACTCTTCTGAAGCTTTTCGATCTCTTCGTCCTTCTCCATTCTGATGCGTTTAAGGTCAGTGAGTTCTCTTTGCAAGGATTCCAGTCGAATTTCTAGGTTCCTGCTATTCTCCACCGGAGAAGACTCAGTGATGTGTCTGGTTTCTTTTTGTGTGATTTGGATTTCAGATTGAAGCTTCCTTAATTCGTTCTGTAGGCGCTGGTTCTCCTGCTGTAGCTTGTTGCTTTCCTCGCGAATGTAGTCGACTTCTTTAGATGATTTTGTATTGGTAAACTCCACCTCAGAAAGCTTGGAGTTTAGGATGATAATCTCTTGGTCCAGCTCGCGACGTCGCCTTTCCTCCTCTTCAAGGCTTTTTTTCAGCCTTATAATGTCCATCTCGGCATCTGGGTCTCGCTCGACTTGGACTTTTTCGGTCCGCACAACTTTTTCACGCACTTCCGTTCGCTCAAGTATTTCTTGTTGATGCAGCAAGGCATTGTACTCCTTCTCCAAGAGCATACGCTTGTGCCTCTCCTCTTCGACCTGAAGACGAAGGATAGAGTGCTCTTTTTCTTGCTGAGGGTCCTGCTGGAGTACAACCTTTTGCTTTACTGTAACCTTTTCTCTGTTTTCCTTGTCCCTAATCTCTAGTTCATTGAGCCGCACTCTCAGCCTCTGAATTTCAAGCTCAGCATCTCTGCGTCCTCTACGTTCACGTTCCAGCTCCTCAAGCTGGACTTCTAATTCAACCTTTTGATGTTGCAGCCTTATCAGCTCTTCTTTCAAGACCTCTTTCTGTTTCTGCTCATTGTTGATGTTTAAAGTGTAGGTGTCACATTCCGACCTCAGGATTGGATCCTCCTCCATCTTCACAACTTCTTGCTGGACAATCTTTTCCCTCACTTGGGACAAGTCAATCTTCTTGATCCTGATCTTTTCTTCATTCAAAGCCCTTTCGTTTTCCAGGTCCAAACGTTTCCTCTGTTCCTCAACCAGTTTCCGCTTGAGACTCTCAATCTCTTCCTTGGTTTTAGGATCTTCTCTGTATTGCATGATCTCATTCACAATCTCTTTGGTCTGAATCTGAGGCTTGGTGTCTTTCCATCTTTGAATCTCCTCTTTGAGTTGGAGGATCTCCATCTCGAACTTCTCCGTTTGGTGGGATTTATCCACAATTTCATTCCTGAGTTTCTCCAGTTCTCTTTCTGTTTCTGGGTCAGTCTTGTATTTGACGACCTCTTTGATCACCTCTTTGTATTCAATTTGTGGGCCTCGTTTTCTCAGCATTGTCAGTTCATCCTGAAGGGAACTCAGCTGCTGCTCTGAGTCTCTGCACCTTCTCTGCTGCTCCACCAGTTCAAGTCGAAGATTCGCAACCTCTGTTTCCGCCTTGGGATCAGGTCGAACAATCTCACGGACTTTCTCCTGAATTATGACCTTCGACTTTTCTTCCTCCAGACTGGTAATCTTGCGGTTAAGGTCTGTTTTCTCTCTCAGGTAAGTGCTGCGCTTTGTTTTTTCATCTTCATACTGTCTTCTCAGATTCTCTACCTCTCTCTCCAAAACAATATCTTTCTCAACCTTCAGGACTTCTCTGATGGAGATCTTTTCCTCAGCCATTGACTTTTCCTTTTCAAGACGCCTTAATCTCTCCTGCAGGAATCGAAGCTCATCTTCAAGTTCTTTTCTAGTGTTTATTTCTTTTTCTCTCTGGTCAATCAACAATCTGTACTCGCTCTCAAGTCGAGGGTCATTTTGAACCTTGATGACTTCTTCCTCAGTGATTATTTCCTGCTCCTTGCTTTTCTCCTGCGCAAGAATAGTCACTTGCTTTTGAATCTGAATGATTTCATTCTCTCTGACCAGCTTTAGCCGCTTGATTTCCTCTAGCTCTTCTCTTAGTCTCCTGAGTTCTTCTTCTTGCCCCTTGTCCTTCTCAATGCGGAGCACCTCTTTGACTGTATACTGCTGAGCTCCCTCTTTCATTTCGGTCTCAATCCCACGCAGCTTTACTCGCAGAGTGTCCAGTTCACTCTCTAAGACACGAGTGGTCCTGCTTTCATCTAAGAGCTTCTGCTGGACCCTGTGATATTCTTCCTCCAGTTGAGGGTCAGGCACCTGCTTGATGAGCTCTTTCTTGACGATAGTATCCTGCGGTTTCTGGCCCTCTAGTAAATAGATGTCAGTCTGCACACTTTGAATTTCCCTCTCCAGTTGGTCTCTACGCTGAATTTCTTCCTGAAGCTGTTTTTTGATTCTCCAGGGCTCTTCGCCTGGGGCAGATGATCTCACAGTCTGGACTTCTTGCTTGAGTATTGAAACTTCTGGTTGCTATAAAGAATTATAAAATATTGAATGTGTATAAGAAGTAAAAAGAAAAAGTAGTGCTGTCAAATCGATTAATTGCAAATAACACAAAGGTTTGTTTTCATAAGTATATATGTGTATGTACATAGACACACACACACACACACACACATATATATACATTTACACACACATATGTAAACAAACTTTTATGTTAGATGCGATTCATCGCGATTAATTTTTTGACAGCACTAAAAAAGCAATGCTTATACCATGCTATTGTTATTTGTATGCATATGATTATGTGTTTTACCTGGTTAAGAAGGCTTTGAGCAAACTCAAGGTTCTGCAGTCTCTGCTTGTTCACAGCATTCACTTCAGTGAATTTAGCCTCAATTGCGGATTCCTTTAGAACACAACATGTTTAAACTTCAGAAAAACTGTTCTCATTAAAAAGACTATGAAATTTCCTAATTACTTGATCCAGGAAACTGTTTACTTTTCAAAAATATTCACCTCTCTATTCACTTTCAAGGCAGGAGATTCAAGTCTGGTCCTTTTGTATGTCTGGGGAACCAAGCCATCTTCAAGGTCAATGATGGATTTAAACCGCTCTGCTTCATTTTCATAGTCCTGAAAGTTACGGCACAAAGAAGTTCACACAGCTTTGCATAAACATGATAGTAGGATAATTCTCTGCAAGTGACACCCTGAGATTTTAGTACCTTGACTGCTTGCTGATAAAGCTCTGCATTTCTTGACACATTGTTCAGGTCTGATTCCTTTCTTGTGATGTCAGAGAGCAGAATCTGTACATTTCAAACATGGTTTTGGTAAATAAATATAATCTGTAATATAACAATACAATTATTGTAATGAATATATAAGTCACCCTTTGATTTTTCAGTTTTGCATCAATCTGTTTGATGTCATCAGTTTCACGTGGCTCATAGTTTGGTACTCGGGAAAGCCAGCTATTGAGGTTGTCATAGTCATTGCGGTAGTTGCCGTAGGCATTTTTGGCTCTTTGCAGACTTTGTGATCTGTAATTTTTTTTATAATTCTTTTAATTTCAAGTTGTATAAATTAACATTAATGTATGTATTATGAACAAACATGAATTAACAGTGAACAATAGTACATTTATAAATGAAAATGGATTATTAAATGATGTTCATGACACTAAATTAACAAATTGCTGTAAAGGTTAACCATAAACACTAATAGTGAAAACAATCCTATTAATTTTAGATGTAATATAAATCAGAGAACGCAGTATACAAAAGACAAATCTGAATTAAATTCTTATGACATTCTTTTTAAAGTACACTCGCATTTGAAATAACTTTGGTTTAATATGAACTCACCTGGCTTCAGTCTGTCTGTTCAGGTTGTCAAAGCGTTTGCTGAGTTTCTGAACATCAGCTTCTTGCCTCTCAATATCAGGGCAATGCTCTTGCACTTTGCTGGCCATATTGCTGCAGCTGGCCTTGGCATCTCTCAGGTTCTGCTCAGACTCTGTGACAATAGCTCTTTTGCTCCTTAGCTCAGATGCAATGTCCTGGAGACAAGAATACATCAGACATGATGGAATATAGTGAATCTTGAACATGAGAGAAAAAAAGTGGCATGGATTACGAAGCTTACCGCCAACTCGCGCTGGGTCTTCTCCAGTGATGTGAGGTCGGATGGGGCAACCTCCTCTCTTGCCAGTTTGTTTTCATAGGTGGACAGTATCGCTTTGCCGTTCTGCAGAGAATTCTCCAGCTGGTAGGAGTTCTGCAGTCTACAAAAGTAAAATTTTTAGGCTCACAATTTAGTTTCTCATTTAGCATGACATTCTTGAATCCTGTTGTAAAAAAAGAGGTGTACTTACTTGTCACCAGCACATTTCAACAGCAAATCGACTTTGTTGTATTTTTTGTTAGTCTCATCCACCTTGGAGTGGAGCTGTGGTGCACTTGAACATTTGGGAGAGGATCTGAGGAAAGTCTCAGCCTCCTGTAATTTCGCAGTCTTTTCTGGCTCTATCTTGCGAACAGCAGAAGTAATGTCCTATGAAGAAAATACTGGATTAAGGCAAGGTCAAAATGCCATTTTGCCACTGAAATACAGGGTCAGGGTCATTTCAAATGATTGCTCACTTTTACACATTGAAGTTTACTGTGTTTATGATAGACAAGAG
Source organism: Pimephales promelas (assembly GCF_016745375.1). The sequence goes on from NW_024121321.1 coordinate 23,160,860, forward strand.
AACAAATGAGGTGTATGTGCAGTTTATTGTTCACCTTTTATTGTATTTAAATGCATTTTTTGAATACAGCCAAGAATGATAACTATAAAGAGAACAGTAACACTTTATTTGAGTCCAATTCTCACTATTAATTATTAGTTTTATTAGTTTATTATTAGCATGCATATTACTAGGATATTGGCTGTTTATCAGTACTTATAAAGCACATATTAAAGCCTTATTCTGCATGACCACATTCTACATCTCTAATCCTACCAAATGTCTAAACTTAACGACTACCTTACTAACTATTAATAAGCAGTAATTTGGAGTTTACTGAGGCAAAAGTCTTAGTTAATAGTTAGTTAATCATGAGAATTGGACCCTAAACTAAAGTGTGACAAAGATAACGATAACAATAGCTACTGTATATTATATTCCACACCAGCAGACGATACTATTCTGTTGTTTCTTAGTGCATGCTATGAAAAATATTCTGAAAGCAATTTCAATGAAATTCTTTCACTGTGCTGCTAATCTATATAGTGGACTCTGCTATCCTTTTATATTTAAAATGATTTTTAGAAGTATATCTTATCCTATGTCGTTAAATTTATAGTTAACGTACTTAGTGTGAATGGGCTATCAAATGTGCACTCAAGATTCAAACTAACATTTTTATTCTTTAAAGATGGACATCACCAAAACCACTGTACTAATGTGAATTAGATATAATGATAATGAACATTATTAGAACGTACTTTTTATAATGAGTGCATTTAGTCAGACACATGACACTTGTTGTCCACTTCAGAATAAACATTAAGACACCAAACTTTGTACCTTTATGTCCTGTAGCCTGTCAGAGCTGTCTTGCACAGGACGTGTTTGCTCCAGTGGGGGGCGCACACGAGAGTAAATGGCCTTCTCCTGCTTATCCAGATCACTGACCACTTTATCCAGTCCTGCCATCAGCTGACGGCATTGCTGCTCTTGTTTATCTGAGGATGTAAGTAAGAATGAATGAAGTATTTAATTCTCTTTAGGGGAGCTTTGCATATAAGTTTATGATAATGTAAGAGACAAACCTTGACCTCCTGTACTCTCCTTTCTCAGCTCTGGGAGTCGTGCCTGTAGGGCAGCTTTGCTACTGGCTACTTTCTGTTTGATGCTTTTGTGCTGGTTTATCAGACTACAAAAAAAAATGTTTTCATATTAGACACAACTGACACATTTACACCTGACATATACAGAGATCAAGAAATACCCACTTGTCAGCAGTGGCCACAGCCTCAGGGTCAGTTGGTGGGATTATGAAGCACACTCCTGGAGCACTCATGGTGCGGCCGTTTGCATCCTTCACGTCCCATTTGGTCCCACTGTTCCTGAGCAGGGTGTACCGCTCCCCTCGCAAAATTGAACCCTGTGTCGTTCAAAATAAGCAAAGTAAGCTCTGTTTCAACTTGATATTGCAGCTAAAAAAACACAATTCCTTAAATAAATGTGAAATCCGTACAAAATCCCCTGCACACGTCTCTAGAGGTTTATATGAGATCAATCGTTTGGGTGAAGGCCGTCTTAAGGATTTAAATACATTAGATGGGGGACTCCGAAAACCCGAGCAGAGACAGATTGTAACGGGTTTCTGTGCTTACTCATGATAATAGCTTGATGTTTCACTGACTGGTATTAGCGGAGCTCTAAGCTGCATGCATTGAGTGAGCGAGAGCTAAAACTCCATACCTCATTAGCCTCGTATTCACACAGAGCCTCGATAGGAAGCAGTTTCTGAGGAGTCTCCCTGCGGTACTTCAGAGGGAGCACCTGCAGGCTGCGCTTCTGAAGATCTTTCAGTCGCTCGTCAAAATGACCCATGGCCTTTGCCTGATCCTGGCAAATCAAAAACACAGACAGCCTTAGATAGTGAAGACACCTTTTAATTCATTAATAATTTAATATACACATTATAACATTAATTAAAAAGAAATACAATATAGGTCCCAATATATTTACATCCAGGTCAGCAATGAGCCCCTCTATCTGGTACATGTCTTTAAACTCTGGATTATACTTCTGGTTGATCTCGGTCTCCAGGCGCTTCAACAAATCGCTGGTGTCTCTTGCATCCTTGTGGAACTGTAAGAATGTAATAATGCAACTGAGCAAGTCTGAAAGAAATAAAGAATATGGAACAAGGAATGAATGTGTAAAATGTAGACTGACTTTGTGATAGTCATCCATGTTCTTGAGGTGGTTCTCTTCACAGATGAGCAGGTTGAGGTATTCCTTCCAATCCGCATGCACGGCATCCATGTGTGCCTAAAACCAAGACATGTTTTAGAATAAGCATATAGCTTTAAAAGTATGCGTCATCTTAGTATTTAGATCTCTAAATGATCACATTTGATTATATTTCATTTAAAATGTTATTTTTCATTTTTTTTCTTTAGTTATTAACTTATGTACACTGAAGCACTATTTTAAGTTTAGTTTATTTACAGTCATTTAATGGGTGCTAGCCCATGTCTTCCACCTGTATTGTTATTTATTTATTTATTAAGTGTACATATAAAAGACCCATTCGCCACAAGACAAAATTTAACAGGATTAATTACCCTGATAAACACAATCTCAACCGAGCACATACAATTAAACAGTAAAATACCCTCAACAATTTTAATTATAAAGAATAATACATAAAAACACAACTACATTTACAAATAAATAATTTAATATATACTAAAATGAAATAAATTGGAAAAAATAAAACTGTCTAAAGAGTCAGCAGGTACATTATCTAAAAGTGACACCATTTTGTCAAATGTCTTTAAGGAGCCTGTGATTCAGAATAATTTCCCTCCGAAGTCAATACTTCTTTAATCCACTTATCAATAATGACGGTTATTTTAAAATATGAAGCAGATTATTGTGCTTCAAATAGAACCACATCATTTATGATATTTATGCTGTTTGGCTCAACTATGCTCAGAGAAAAGGGGAGTGTGAAAACTGATATAAGATTAGATTGGAGTCATTTTCTTATTCTATATTTACTGCATACTACTTTATAGTGCAGGACAGTTATACACTATAAAATATACAGTTATATAGGTGGTGATGGTGCAGTGGCTAAGACACATGCCTTTGGTGTGAAAAACCCGGGTTCGAATCCACTGCGGGACACCAATGCGTCCCTGAGCATGACACTTAACCCCTAGTTGCTCAAGAGGCGTGCGACCTCTGACATATATAGCAATCACTTTGGATAAAAGCGTCAGCTAAATGAATAAATGAATAAATGTAAGTGTAAGTTACAAAAACGACATCCCAGAATGCCTGAAACAGTGCCAATGTATTTTAATGCAATTTTACTGCCAGTGTTTCACTTTAAATTTAATGGGAGGAAAATTAATCATTATAGCAAACGACTTGTAATATTACCCCAATGACATTTTTTGCCGGATGGTTCTGCTCAATATAGTCCTCTCCGTCTTCATTCAGCTGGGTGATGGTTTTCTCCTTAGACTCCAGACACTTGCTGATGAAGTTCTGAGGAAGATGTCAAGCAGCATGTTAAAAAAATATGTATAAGTAGTTTATTTATAAGCATTTCAGTACTATAATCATATACTTTGTAGGAGGTTTAAATCATGAAAGCATATATGAAAGTCTTAGTGCCATCTAGACTTGTATTACCAATCATTTAATGGCTTCTAAGCCTTACCTCGTACTGCCTCTTTCGGGCAGGGTAGTCCAGATTGTTGTCGCTCCAGTCATATGTCATTCGCTCTTCAGCTTGCTGGTCCATCCAGTAGAGCTCATTGGTGCTGCGCTGCATGTAATCTCTCAGGCTGAGCAGGTTCTTCTGACGTGCTGTGGAGCTCTCCTGCAATGGACATGGTGAAATCCAGTGTTTTGAGACACGTCAATTGACAACTAAGTCAGTGCATGACTAGGTAGCAAATCAAAGTCTCACCAGTAGTTTGTTGTACTTCGCCTGCTGGCCATCCACACCGTCCTGTTATGCAAGTAAGCAAATGAGTCACAGATGCCACTCGCACGACTGTTCTAAACAGTCAAATATTCTTCTTGTATTGCATTTCATTTTAAAACCATCAGCCAAAAAAAAAAAAAATACCTGGCCTGGAGTGATATACGGAGCCAATGCCTCCACTTCACTGTGGAAAATATTGTGCTCCTCCACTTCGTTCTCGATGGTGGGCAGATCTTGTCCGAATCCTTTGTTGTTCAAATTTGCCTACATCCAAAAATATTTGACCATGAATCATTTGCATTTGAAATCATATATTAGAAAGAAAGAAAGGTATGCTCAGATACACACCAGTTTCTCATCAATTATCTTTCCCCAGTTGACGGTGGGAACCTGCTCTGAACGTGTGACGTTGTAAATGCGATCATGATCCTCGTGGAGCTTCATCACACGCACTCGCAGCTGTTTCATACTTTTTCATTGAGGAGAAAAAAAAAGATCATCCACAATCCCATAGCATAAGCATTCACTGCATATAATTCTGCTTGCATGGCATAAAGCAGGAGATGCTATCAGATATTTCAGTTTGAAGGTGGCTATAAAAACGTACTCCTTCTCAATCATCTCAGCCTGAGGGTGCTCCAAACGGGTGGCTTGGGATGCATCATAATCCAGGGTATTCAGTAGCTCTAGTGAGTTCTGGATCCTCTTGTTGGTGTCCTCCTGGTACAGGGGCTGCTTGCCCTCATTGATCTTCTTAATATCCTAGAAACGTCAATGAGCAACTCAATTAATAATAGTTAAAGGATAGTTCACACTCATGTCATTCCAAACCTGTATGACTTTCATCTGTGTAACACAAATGAGGATATTTGTAAAAATGTATAAGATTTTTTTTTTTATTTCAAGAAAGTCAATGGGGTCCAATTTTGTTTTGAACTCCACTGACTTGTACTTGTAGAGACCATTTTTTTTAAAGATTGTTAAAAATATCTTGTTTTGTGTTACATAGAAGGAAAAAAAGGGGGTAAATTATAACAATTTTGGGTGAACTATTCCTTTATAGATTATTTTTTCCATTGGTATACACCAGTGTTGTTAATGCTAATGAAAACTATTAAAAATTGTTTTCGTTAATTGAAATAAAGCTGGGATAAAATAAACTATAAATAAAAAAAACTAATTCAATGACAAAAGTACATAACAAAAAACACACTAAAATGTAAATGAAAACTTTTTTTTTTAATAAAAGCTAATTCAAGATACTACTAAATACTACAATAGTATATAAATAATACTAAAGTAACAATGACAAACTTTTCACTATTTTAACACAAATAACCCTAAACGGACATATTTAAAGATGACATTAACATGCTTTGATTTGTAATCCACAGACGTGTGTACTGTACCTACCCTATTGAGATTCTGTTCTGTCTCAATGATGTTCTTTTCCACCTTGTCTGCATTCTTCTGCAACTTGTCAATCAGGGCCGTCAAATCAGTGTCAGTTGGTCTAAGGTGAAATAAAAAGGAAATTATTTTTTTGTTGGTGCAGTTTGATATAGTTTCAGCGAGCCAAATGTACAAGTTTCGGTCTGCATTTCCCAAAATACTGCAACACATGTAGTAGATTTGTTATGTTGAATCTCTAGATGTAGGGCATAACACCTCACTTCACTTCACTTATCTGTCATGCTGAGATGCTCTGAAAATAAATACAGGACATGAAACACTTTCATTCCACATCATCTGGCACAGACTTCAGATCTGTTAGGAGAACCTTGGTGCTATCAAAAAATATTGTCTCAGCTGAACCGTACTGAAAAAAATGCAGAAATACTGTTCAACATAACTGCAGCTTTGCATAGTTTTAGTGCATTCTAGGAATTCTAGAAAAATACTGTTTGACAGTACACGGCGGACATGACTAAACTTGATAAGAAAACAAATTACACACCTTGGGCCGTATTTGCCTTAAGGACAGGGCATGTTATTTAAACATACAATAGCATGAATCATTAATAATAAGGTTAGTGCATGTTAATCGGAGGTATAAATATCTTACACTGACTAAAATGATAATGTCATGAATAAGACAGCAACACAATTTTGTGTTCATTTGAGCTGGAAAACAACAACAACCGTAGAACTGAGTAATGAGTGAGATATGTAAATTAGGATAATTACAACAAGAAGCTGCCTTTAACGAGGGCGTTAGAAACTCAAACAGGTCTAACTGGTTTTATTCACACATGCAAGAAGGTTAAAAAGACTTTCTATGTCACCTGAAATAAATGCATCTGTATGTGAAACCCATCAAAAGTCAAAACGTGTGGTAAAACACAGCTGGACTGTTAAAGAAAGAGACTATGCAACCAAATGCTGTTGTAATTTATTTAATCGAAAACAACCATTAAACCAAATTAGAAAAACAAAGCTATCTACCTGTATAACTGATGACTGTGTATAGCTGCAATCTATCTATCTATCTATCTATCTATCTATCTATCTATCTATCTATCTATCTATCTATCTATCTATCTATCTATCTATCTATCTAATATTTCTATGGCAAGTAATTATTTGATGCTCACTTCCCTTCCCTAGAGGTGTTCCCATATCCAAAATACACAAATGCAAAAACATAAACTATGAAATCCGGATATCTTAAGAACAGTGTTATGAAATAGGCCTAGACTAAGGTTTTTTCCTTTTTATAGTTCACTGCAAGCAAACTGCCCATATCTCTGTACGGCATGCCTTGTTTCTGTCAAGAAGTCACAAAACTTGGCACATTTGACACTGAGGGACCCATTGTGCATAGCACAGTCAAACAACACCCAAAGATGACCTAAAGAGAAAACTATGCATTTCGGAAAACTTATTTTTTGTACATCTGTAACCAATAAAATAATTTTGACTCAAACTGAAACCATGTTCTAAGAGTAAAATCTTCCATCGTTCCACAGTGAACTAACTTACTCTACTATATTAGAGTTATAGAGTCCTGCAGGAACAAAGCTCGAGGCTAGACTCTTGAATCTATCAAACCATCAGTGGTTTATGCTTGTTTGAACTTGAAATTGTCACTCTGATTTAACTTCTTTCCCTTAACCAATCAGGTTTCTGTCCCTTACATACATTCCCTACATAAGTTGACTCCAGCCTGTACTGATATAGCCTACAGATGTAATTTAAGGACTGTATGCAACAAGATAACTATAATATAAAATAAAATAGACTATAGGCCTAATAAAAATGTTGCTTAGAGTTAAATAATATTAATAATAGCCTATAGATATTAACAATAAAATATAAATAATAATAATAAATAATACATTTGAATGACCATTGTATTTTCCTCTAATATCAATTTACGTCAGTCTACTCTGTTTAGTAGCCTACAGAATAATCACGCAAGTCACGCAATAACCATCTCAGTAAAAATCGCTATCCAACCTGTTACAGCGCCACACCCTTTACTACAGTAACCACACGTCAAGCAAGCTCAAAACCGATTAAGCCGAAATGGATATTTTAAATTTCAGGATACTGTGGCTTAGGTAGCAACTACAACCCAAAGATAATGAAACGCGACATAGTTAAAACACTCGCGCGCGCCGCTCCGTACGACTCCTCAGTGACGCGACTGGAAGTCCTCATCCCAACAAAACGTATTAGTGTATCCGGTTGCCACTGACCTTTTTTCAGTGATGGTCGCTGCCTTTAAAGTCTTTTTCTTGAACATGATGACAGTTGCGATGTTTCTCCAACACCCGTCTAGCTGTTAAAATGGCTTAGGACTCCACTCTGGTGTTTGTCGTTCAACTAAATGAAGTGTCTTCCAGGACAGATACACCTCGCATACAACGCCCACAGCGAACGAAACTGCGACTATCCTCCCACGAACAGAAGCTCTCAAGGTTAGCCGTGCTTATAAACATCAAGCCCATTTAAAGCACGGGCTGGTGTCCGCCCCTTTCTGAGACATACCTGCAGCCTATCGAAACAGAGGCGTCGTCCCTGTTACTTCTGTACTTTCGTGGGATACATTTAACAACCTACTATACAGAGTTAAGAGCAAACTTTTAATCAATAGTAGGCTATCTTGTTTGGTTCAGAAAAGTAAGCAACATGATAGTTTACTGTGATTATTTGGAGAGAATTGTGGCCATGGAGTGTATAGGCTATACTTTTGGGTATCTCATGATTTAAATAAATACATAAGTTAGAAGTGTGCTTGAGGCCTAGGCCTATTCAATGTTTCATAAACTATCATTTAACATAAACATATTCAAAATAATTAAATAATTTAATACAGTTGGCTGTTAACAATTTTGTTCATTTTGCCCCCAAAAAAGGTAGAATGACATTTTAAATTAATATTTTAACCAATCAATATTTATAAGCTAAGGGTTAGGGATAAGATAAGAAAACATGTAGGGTAAGTGCAAATGCATGTATCTAGTGCTACAGCAGCCAGCATAAACTAGAGACATTAAAGGTCATTAAAACATAGTTCAAACAGCATTTTACAGAACATGATTTTGTGGGAGTTGTAACAAAGCCAATTTCAAGTGAGGACCTGATTTTTCATTCGGATATACATCAACATAGGGATAAAAAGACGATTGCAACTTCTGTTTCATGCCGACTTTAATTATGATGTTTATCTAATGTTTAGCAAAAGGGCAAATCACAAACACCAACAATTTTTAAAAAGTATAATGACTCTCACTTCTCATGTAAACCAAACATGAACACATGCACTAACAGTACAAATTAACATGTCTTATTTATTGATGATTCATTTTTATAGCCATGGTACACATCTGAAACAGATTTAAAACATCACAATTGAGAACAGGGCCCATGCTCATGCAGCTAAGAAGTCAGGGGACCGCCAACAGAGGAAAAAGTCAAGAGAGAACCGGGTATTGTTGGAAGTGCTAAACAATGAGTCATCAGTATGTGTGCATCTGGTCTGTTTTTGGATGGAAGCAGATGGATAAGCAACAGCAAAACAAGTTTGGTGTTCAGTATCTCTCTTACTATTCCATTTTCCAGCATGCCTTTAGGCGTCACACTGTATAAATAATGTATTTTTTCAAAGACCAATTCAACAGGTGTCAGGTGAAGATTGTGGTGTATAATCAAACGTAAACCATAAAGCACAAACAAGTAAACAGCACAGGACAAATTATTCCTTAGGGCGTAATATAATTTCAAGTTGATTATCTGAATTACAGTTAAAAATGAATGAAAAACAAGAATAATATGACACAATCTCTTTTTCATGGTAAAACCGTAGTTAAGAGAATAACACATTATACTAAATGGTTGTTTCAACAATAAAATAGTGGTAACTTGATACAGTCACTAGTTTCCTCCTCATAGACAGATTCAACAGCCTCTTTTTCAGGTAAAAACACTGTTAAATAGTGGCATGAAAAGAATTCGGCCAAACAGAATTCGGTTTGCAAACAGATGTGAAAGAACATAGGCTATATCAGAATTATGTGTGCAAATTACATTGATGGAATGTTGAAAATTCAACATAAGCCAACATAAGTCATTCAAATAAGCCAAAGGGAAATTTTCTGATTTATTTTTGTTAATAAATTTATAATAAACTTAAACTCATATTTTGTAAAAAACAACAACAAACAAATTTAATTTAACCAGAAGTGTTGCTTTGATTCATATCAACTTATTCAAGCTTCTTTATGCTATATTTGAGTCCTTGGCCTCTATTAATTTATTATGATTGTACATTAGTAACAATAACTGCAATAGGTGAAAGTAAATACCATGGTATTTGTGTGTAACGGTTTTTACTATATCAGAGTTTCTCAAGAAAAAGACAGCAAATCCTATTTACACATTTTATACCCATGATCCTTCTTGTATGTAAAAGGCAGGGGCATAGAATTTAGTTGGGACGCTGGGGACCTGTCCCTAATATCCAATGACACTAATATATCCCTAGCAGTAACTTTGATCAAAACTTAAATTATATTTATATATTGATGTCCCCATTCCCACCAATTTCAAAATCAAACCTATGCCACTGGTAAAAGGTATTGTAGATCCCGTTACATTATGGGCCTACTGGTTTGGAGTTCTAATTAAAGTAATTACAAATAGTGAAATAGACTTTATTTGGCTTACGTATGAAGCTAAAGGGACAGATATTGGTGTTACAAACAAATGTCTATGTGAGGAAATTGGAAACCCTTCTGGTGTTTAGGCTGCAGTGCAGTGGATCTCTTAGAACAGGTCAACAGCCGCACTATTCATCTCAATTACCTGAAGCTGAACGGTCATTGGCTTTATACCTCAGTCCGACTGCACATAAGCCTATACAAAGTATCTCGGATTCTCGGTCAAAGCTTAGTTCACCAATCAAAGCTTATAGTTACCTATCTCAGGTTGAGCTGAAGGTCAGTAGACGAAAACAAAGTCCACAGGTCAGCAGGGTTTAGCCCTCAAATACATTGATCAGCTGCATTGACCTCAAACCAAATTCAAATATTTGAATATTTTATGCTAATGTTTATGCTGATATAACTACCTGAATATCATCAGACTCAAAGAAGCTTTGAGCCTTTAAGTAAAGTGCATATAAACATGTATAAACTATAAACTAAACTAAACTATGTGTGTTGTCACAGTTGGTTGCAAAAATGATGACGAGAGGGATCTATTTGCAGCAGTATCAAAGTTTATTAAACAAACACCAAAGTCCCTTTCAAGGAAAGTCTGTTCACTCGGCGGCCATATTTGCAACGCCTCCAGGCAGCTATTTCGCTATTTCAGGCATCCAAGACCAAGTCCTATATTTGAATAGGGGAATCCTAAAAACTCAAAAACTTTTATCAAATAACATATTTCAAATCAGCAACAAAATCTGACATGAATTGCCCCATATATGTTGTTTGTGCTCAAATAGCGCTAAAAAAGCGTCCTTTTCAGGCTAGGCAAGCCGACGCGCATACAGTCCTAGCGCTAGTCTCAGGTCTGCAAATCGGAGCTTCTAACGGCAGCTGCTGTGATTCAATGACTTTACCAATCAGCGATTGGCTCTTTTACTTAGAAGGTGGGACGTATTCTGCCATATTGCATGCAGTTTCTCCCATTCATAAGTAATAGAATAATCTATAGTCTTTGCAAACACTCCGAACAGTAACTAGAAAACAGAACAACTGGTGTAATCGTGATGAGAAATGACAATAATCTGACAGAAACACAGGGCTTAAATACACTGGTAAATGAAACTAAATCAACAACAGGTGTAGCCTAAAACATAGACAAATCAATTAAATAAAGAAAGCAACAATGAACTAAAACCTAGGTCACAGAACTTAACACAGCAAACCCAGACAATCCCTTATACTGTCAGAAATAAAATGTATACTATTAAACTGATTTCCGTTAATTGAAATAATGCTGATATAAGATATATATATATATATATATATATATATATATATATATATATATATATATATATATATATATATAAAGAGTAATTAAACTTAAATTAAAATGTTGCCTCATGGCAGCAAACTTGACAAGAATGACATAAATTCATTTTTGAATTTAAAAATGAATTCAATTTAAAAATAAATTCAAGCTAAATAAAAATATATAAAAAACAACTAATAAAAGCACATAATAAAATCACTAAAACGTCAATTAAAATGAAAACTTAAAATATAAAACAAAAGCTAATTTAAAATATTGTTGAATAACTCTCAAATAACACTATGTGTATTGTGTATGCAATGAATGTGATGTGGGGTCTGGGTGAAGCAAAGGGGTCTAGGGGCTCTGTGTAAAATTTAAAAGAAAAGAAGACTATTTTCATAATGTATTATTGGGTCAGTCAAAGTTAAAAAGAGTTTTACAAATAAATCTGAAATGAATCAACAGTGTTTCTCAACAATAGGTTTTACATCAACTATTAATATTGGGGAAAATATACTATCACCTTGATACAAAGTCATTTTTTTAATCGGATTTGCTTTCAGTACAGTGACAATATAATTTGATAATATTATTTATGATAGTGTCTTTGTACATTTTGGAAAAGTAAGTGAAAAGAGCCTAATGCCTGATGCTGTAGAAGACATGAAATGTGTTATGGTAGCCTATTTTATTATGGATATAATGAATATAGCTATGATGCAATTTTATATCACATCTCTCAAGGAATTCCCAATTATCTACAACTGTGGAGTCCTTGTGTGAAATTAGCTAACAGTGAACACAGTCCATGCCAACGGCTTAAATATTAACTTTGCCATGTAGCCATGCTTCTCAAGCAGTGTTTATATAGAACGCTTCCTTATGATCTTTATGTGTGAATGGGTTTTTGTTTCATTCACACTTAGATTTTGCACCATAGAGTCATTTTCATCACCTGCAGAGTTTCTTCTATGCCAGATGTGCTTGTATCAAGTGTCTTTTCAACATTTTACATTTGCCACATTCTAGCTGCTACATATTCTACATATTCTACTAGTGGGTAGGGCAAGAAATGAATTTGACATTACAGTGGATTATATGCAAATGAATAGATAGTTGCATGCACTGCTGATAATGAATGATACTCAGTGTGAGTGGGTTTGGAACCAGGAATTTATGAAACCAGTGAAAGGTCGGAATTCCCTTATACACCCATAGTGAAGGTGATTGAAAGCTCTTGATGGACATGTGTGTAACTTTATGTGAAAACAATTCAGCAGCAAGACCTGTGTTGCCAGATTTGAAGTAGTGTATATTTGTGTGTGGGTTTCTTAGCATTCCTCTGCCAGGATGGGCCTGCTTTGGAATTCAACACATCATAATTCAAAGTTGTAATGATGTTCTTGTGTACAATTAGCCATCGTGATGTAGCCTTTTTTAATGGTGGGGGGTACAAATGACCATCCATTCTCCTCCTGGGAGAGTCTTGTCTGTGATAAACGTGTATGGATGGACTATGGGGTGTGTTCTGCATTGCACTGAGCATTTCTCTCAGTGCAAGGTGCATTATCCTTTACCACACCAAGATGGGTGGAGAGACCAAACTATTTTAAACATGTAGTTTTGAACTATTAACCAAAACAGATTGCCCTACCTGACAGTTTAAGAATAAAGCATGAGTCTCAAGGATTTCTTTAAAATTCTCCACTTATAGGCAAACCAGTATAACATTTGATTAAAACGTGAAAAACCAAGTCACTTATTTTATATGCATTTCTAAAACAAATGTGCAAATTACATTCATCAATCTTCTGATTTCTAATGAAAGAGGAGTGCCGTTTTTTTTTCCGGGTGTGATGATTTAAGGTTCAATGGCAGGAGTGTCAGCACCTGCTTTGTTAAATACACAACTGCATTTTCTTGTCACTAAAGGTGTGTCGTCCAGTTTCTCTTTCCAATATGTCCCTAAAATGCACCTAGAAACCATAAGATGCAAATATGCCAACCATCCACTGAGGTATGTTAAGACAATGTTGGTGACAACATGGCTTCACAACTTTTGTCTCTGAAGGAGATATGCTTTGCAGTTGTAAAGCCTTGCAGTACACCTGTTTTTCTTTCAGATAAAGGTGACCCTTGGGTTCTTAGACAGATTACTTATTTAGGCCAAAGAGGAACATTTACAAGTTTCAGTGAGAGGCCAAGAAAGGTCATTACTGTAGATGTTCTGTTTCAGCTAAAACAGTAAATCCCCATGTAAATGCTTTAGTCTGTCTGAATTGGATGATTCAGTTAGTGAAGTTGGTCGAACAGACATAGGTGAAACAGAAGTGTGCATTGTAGCTCTGAGACTGCAATGTAAACGTACTTATTTATTGACATTGGGATGAATGTCACTTCCAACTTATCATTTCTCTGCATTATTCACCTTTTGGAACAAGCAAAAGAGGTACATTGTCCATTGATGCACAAAGCACAAAGTCATTTCAAACGTGGGGAAAACTTGAACCTGTTGTGAAATTCCCAGTCCCCATTGAAATGACTGGATATCACCCATGAAATTTCACCAAGCAACAGTAAATGAGACCGCACCTTTTAATGTTCAAGTTTTGTTTGGTTATCGCAATGTTATCATATAGTATCACATAGTATTGCATTGTTGGGTTATCGTTACTAGTTTTTAGTTTCAAACTAAAGACTCTTAACTGTGTTTTAGGAATCTTAATACTACATTTCTATGCTGTTCGGGAACTCTTTCGGGCATGCAGAGGGAGTCCAGCCTCAGAGAATGGCTGAATCCTCCCTGAGACTGTGGACAAAGCAGGAAGCCAAGGCTCAGTGAGTTTGAAAACCTCCCAAAGACCCTCTGACACACAAAACTGCTGTGTTGCAGCAATCCTGTTATGGCCCAGCCACAGTTCAGCGAACCACACTCGCCATGGCCTCAAATCCCCAGCAGAAAATCTCAACAGAGCAATGATTTTCAGCCACCACTGGCTAATCACTCTATTCATCCCTTCAGAATTTGCTCTTGTTTTTGTCCTGATTAGAAAATGTACAGCTGAAAGTGGCTATGTCAGTGTAACAAGTATGTATAAAAGAGTCATGGAGTGGCATTGACACATTAGAGAACAGGTGACAACCACACCCAGGTCAAGAATGAGATTCAGAACCAACCTGCTTGGCTGGGTCTGATTGCAGACAGTGCAGCCCCACCTACATTCTACAACGGGTAGGGTCTGAGAAAACCAGCCAATCCTGCCTGGGCCCAGCCCTTTCATTTATTTAGAAAAAGAGTTAAACATGCTTTTTAAGAAGCCATAAGTGTTCTGTGACTAATATATTTTGTTTTATTGAAAATGTCACTTTAGGGAATCTGCTGTCGAAAGCTGTAATTCCTCTCTGCTTGCTTAAGACGGACAAGGAACATTGCCTTTCAGATAAGGAGGAATGTTGACAGAAAGACTGTGAGCGGGCAGTTATGTGCACTGATCTACTATGTTATCTAAAAACATGCTGCCACACCCTTTCTGTCACTCTTTCTGTCTCTTTACGCCACACTTCATGATCTCATTCAAAGTATGTCAAGCATTGTAGTCACCATGGTGAACTTCATGTACTTTTATTTCTAAGGCAGAATGTTAATATCGCTTACTCTCAGACCTGGTGAAATGATGCACAGCAGAGTGCCAGTCAGCTGCTACTTGCGACACATTTTAAATACTGGGTATAAGTAATGTAAAGTATGTATGCCAGTAGTCTGGAGGATGACATGGCTAACTGCACTGATGTCTCACTAAAGTTGTCTTGGGAATTAGCCTGTAGATGTGCCCTTTTCTGCGTTTTCAAACTTCACCACTAGGGGGAGACATGGAAAAGGTGCATCAGGTACTAAATGACACCTCAAAATTTTGCACCATTATTTAGAAAAGAAAATATTAGGGCTGTCAAGTGATTAATCGCGATTAATCGCATCCAAAATAAAAGTTTGTGTTTACATAATATATGTGGGTGCACTGTGTATAATTATTTTGTATATATATAAATACACACACATGCATGTATATTTAAGAAAAAAATATTATTTATATATAAAATATTTATATATAATATAAATTACATAGAAATATATATGCAGTATATACATGAAAATATTTCTTAAATATATAAAAGCATGTGTGTGTTTTTATATATATAAAATAATTATACACAGTGAACCCACATATATTATGTAAACACAAACTTTTATTTTGGATGCGATTAATCGCGATTAATTATTTGACAGCCCTACAAAATATACAATAATATGCTTATTTGATGCTAAATAAGATACATTTAAAGAAAAATGAGTGATCATTTATTCTGGGATAATGTATGATGACTACTGAATAAGTTGTACTTGAAGCATGACTCAAAGCAATCTCTTTTTCATGGTAAAACCGTAGTTAAGAGAATACCACATTATTCTAAATCCTTGTTGTTTCTACAATAAAATAGTGGTAACTTGATACAGTCACTAGTTTCCTCCTCATAGACAGATTCAACAGCCTCTTTTTCGGGTAAAAACACTGTTAAATAGTGGCATGAAAAGAATTTCGCCAAACAGAATTCGGTTTGCAAACAGATGTGAAAGAACATAGGCTATATCAGAATTATGTGTGCAAATTACATTGATGGAATGTTGAAAATTCAACATAAGCCAACATAAGTCATTCAAATAAGCCAAAGGGAAATTTTCTGATTTATTTTTGTTAATAAATTTGTAATAAACTTAAACTCATATTTTGTAAAGAACAACAACAAACAAATTTAATTTAACCAGAAGTGTTGCTTTGATTCATATCAACTTATTCAAGCTTCTTTATGCTATATTTGAGTCCTTGGCCTCTATTAATTTATTATGATTGTACATTAGTAACAATAACTGCAATAGGTGAAAGTAAATACCATTTACTTTCACCATTTACAAAAGACAGCAAATCCTATTTCGTTATGACTTGATGAATTTACACAGTCACACACAAATCACTCGCCTCATTTCTCTGGTTCATAGGCCTAAATGGAGGAGGAGTTACATAGTAGTGTCGTTTATAAGTTTGTCACACAAACTTACCTCATGGCAGAACTAGTTCTAAAGCACCAAACACACATTTTATACCCATGATCCTTCTTGTATGTAAAAGGCAGGGGCATAGAATTTAGTTGGGACGCTGGGGGCCTGTCCCTAATATCCAATGACACTAATATATCCCTAGCAGTAACTTTGATCACAACTTAAATTATATTTTTATATTGATGTCCCCATTCCCACCAATTTCAAAATCAAACCTATGCCACTGGTAAAAGGTATTGTAGATCCCGTTACATTATGGGCCTACTGGTTTGGAGTTCTAAGTAATTACAAATAGTGATGGTTTATGCACCTAAAGAACAAATGTAGACTTTATTTGGCTTACGTATGAAGCTACAGGGACAGATATTGGTGTTACAAACAAATGTCTATGTGAGGAAATTGGAAACCCTTCTGGTGTTTAGGCTGCAGTGCAGCGGATCTCTTAGAACAGGTCAACAGCCGCACTATTCATCTCAATTACCTGAAGCTGAACGGTCATTGGCTTTATACCTCAGTACGACTGCACATAAGCCTATACAAAGTATATCTCGGATTCTCGGTATTAACCAATCAAAGCTTAGTTACCTATCTCAGCAACACTGATGCCCTAAAATGCTCTCTAGGTAGGTAGACAGCTCATGGTTCTTGAGAGGCACTGAGGCAGCCAGAGACACACACATCCCAGTAAACACATATATTAGCCTACCTGTAGTTTGGAAAATTCAAAGTGTCACCAGAGTAGGCTACTGTCGCCAAGATGTAGATTTTGTATAACAGACGACCAGGTCAGCATGAAAACCACGTGTTTTACAGATTAGAAACTGGCATAGTTGATCTCTCTCTCTCTCTCTCTCTCTCTCTCTCTCTCTCTCTCTCTCTCTCTCTCTCTCTCTCTCTCTCTCTCTCTCTCTCTCTATCTCTCTATCTCTCTTCCCTCTGGCAGTTGCTGTAACATTGATTTAATGCTGAATGAACGCTGACTCTTGAGCGAGGCTGCATTCGCGAACTAAGCATGACATGAAATCGCGGTGATGTGTCTGTGGTACTTGAAGGCAGCATATAATTCCGTTTCCAGAGCAGGCTATTTCAACCTTAACGTTTGAGTTGGATGCAATGTCCTATCTGAACCCCGGGGGAAGACAGCTCGAGCGTTTTGATGGACTTTCGCTCATTTACTGGTAAGAATTGAATATGGTTTTAGAGTTTTGCATGCTCTCTATTATTTTCCACCTTCCCATTGACATTAAATGAAACTCTAAACTCTACAAGTATTCATGTAAACGACTTTCTGACTGTGTATGTGTCAAGTAAAGATCAGCATTATTAATGAAGAGAGCATGTAGTAGTTGTAGCTACATAAGGCTACTGTTCACACAATGTTCTTGACTACGGGGTTTCGCTATTTCCAAAGAGTAAAGGTAGCTCTGAGCATTTTCAAACATATTTCAGGATTAACAAAGATTAGGTATGCTTCAGATTTGTGGCATTGACATTTTTTGAGTAATGATTTAGATATTTTGGACTGTCTCGTCAAAAACTGAGACGTCAAGTTCGTGCGCAATGTCTGTAATAGCCTGTAATTATTAAACAAAAAGTAGGCTGACAAAAACGTGTTGCGTTTATATAGCCTATACAGTTGAAGTTATACGTATCCTAATCTTCTTTTAGACCAGGGGGTTTTATGCCAAGGAGGACCCCAAAGATGATGATCCCCTGCGAGAGAACCTGCAGTTATTATGGCTATAAAGGGACATTTATATTTTCATATCTTTTAGGCTCATTTGTAGCCTACTGAAAACTCTTTTTCAGTAGGCAGTGTAATTGTCAGTGTAATAAAGCAATAGAGACGATGAAAACAATATCTGGATAATTTGTTTGTTTTCTATGTAGCCTATTTCTACCCAATAATGTAAAATGTTAAAACCTTTAAAATTTATTTCTTACATTTAAAAACCGGGGCTGATATAAGATTAGTGATTAAAAATGTTTTGGAATGCACATAAACAGTATTAAACATATTTAATCAATTTCTTAAGTTACCACAATAACTTTGACAGTCCTAAAATTACATTTAGGTAAATTATCTTTTTTTTCTCGCCTCCATGGGGTTCCCGGACCCCAGTTTGAGAACAGTATATGGCATAGATTTTTTGTTTGTTTACATCTAAAGGCATTACCCAAATGTAGAGGTTAAGTAAGGTGAACAGGCACTCTTAACACTGTTTATGATCGTCAGCAGCCATCAAGTTCAAATGAAAGTCAGTAGTTGCATCACCAGTATCAGGGATCATAGCAGCTGCGCTATAGCTATGACAGGTGGAAACATTCTTGAATATTCTACTGATGGCACATTCATTTCATATTATAGCCATGAAATATAGGAATAGCTGATTGTGTAGCCTACCTGAGAATGAATCTGCCCGGTGACGTGCTAAATTTAGAGTTTGGTGACCGGTAGTGATGACCTGAAGAAACAGTCTGAACAACTGAAGCATGTTGTTCGCAGAAAGAATAATATTTATAAATGTAACAAAATAAAATATGTTAAATATAACTAAAGCTGCATGATATTATAACACAAGTACAAGTAAATCTTTTGATTTTCAAGGTTATTTTCCTCAAGATACTACAGTTTGGTTGGATTTAATTTATTCTCGGTTGATGTTGTTGAATGAGTAGGACTTGAACTTCATAGTGTTGAAGAAAAGAATTGTATTTTCATCACTTTTTCATCAATAATTTTATTAAATGTTATTTATTCTAGCCAGTATAGAAGTTTTGGACCTGTAGAAAAGTTTTACAGGAAAGAGCTCCCTCTACCAGCCTGTGGTTTTTTCAGTGTAACTGCATGAATCTGTGACCGTCTGTGCAAAACTCGACAGCATTATATGGCACACAGTGTGCTTACAGTACATAAATGAATGAAGCAAGTAAGGGATCATTAAGAGTTCAGTGTGATGTTTAAATACAGTGCAATTAAATGAAATATGTGCAATTAATGAGTAGAATCATTTGTGTTGGATGCAAACTGTTATGGAGCAGATGCATCAGCTAACACCACATAGTTATAACATTATTTTAAAGTTCTTGATTTTATATTTTGACAACACATCGTATAACAAATCTTTTTCTGCATGGTTTTTATTGATTTAGTTTTGCATGTTTTTCACTAATAATCACACTGAAAAAAAAATTTCATGATATATAATCACAACATTTTTCTTGTGTCAAATCAACTTAAATATTTATGTAGTTCAGATAACATAATATTTTGAGTTTCTGTTGATTAAATCAATCTTCTTCATTGTATTAACTCAATTTTTCCATTTCAATAAACTTACAATTTTAAGGCAACCAGGTTACTTCATTTTTTAAGTTAAACCAACAATATTTTTTTACAGTGCGTTATCAATAAATCAACTTAGTCATTTTGCCGACTTTGCTGTTTTGTTATCTTGTTTGTCTCAGTCCTGCCTAATAATAAGGTCTTGTTAACTGGTCTGTTGTGTCAGCTTGGTTGTGGTTTATTGATTTCTATGCTATTTGCAACACTGATTCATAAAAATGCATGTTTTTACATTAGTTGTCCAGCAAAGTCCATAAATTACCATAAAAATAACATAAACGTATACATTATGGACCTGTGCTTAATATTGACATACACCTTATTGTCATTAAATGTTTATCTGTCATATTTTGTCAGTTTAAAATATTCTGTGAATATGTAATTTTTTCTTCTTCTCTGATTTGATAAAAAATAGACTTCATGCTCCAAAGCCGTCTCATTAAATTACAATATCTGTCCTTCCGTAATAAGAGGAAAACAATTTCAACAATCCCTTCATGATTGTTCATCCCATTCAATGTTGTTTTTATGCTGACCGCATCAAGCATGATAAAAAGTGGATAATGATACGTTGTGACATTTTCTGGGATGCGCTTCTGTTTGTTACCTATGGAGGGCAGTCATGGGCCCAGATTGCAGCTGTTAGTAAACAGGTCAGACTGGCCTGTCAGACTGTTTCAGATTAACCCATTTCACCACACTCGGTGGTCCAGCATGGAAACTTGGCTCCTGAGTAAAGCTGCCACTCTCATTTCCCATTCTTCATTACTGCAATGGGTGGCACGTTTACTGAGCTTTTCCTAGATGAAAAACAAGAAGCGGGACTGGCCAAAAACGGACATGACGTAGTGCACCTCCGCCGCTCCGCTGTTATGATTTCTCAATGTGGACTGGATTATCCGATAATCTGATAACAACCCACTGTGCAGATTTGGTGATTAAACTTCCGATGCAATGGGTAGTTGCCTAGTTGCCATGGCTTCTGGAAGGAAAAGGGATAGTATTTGTATGTTTATTGTGGAGTATGGTGCATAAATGTATTTGCATACATAAACACAAATACATTTTTTTCTTTTGAGGGGCTGACATGATGTCCTTCGAGTGTAGGCTAAATGCTCTTTTATAAAATATAGATGTGTTATTTACAATAACAAACATTGCTGAATAAATATCTAAAAAATTACAAAATCCACCTACAAAAAGTGACATTTAAAGTTTGTTTTGAAAACGAAATCCTAAAATGAAGACTTGCTTTAAAACACAAACACGTTTTTAACAAAACAATGAACGAATCCAAGAATTTACAGATATCATATATCATTCAAATTTTTTAACCATGCAGTTTTCATATTACTTGGGATAATTTAGAATATTAATACTTTTAAAAATGAATTTGTCACTGCAGGATCATTGGATTTTAAATAAAATCGCATTATTTTACCATAAACATTTATCACACAACCTATTAATTGCATTTATCAAATATTTTAAACACAACCATCGTTGTGCCTAAAACAATGATTTTCATGGCACTTGTTTGCTCCACCAGTATATATGCATGTATTGCAAGGTGGATAACCCCAGTGTATATGTTTACAATTCTTACAATTTGTAATCAGAATGAACATACTGAAGACAGAAAACAATATTTTCCCTTGTAAAACATCCATTTCAGATAAGCCTAATTATAATATATATTCTTGTTGGCCTCAACACTTTGATTTAGAACCACCATAAAGATTCATTCTATGTCAATGAATGTAGAAACTGTCCATGTGAATTCATTCTCTGCATCATGAGAAATTAAATGGACAGACAATCTGTCATGAATCATCATTCATAGGATTTACAGCTTCAGCGAGGGGTGACGGCTGTTGGCTTTCTGATTCTTGAGTGGTGAGATAAATGATACTTCAGAGCAAGATTTAGTGAAGTTTTTAGATACTAGTATAAATATTTACATTCATTTAATATCCACCTTAATCCAAAACTTGAATGGAAAAAAAAAAACAACTACAGCACAATGTAAGTACTGCAACTGCAACACTCTTTTACTCACTCATTTCCAGTAAATTTATAGATGTGTTGTCAAATTTTAGAGCATGTTGCTCTGTAGCGCTATATAATCTGCCAACGCCTGACAGGCAGTGTGGATCAGAGGTGGTTGGAGGGTTTTTTCAGTGCTGGTATATTACATGAAAGACACTGCAGACACAGCATAAGTGAGTTACATATTCATCAATATTTTTGTCTTATGCATAAAAGATGATTTCAGATTTTAAAATGTGGGATTTTCCAGGTTGTTCTCTGAGACATTGCAATAGCTCATCTCAAATTTTCTCAAGCCTTTGCTAAGCCTTCGAGTGCTAAATATCTGCCATTCTGCCCGAGCTTTACTGTTGTGCCGTCCTCACGTATGGCAGATTCTTGAATAAAGAACAGCTGTCTCCTGCATCACAGTGGCTGCTCTGAAAGGATATTTATAGCCTTTTAGGCTTTATAAATGTAGGCATATTTTGCCTTTTTAGAGCAAATGAGATGAAAACTATTCTATTTCAGTCATCACAGACTCATTATAATAAAACATATAGTGTACAAATACATCAGTCATGATTTTGATCACTCATGATGTTTTGACAGGGTCCGACCACCAAACAGTTGATGGGTCCCATTGACTTCCATAGTTTGGAAAAAATTCTAAGTCATTGGATGACATCAAAATATCTTCTTTTGTGTTCAGCAGAAGAAAGAAATTCATAGATCGTTGATATAACAACTTGAGGGTGAGTAATTGATGACAGACGTTTCTTTTTTTACTTAAGAAATTTAACTTTAGTCTGTCAAATTCAAAAGCCCTAAACTAATTGATATGTTTGTAGCTATGGTTGGTTATATTAAATATGGCTTTTTATCTTATTTAACCCGTAATGATGATAGTTGACTTGTGACTGTCACATCTCACGCACTTTACATCCATGAACAGACGCGTTACCACACAAGAATGGGAATAAGATGGTGAAATACCCTTTTAAGTCCACTTCGCAGCACACTTACGGTTGAAAGGAACCCACTTCTCAAATGAGTGTGTCAAATAAGAGAGACATACAAAATGTGGGGAGGCGTGAGGACTGGAACCCCATACCCTATTCGATTATATGTCAGTCAGTGTAAACACAGTCTCATGAAAGTGCATATCTATACCACGATTGTCATTTCTCGTGGCATTTATACGCCAAAAATGTTTATGCTACACACTGAAAACCCCCTGGGTAGGTTTAGGGGGAAGGGGGGGTGGGGAGTTCGTACTTATACGCCAAAAAGTGCGTATCATATGCAAGTGAAAAACGCGTACCATATACGCGTACCATATAAATGGCACGAGACATTCGTGGGATAATTTCCTCAAAAATGAATTTTCTGTATTAATTTACTCCCCCTTTTGTCATTACATTGCGGCGCACAAAAGCAGACATTTTTAAGAATGTTTGGCGCCTATTGACATCCATTGTATGACAAAAAAAAAACTCTGGGACAATTCTCAAAATATCTTCTTTATGTTCCACAGAAGAAAAAAAGTCTTACAGTTTTGAAATGACATTAGGGTGAGGAAATGATTTTTGAAGAAACCATTTTTGGGTGAACTATACCCTTTTAAAATGTTTTACTTCAACAAAACAATCAATGCAAAGGAGCCCAAACGTACAACCAATCAAACAGATTGCACACCTGTATGCACACAAAAATGCTTAAGATTTGTGCAGGCTACTATTTTTTTATTTTTAGTATTTGTTTTATAGTCTACATTTCTTCTGTTTTTTTGTAGACAAATCACTCTCTTGTAGTTTAACATATGTAAAGAGGTTGAGGATCGAGGCCCAGGGATCTCATTGGACCATAAATTGTCCCTGTACGCAGATGTCTATCCTACAGAGATTATTTCCAACCTGATTCAGCAAACTTGCCTGTGATTTTCAAGCGATCCTGGCAAGCTTGATTAGCTGGTTCAGGTGTGTTTGATTAGGGATGGAGCTAAACTCTGCTGGACAGTGGTTCCCCAGGAGCAGGGTCGAATAACTGTGCTGTACGCGGTTGATTGACAGGTTGTCCTAGCAGATTATTGTGCACTAAAAAGTACTCTGCCCAGTCATGACTTGATATGTGAATGTGCAAATCACACTTGACATATTAACCTCATGAGAGAGTTCTGTAAGTCTGTGTAGTTTGTGTGATCACTTTGAGCTTATCATGGCCATGCGTGTAAAAGCTAGTCCACAAATTATGTCATTACAGCCTGTGACTTTGGTACAAGAAAGCTTAGTCTGGTCACTCTGATTGTCATAGGGACTTGACAGATTGTGGACAGCAGCAGATGCATTATTTACATTATTAGCTAAGACAATAACAAGTAATGCACATATTTCCACGTTGCCTGATAACATTATCCATGATGCTGTTTTGTTACAGGTATGAATCAAACAACAGAAAATCTAAAGCAAACGCTAAGAAGCTTTTTGAAACACCATGTGCTGTGTATTGTTTTGGACTTTAGCTCAAGTCGGACATGTGTCGAGGTAAATGACAGTGAGGAGTTACACAGTGACAATGCATTTAAAACAAAGTGTCACTCTGACTCTAACTAGGACGCAAGCAACACTATTTGTTGAGCACTAAATGACAATGATCTCTTTTAACAGGTTGTCTCTTATGCATTATAGTCTTTTCAAGGAAAGTTTTTTTCAATCCACTTACCTTAAAAATGTTATTGTAAGAAAACAAAAAGATGAGTAAATTTGGACAGTGTAATCCACCCATTGTGTAATTTTACATCAAGTACCCATGTATAAATCTGATTGCCGCATGAGAGAAAAGCACTCTTGCTTCGCATGGGATGACCATAGACAATAACGCTGGCTAAAAATAGAAATGGTTGAGAGATTAAATATGTCTTTCTGAGTTGACAAGGATTTAGAGTTTTCTGCTTTTGCACAAATGTTGTTTCCCACCCAAAGCATTAGCATTTCCTATTTTTTCATGACTCATAAAATAACTAGTGTTAGTGTGATTCCACATCATCCTTCAGTAGGATACTGTATGTGAAAATATGTCATTAAGGAGCTATTTCTGTCTGACCTGACTCTTACCAATGACGTTTATTGGTGTAATCAAAAGTAGTAAGGTCGATTTAATGATATATTTTTTAGATTGCCAACTAAGATGATGCATGCAGCAATTTTTAGATTTATTTTTTTTATTTAATATTTATTTATATACAGTTAATTGTACACTGAAAAAAACTACTTGTAAGATTTACTTAATAAAATCCTCGTAACAATTTGCACAAGTAAATTTTAAGTAAATTTTACTGCTATAATATTAAGTACAACTCGCGTGCCATTATCAAGTAAAATCTACTTAGTATTGAACAAAACTCTCATGAAGAAATTAAGTAAAAAATACCCATTTACATTTCATTTAGAAGCTATATCTATTTAAAGTAATTAAGTAAAGTTTATTTATTGTTTTTAAATTAGGAAGCTTGCTTTTATGAAATTTTTAAGTAAATCTTACCATTTAATGAAGTAAAATAAGTAGATATTATTTAAGTTTTTTTGTTGAGATTTTCATTTACTACATATTTAAACATTTAAACATTGATAATTTATTTTTTTATAAATAATCATGAACATAAATAAATAATCATTTTCTCAATATTTTTCACAAATCACACAACTAAAATTCAATTAAACAGTTTATTTTTCAGTCATCAAAAATGTTCATACAAGAAAGGACATTCAGTCATCTCTTGACACAGGTGCATTCAGTAAAACTGTCTTTACAGTATTGCTGCTTCCAAAATTTCCTTCCCTTCAAAAAGGATGGATACATCGATTGGATCTTCTCCATCAGCACCACGAACGACCAGTATTTTAATGCTGTGCTGAGTGATGTCACTGCCGCTGTCCTCCTGCATACAATTTAGAAGAAAAAATATAATTCTTTTGAGAAACAAAAATATAATGGCTTAAATTATTTTATTTGACTTGCATTAAAGGACAAGTTCGGTATTTTACAATTAAAGCCCTGTTTTAAGATCGTCCCTGATGAAATAGAATATTTAAGATTGTTTTTTAGACAGATGCTCCGGTCACGAGAATTTTTGGATTCTGTGTTAGCACCCCCCCACCTTTATAATGAAAGCATAGGTGCACTCGAACAATCATTCATTAAAACGCATAAAACTTTAGTTTACAAAGACGTGAAACTCACCGAGTGGTCTGGGGTGTTCACTGATATACTCACACAAAAATCGCTGTAAAAGATGCTTTCCAACAGGTTTTATCGTAGTTTTTGTCCAAGTCCATTTTCTTCCTGTTTTTGGTCGAAATCCACAGTAGTCAATTGTCGAGTTTGCGTGCGCGATCCTTAGTTATCTAGTTCGAGTTTGCGTGCGCGATCCTTAGTTATCTAGTTCGAGTTTGCGTGCGCGATCCTTAGTTATCTAGTTCGACCGAAAACAGGAAGAAAATGGACTTGGACAAAAACTACGATAGAACCTGTTGGAAATCATCTTTTACAGCGATTTTTGTGTGAGCATATCAGTGAACACCCCAGACCACTCGGTGAGTTTCACGTCTTTGTAAACTAAAGTTTTATGCGTTTTAATGAATGATTGTTCGAGTGCACCTATGCTTTTTATTATGCATATGAATTCATGAAATGAATAGTGGAATAAAGTCATTATGTTTGCGCACAAAAAGTATTCTTGCCGCTTTATAAACTTAAAATTGAGCCACTGCAGTCACTGCATGACTACTTTGATGATGTCTGTATTACCTTTTCTGGACAAGGACGGTATATCATACATACATTGTATTTTGAAGAAAATGGGATATCAAACAGTTGACTGTAGCCATTAGAAATCTACTATGGAAGTCAATGGCTACCGTCATTTGATTACCAACATTCTTTTAAAATATCTTTGTTTGTGTTCATCAGAAGAAATAAACTCACAACGGTTTGGAACAACTTGAGTGCAAACAATGTTTACACAATGTAAACAATGACAATTTTTATTTTTGGGTGAACTATCCTTTTTAGGGTGCTATAAACTGGAGTGCAGTTTTCTGTGAAATAAATTTGACTCTGTTTAACCTTTCACACGCAACTTTAAAATATTCTAGCTGACCACCCAGTGTGCGACTTTCATTTTAAAATATATCTCCTTATTATTTCCATGGCGACGTTTCGTGATTGTGAAAATGATGTCATTAATGACTCACCCTCATGTCGTCCCGAGCCCGTCAGAACTCTGTTCATCTTCAAAACACAGTTTATCATCTTCTTTATCGTCAAAGTAGAGAATGAGGCTGCGGATAACTGATTCCCATCTCAAGGCTTTGTGTCTGTGAACAGATTTATATTGTACCATTACACAACCTTTTATTCATACACAATGAACTCAATGAAATCAAGTGACAACACAAAAGCATTCATGCGCAAGGAACACTGATTTGAGTACTTAGAGCAAAGTGACTACTTCCTGTTCCTGTCTGCCTTGCATTTTGGCCAAAGCAGAACTGTCGCTGAAACTCTATCATCTTCAGTACAGATTCTTAATATTTGAAATTTAAGTTGTAATTTATGACTAAAATTCTAATTACTGAAATTTCTGAACTTTTGACTTTTGTCTGTTTAATACAGTAAAGCTACTTTAATGCAATCTATATTGTATTAAAAGCTATACAATAAATGTACATGCATGTATGAGAAATACATTAAGTATATCTTATTTAAAAAAATGTGAACAAGCACACTTTTGATCAAACACACCTGACTCAGTTTGTCCAGAAATGGCCTCAGTTGGTCCCCACAACACCTTCCATGGCCTTCATCAGGGCAATAAGTCTTGATGTGCATTGGTCAAGTCTGAACATGAATCTCTGCCCCATGATCGATTCTCCTGAATTCCTCCTTGATCTAATGTGACAAAATGATTCAAGAGTACAACAGCAGAAATTTGGTTAAATAGACTGATGCAGGGAGCAAGGGTATATTATACAAGGACTGTAGATATCAACAGTGGAGTGAACAATCCAGCACTTTCTTTTGTAATGTGCAAATCCAAAAGAGAAACACTAATTTGGCATTTCAATTTTAACTTTGAGTTTAGTACATTTCAAGTTTATTTATTTTTTCATGTGCTAAATCAGTTACTGTTGTCAATATTAATATTGCCCATGATTGCCACTCACGATCTCTATTTTCTACAATCAACTTTTAGAAACAGGATGATTTTAGAAACGCAGCCCTGCTTACTTTAAGACCTCATTTATGCACGATTTAGTGCGATTGAAAAAAAAAAAAAAAGCTTTATGTGTAAACGTTCCATCCTGAGCAATATTCAGCAAGAGCATTCAAACTTTTCCATAGTCAACAGTATAACGTTAAGAGCGGTTGACATTAAATTGTTAATTTTAAGGCCCAATTTTAGCTAGCTAGCAGTTAAAACGGTAAAGATTGTCTACTAATTTCTACTTAGTTTGACATTTTTACACGAAAAACAGTTCTTTGTGAATCTATAAAACTATTGAAAACTTCCGATTCAATATAAATAATGTAACGTTAGGAGAAAAAGGGGTTAACGATACAGTATACTGTTATGGATAACCCACACGCGTTGCACTAATATGAGGCCATGTTGTAAGGTGAGCATTAATGTTTATTGAGTCAAATAAACAAGAATCATCAATCAAAACCCACACAGACTCATGTTTTATTAAATGTAAAACAGAAAGACAAACTTACCTCAAACACGACAGAAAGCAGCCACGCAGCAGCCCGCCAATTCGTCTCGTCTCAGATCCAAAGTGCGCAGTTAGACTGTCTTGTCCAAACGCGCATGTGCGGATTCAAACGCGCTATGCTTTTCTATTAAAATTTACTTAAAATTACTATGTTTATGTGAAGGGACTATAAAACGTTTAAATATTACAAGAAAATATATAATAAGATTTACTCTTTCCAACCAGTTAATTTATTACATGAATTAAACGCGTAGATATTTAAAATTTTACTTAGAAAATTCTAGTTCACATTGAATTTTAATTTTATTAAGTAAAAATTATGATGATTCATTTAATATATATTACTACACCAAAAAGTTCGTTTTTACAGTGTAGTAATATAGCTAGTATAACATTTATCTACTTCTTCACTGCAGTGTGATTATTTTGTTTCGTTCATCCTTTGTTTTGTCAGGAGACTCTGCATAGATATCGATAGATTAAAGTAGCTTATCAGTTTCAATTCCCAAATCAGGTCTAAATTGATGCCCAAGAAAACCAACATATTTCTATAATAGACTTGTGCCCCGGTGTCCTTGAAAGACCCCATGGATTAAAATAGCGTAATGTCAGTAAGACTTTTTTTATCACGTTAAACCTTTACTTTCATAAACGTGAATAGCCTGTTTGTTTCTCAGTTTTAGAACCACCTGTTCAGTCATTGTTAAACTGGCCAAAAAAATCTCTATCTCTAAAATATCTACATAAAAAACACGATCCCCCATTTCTGTTGCATAAGATTTAATCTGTGGGCAAAGTTGGTGATGTTTAGGATCATCTGTATTAGAGCTGACTGTAGCAGTGAATCATGTGGCTCGCGCTGTGTCGGACCTCCGCGAGGCGCTGATCACGAGAGGAATGGGCATACGCTACGCGTCGCTGGATGCGCAAAAACCGCTTAAAAATGCCAACATTTTCCGTCATGTACAAGGGAGCAGTTATGATTAGCAGGTAAAACGTTTGTTTTGTCATTTTGTGGTTGTTGAGCTGCATTGTGTCTCGTTTGTTTCTGCTCATTAGTTCCAGTGAGTGATAAGCGCTCGAGGGTTTTCGAGAGAAACGTCGACATAAGCGCTCTGTCACTTTTGTCCTCTAGTGAAGGTTTCGGTGACTTTTGGGTACTTTATTTTACCTGTGCTGTGCTCAGGTGTGTCACTTATAAAGCGTGCATGTTGCGTATTTACTAACATGAGTGTTGAGAGAAATGAACAACGTGAGTAAAATGCGTTAAACGACGGCTTCTTCACCATTTTTTTTAGATAACCTACACATTTGCACTGACTGTAGTTATAGTTTGAAAAGGGCATATTTTAATTTATTTGCCCGCTATATTTTGAAGAATTCACAACACTTTAAAGGATGTACTAATAATGTGTTCTAATCAACTGGAGATTATGTGTTTGTGCGTAGTAGGCTACTCACTAAATCCATGCATGCATCATGGTATTCATGAAACTTTGTTTTGATCAGAGGTTAGTATCAAACCTCTTGATGCTTATGGTGCCTTCACATACTATCGAAATTATTGTAAATACTAGTTTCCTAGTAAAAAAAAAATATATGAACGCCCTATGAATGCATGATGAATGATATGAATGCACGAGCTCACAATCACGACTTCGTAAAGTCTGAATGGAGAAGGCTATGATGTTAGGCATGAAGTGCAAAACTAAATAATTTTTAGCTTTTATATTTTCATTACAATAAAACTAAAAGAAATTATTAAAATATATATATGATGAATATTTACTCAAGGTATTAGGGTGACTATGACTGTTTTTTGTTATTACCTACCTGGTAACGATTCTTGATGTATATAAACTCGTGGAACTATATGCGCACGTTTTTGTTTTCTTACTGTCAACAAACTAGAATTATTGTTGGAATAAAATAAGCATCATTTTAGTTTCAGGATTTCTGAATTCTTTGAATTAGAAATAATATCAAATTTTGTATGTGATACATTATTGCATTAAGCATATTTATTTGATACATTTAAAAGATTGCAATAGCCATTTTATTAAAATCACAAGTTGACTTTAACAACCCTGAAAAGTATAATTTCATATCATTTTAAAAGGCTGTTTTAGAGGGCGCTGTGTTGGGGACAGCGGGCACACACTTTGTTACATAACTCTTGTTTATGTTTAGCTTGAATTTGAGCCTCAGACAAAGTCTAGGTTCTGACAATGTAAAGTACAGTTTCAAGGTCAGTGCACCAAGCTTGCAGGAAATAATGGATTGTGGTGGATGCTTGTAATCTTCATGGTGTAGTGCTGGTAAACAAGGCCCTGTCGGTGTTCTGATATACTGTATTTCCTACGAAAAGACAACATTTTGTTCTTTCAATTGCATAGTATCAGCATTTCCATTGCCTACAAGGTTGAGTTTCTTTAGTTAATAACATCATTTTACTTAATGATTTAAGAGCGTAAGTAAATTTAATCCCTGTTACTGACTCAAAAATCAGAATCATACACAGATTCTGAGTTCGTTTGAACGAGTACATTTTTAGGAGCCTGTCCAAAGCAGGACATTCATGCTAAATAATTAATACTGATTCCCCACTGGAAATAACTGGTCTTGATGCTAATATCAGTCCACAAGCACAGCATGTACAGTGACAATTTTGTTTACAATATTCAGATTCAGATGAATGTGACCTGCTTCAAATTTAACTGAATTCAGAGAGAAGTTTGATTATTTCTCTGAATCAAACACGTCTCACTATGTTACTAAGTTGTTGTTTTTTTTCATGTTTCCACCTTTTTTGTGCTGCACAGGACACTTATGGGTCCGTATGGAGTAGATCGAGCAGTGCATTCTATGGAGTTTACAGACTGTGAGAATGGATTAGGTAGGTGCCTCATAAGATGTTCCTCTTTTAACATTTGTGTGTTTGTAAAATTTACTGAATATCCTATCTTATCTCGATATCATTTAAAACACTGTCTTCAGTCTGTGCAGACAACTTCAGAAGGCAAATTATTATAAATCGTTAGGGAATGAGTTCACAGAATACGGTTGGGCTCTTAAGGGATAAAATTCTGTCATTTACAGTACTCACCCTCAAGTTGTTGCAAACCTGTATGAGTTTCTTTCTTCTGCTGAACACAAAGGAAGATATTTTGAAGAATGATTGGAACCAATCGTTGTTTGGCACCATTGACTTCCATAGTAGAAACAAAACATACTATGTTGTAGGTTTGCAACAACTTGAGGGTGAGTAATGCCTGGTTCAGATAACACGATTTTAGCCCGATTTTGGCACGATCCGTTTGATGTAGTGTGTCGTGGGGATTCGTAAACGACAACAGGCGTCGGGCCGCAAGATTCGATTGCATCATCTCGTATAGTGTGTCAGAGTGGGCGACAACCTACGTCGCGTCTGCGATGCTTCCCAACATCACAACAAAAAGACTAGCATGTTTAATTTTTTTTAACGGCCGTCCACGACGGGTTCCGTCACATGTATGAGGTTGACCAATAGGAGCACAAGCTTTTCCGTACACAACTTTAAAAAATGGCTTAACGAAAGAGAGACGGTGGTGCTAAAAGTAAAAATTTATAAGAAAACAATATTTCACCTCAAGTTCTCTTTGGAGGATTGACAGCCCATACTGTCCTCTTCGAGCAATCCAGGAACGTGTCCATTGTCGGGTTTTCTTTCTTTTTTTTACTTTTTTCTGAACACAGGACAGCCAATACAACACTCACCGCTTCATCGTTACATTTGTTTCCGGAAGTCACTCGCTAGTCGCTACTAGTTTCGCCTTCTCGATGACATCACGCACCTCGTTAAAGATGGCACGCGATGACTGGTAAGGAAGCAATGTGTAGTCTGACATGTTTCTCATCCATGACACGACAAGATTTTAGGAGTCAAAATCATGGAATCTGACACAGTGACTATCGTAACAGACAAAAAAAAAAATCATGTAATCTGAACCAGGCATAAATGATGACAGAATTTTCATTTTTTGGGGGAGTATCCCTTTAAAAACACGAGACACATAATAGTTACAATAGTAAGTCAGCACTGATGAATAGAAAAGAAGGCAGGGTCTCGAGCACAAGACGCAGAGCAATGTTCAGATGTTCGTCTAGTGCAGTGGTCTTCACTTTTTTTTTTCATGAGAGCCACACTGATAGGACAAAGACAGTAGGAGAGCTATTTTTACAGAATGTATCAAAAGTCACATCCAGTCATTAATATCTGATTATGAATCTGTCATCCCTGAACATAAAATTGGTCTATGCAATGGAATAAATACAAAAGGGCGGGGGAAAAAGCATTCTATATGATTTACCAGTCAAATTTGTAACTGAGACAAGATGATTTCCCTTAATGACAAAAAAATTCATGAATTTAAGAAATTTTTACATTAGCCCATCATGTATCATGAATCTGAATGTATTGTAGTTTACATGAACGTTAAACGTGATCGGGTTTATGTGCGCATTTATAAGTCACAAGCTTTAAATCAGAATACATTTCTGACGTGTGTACACTGGACGACTATACAAAGTTTTTTGCTGTTTGCACTTAAAACCATTCTCCTACATTGGTTATTTGTTTTAAAGAGTAGACTTAATATTTATCCATTTCTGGTCATAATTTGAAGACTATGAACATATGAAACTGAACTGCTTGTGTTTATCACACAGTAAAAAAACCTAAAACCAGTGTCTGTGGATGATAATCTGAAACAAGAACTGGTGAGACGTCCTGCATTACTTCACAGGCGCTGAGTGAAAGGAGAAGTATAGAATGACGGGTCACTCATTTATATGACACTTTTATTCAACAGGAACAACAGCTCGTTCTGCGCGTCATACCTCGTCCATTCAGTTTCAGTGTTCAACATGTTCCCTCGTTTGGATTAGAAAAGGCATACTAAACCACCCTTTTCAATCCGATCGAAATGATTTGTAAACTGACACTTTGAGTTTTTGATGGGTTATGTTATAGCACTACTGTTTTTATGAAATATCTGGAGTGACTGTGTGATCACATCACCGTAATATTTACTGCCATGTGAGCTACGAGCCACGCAATGAGTAACACTGGTCTAATGCATGTTTACATAGAAAAACAGTTAAAAGCAGTGGAATTTACCATACTGTACCGCTTTGACAGAACTTTATTGGCCTGTCCAAATACCCACACTTGACCACTTGTCAATGTACATGACGTATTTCCTATATTTTGCCCAAGTGGGCATGAAGACCGCAATTGTGTGTAGAACTTTTGTTTACCCAATGACACACACTTATAGTGTTGTAAAAATGCAAGGGTTTGCAGATTAAATATCTTGATTTCAATACTTTTGCATTTTAAAATAAACGTCTAAATATCTGTTCAGTAGTCCCTATGTCAATTTAGTAATTGTGGTGCTTTTAAATAAGTGATACAAAGCAGTTGCAATTTTTGGACAAAATACACATACTAATCTTTGAACCAGTAAAATATGCAACACTTTGGTTACTTTACAACCAAATTATATGTAATATATAGTTAATTTTACCTAAAATGGAATGTTTTCCTCCACATTTTGTGATTTCGGGGCATGTGAGTTCCTGAACATGATCTCATATGCTGAAAGCTCCAGCCTACTTGGCTGGTTAGCTGGTTTAGCTGGAAGTGGAGCAGCTTAGAAGCTTCCCAGCTGACTTTGGTTCTCCACTACCAGCTAAGAGTGACTGAGTGAAAAAGCCTGATAAACCAACTAACCAGGCTCCAGGTTTTAGCTGGATTTTTCAGCAGGGATAGTAAAGACTGTATTTGCAAAAGGGGCTCTAGACTCTTCATTATTAGCATCTGTAGTTCCATGAAGAGTTTTTAACATCCATTGAACCATTCCAGTGCACAAAAGATGCTTTATGGTGGAAATAGGCTCTTTATATTATTCAAATATTCTTCATATTAAGAATGGTTCTTTTAAGATGTTTAATGTTCTTTGAAGAACCAAAAATGGTTCTACATGGCATTACTGCAACAAAAAAAAACTTTGCGAACCTTTATCTTTTAAAACGTATGGCGAAGCCTTGAAGCGAAATGTAGGCACAGGTTTAGGGTACGGTTGTTTTCCAGTCTTTTAAGTCTTGGGCTGTCTTTGTTATATTTATACCGCAGCCTGATCTCCCTCCTCACAATAGATCAAAAACATTATTTGAAGGCAGCTCTAAGCTCCTTAAACCTGTCCTTCTTACATCCCAACTTGCACAGTCAACAATCCATTGTGTTACTAGACGATTCTGTTTTAGGAGACATTTTCAGGAATACAGACTCAGGAGTGGTGCTCTGAATAAAAACGTCACAGATAAATCAACGCATTTTTGCATTGCTATCAGGTACAGACTTAAAAGTGTGACACTTTCCTGGACACAGTCCTTACTTTGCATTTATTTTAGAGTATATGATGAGGGCAAGTTTATTCAATACAAAATCCTTAATAGATTGTTTGAAATGCCAAATAGCTAAAGGTACTTTGGTGCATGCCCTTTGGGAATGCCCCGGTGATTTCTGCTTTTTGCAGCAGTGTTTTAAGCTACATGCTAGGGTGGTTACCCTGTAGTTTGCCCAAATCACCTAGACTGTGTTTACTCGGAGACAAAAGAGAAGTGCCAATGTTAAATAAACATACTTTTAGAGTGTTAAATACTGCTTTGGTAACATGTTCTCGATTTTGAGTCTCATGCCCCAACACTTGGAACGTGGAAAAAAAAGAATGACTTGAAAATGCTGCGTGCGAAAAGATGCTGGGAAGACTACACTGTACCAATGAAACAATGAAAGAACAATAGGACAATTTCTGCACCTACATGTCTACATTTACATTGAACCTCACTGTTTATGTTTGTGTTTTGTTTATTGTGTGTTATGAAATGCAAAACTCAATAAATATTTGAATTATATAAAAAAAAAAGAGTATATGAAAAATGTTTAGTTTAAGTTTAGCACTTGTTTTGGGGATAACCGGGTTGCAGTTCTTCTCATTAAAGATTAATCCGAAAGTGAATCCATTAATATGCAATATCAGCTCAAAACTCAATTAGTGGCAGTACATTGTATTTCTATTAATACCAAATAAGCCTGAAGCAAAAAGAAGATATTTATTATTCCATGAGTGTGACTAAACCGCGCGACCAAAGCAAATCTAAAGAATCTGTACTGTCCATCAATGGAAGTGTATTCTGCTTCTGAAATGCCTGCAAATGAACGTTTTAGTGCTGGCAGTATGTCAGTATTGTACATTTCAGTGTCTATGGACAGGTACATAACTGTATTGGTTGTAAAACCACACTTTACGTAAAATACATACAAATACTCATTAGATTACGTTGGGTGTGAAAGATGCTCATCTCATTAAAGGCTTTCATGCTTTGTTGGCGTCAGAGCTCATTCATGTTGTTTCAACAACTAATGGCCTGACAACACTGATTTGCTGATCCTTTTCACATTTCCGGGTTTCTCAGAAGCGGAAGGGGTCATAGTTTGGTAAACTTCTATAGCAGTAAATGAGAGAAAACATTAAATATAATTTTTGTGTTCCCATTTGCTCAAATTGCAAAAGAATAACTACTTGCAGGGGGATTCAAGCCTCACAACATTTACCTGAAACTCTCAGAGTTGAAGTTTCTATGTATGTAATGCTTAGAAGTAAATACTGACCAGAGTCAGTTGTAAATCCTAATTTTAGGGAGACTTGTTTGAACATAAGCTGTTTAAGGCTTTATTTAGCTGACTTAAAATCAGACACAAATGCAAACACACTACAGCAGCTGGGCTGCACTATTTAGCCATTTTGCATTTATTTGGATTGCCAAAGTGAAAAATAACCGAAAGGACACTATCGTACTATACCTTTGTTAAAATAAGTATCTAATGCTCACCAAGGCTGCATTATTTGATTTACTGTAAGAAAGTTCAAAACAACAGTATTTATTTGAAATATAAATTTTTTGTGTCATAATAAATGCATTTACTGTCAGTTTTACTTAAACACATTCTTTCAAAATAAAAGTATTAATTATAAAAAACTCTTACAAACCCCAAACCTTTGGACAATATTTGTGTCACAATTTACACTATACACAATAAAAAGTACATTAAATGCTAAATGTTAAAAAACACAATTCTCTGAAATATTTTGTTCAGATCAGACAGAAAAGAATATTGAAGCTTTGACTGTTATATCAAAGTGCACTTAAGCAATTGATCTTATAATCAACCAATTGTCTATAACCAGTTCCAATAAAAAGTCAAGAATTTATAACTATTAAAATGGCTTTTGGAGTCTCTCAGAGCAAATAAAACTTTAGAGCTAAACCTCTTTCAGCATTTATCAGGTAAAGCTGTATAATGTTCATGGTAAACATGAAAGTTGTTATTTATCTCCTCTTGTTTAGATAGAGAAAGAAGGAATCATAGTCTGTTTTTTTTTTTCAGAATAACATTAGTGAATGTTTACATCTTTCATTTTACAAGCACCTAATTGTCAGTGAGTACTGGCAATGCAGTCCAAAAATGCAAAAAGGCCTGACGAAGACCCTTTGGGTCGAAACGTTGTTCATTTGAATAAATCCTTGGGAGCAGAAGTGGCAGTGTGCCGATTCTTGTTCATTTTTGAGTTTGATCCTTCATTTGATCGAGCACCTGCCAACATTTTTTGGGATGTGCGCACAATTTCTTCCTTTTTGAATGCAATCAGAATGGCCATAAAATCCAGTTGTCGGGGTCTGTGGGATGATTTCTGGGTTTTGTTTAAATTATTTGATTTATAAATACTACATTTGATTGATAAATACAATTTCAACAGCAATATAAATGTAAGAATAATATTTTACAACGTCTTACTTTGAGTGATGCTTTGTCTCTTCTTAAGGAATCAAAGTGATCGGTGGTGTGAAAGAATTAACAGGAGAGGAATATGGCGTTTATGTCAAGAGGATCTTACCTGGTGGCCTTGCTTCCAGTGATGGTAAGTTTTCTCAAAGATATATATTTTTTTGCCTTAAATTGCCCCTATTATGTTTTTTTTTTCTTTTTTTTTAATATTATCTTAAATGGAGTGTGTTGTGAATGCAAAAGGTCTGGGAAGTTTTAAAGATCTAAGTGCTCGACAGATAAAGTTATTGTCTTCCTGTTTCAAATCTACATACACATTTGTGCAATGCCAGTCTATGGTCTTCATTGGCTGCCTGTGAACAAAGTACTGTGAATCCACTTTGTATGCAATTCAAAGAACTGAAATGGGCCATTTGACCAATCAGAACAGATGAGGCTCTCGGAAAGGACGTGTTTAGAGAGACCGAATCCTTTATCAAGCTATTTTAGACACTGTGAGAAAAGAGGTGATGAGCAATGCAAGTGTTTTTTGACCTTGGATGCATATAAACCTATTGTAGAAGACCTACAAAATTAGTAACCTTTAAAGTAGCATAATAGCGGAACTTTATACATTTATTCAACAATGTAAGAACATATTTATATCTGAGATTTATAGTCTCTCAGACACAGTCCAAAACCTGAAAAAGAAACAGCTCAGAAAGGTATGAATTTCCTACTGGTTTAACTGTTAGACTAGCATAATCACATTTTTACCAGCAAAACCTAAGTGGCGAGGCTCAGGCTAGTCAACAATGGGAGGTTGAAATCTGCTCTGACCAGCGAGCTTGATTAAATTGCATTGATCCACATTATAATCAACAGCTTTTGCTAATAAACAAAGTGAATCAATCTTGTTGCTATGAATCAAATCTTTTACTGTAATTGGAGATTAGCTTTACATTTAAACCAAAATCAGAATTTGAATGTGAAACAGCCACATTATAATAAAACAGAAAATTCCACAAATTTAGAAAGGTGTGTGAAAACTGTGTCAGTGCAGCTGTTTACATTTCTGCGAAACAGATTGTCTGTCTCACTGCGTATACCTCTGCTTAAGTCTCTCACGTGTGAAGGGGAGTTTAGCGTCATCCCTGTGCTTAGAGTTAATGCCCCTGACGGACTGGAATTAGAGTCTGTCTCCCATTCTGTTGCTACAGAGCACGGGGTAAATGGGAGCTTATATGGGCGCATGCGCTCTGCGGGGTCTTTGCTTGTTTTTGCCATCTCACACCATTGCTGTTAGCTTGCCATTCAGAGAACTTAGCTTGCTTTCTGGCTACTCTCTTTGGTTTGATGGAAAGACATAGTAATCAACTGGGAGACAGATATTCTGAAAGAATCTAGACAAATTTTCACAGTACTGATGATAATCCAGTGTGACTGTAAAATCGGATACCCGAAAGGTGGTAGTTGGCTAAAGTGGTCTGAGACAAAGTTAGACATAGGTGACTCCTTTGAGACTTTGCAGCTTGTTCCGTTCCGGATTTGATTTGCTCTGACAAGATATCATTGAAGTGAAGGTAGAAGACATAACCCTGACCTACATCTATGTCCTACAGAAATGAAAAGGTTTGAGGGCCGTATGCTGTCTCTTCTGCAGCCACAATTTGCTAAAAAAACACAAAAAGTTGCTAAATTATGAAATTAAAACTGTTTAACGCTTGAACAAAAGTTGAGTTTATGGTCACAGCTAACAGAGTCAACATTAAAGTCATGATCAATTTACACACCTTAGTGTGACAAAACAAAAGTATATATTTAATTAATTTATTTAGGTGATCAACATTAGCTGCTTATGTTTTTAGTTCTTAAATGCCTTTACTTTTGAATCTTTCATAGTGAACTACAGATTGAATGAGTACATATATTTTCTTTCAAAAGTTTGGGGTCTGGAAGTAAATACAGTAAAAACGAATATTATTGCAATCTTATGGAAAACTATAAATGTCTTTACTGTCACCTTTGATCAATTTAATAAATCTGTGCTGAATAAAAGTATACATTTGTTTAGAAGAAAAAAAAAGTACTGAGCCCAAACCTTTTAATGGTAGAAATGGAAAAATATTAAGAATATTATGCAATGTAAGAAAAGTATGTAATAGTAATATATTTGTCAAGTCATTGTATGGGTCTTTATAGTTTTTATTTTGTGATTGCTTCATTAGGAAACCTGCAGCCTGGAGACCAAATATTGGAGGTGAATGGTGAAAGCTTGATTGGTGTGACAAGTGAACGGTACATACTACACTAACACTCTCTTATTTGTTTTTTATTCATTTGTTCTTCTATTCTGTATGTTCTTTCTGCACTCTAAAAAATACTGGGTTGTTTTAACCCAATTTTGGGTAAAATATGGACAAACCCAGCCATTGGGTAAAAAATGTAATTTAAAAATGTAACCCAATGGCTGGGTTTGTCCATATTTTACCCAGAATTGGGTTAAAACAACCCAGCATTTTTTAGAGTGATGACTTCAAAATAAATTCAGTTAAATACCTCAAGGACTTTTTATTTAGCTTGTATTCACTTTTACCTCTGAAACTGTAATTATTTTATTGCCTTTAAAACACTTGATGCCTGATATTGTTCTTTGATTTTAGAGCGGTGGATATTCTTAGATCAGCATCCTCAACCAATCACATGCAGCTTCTCATTGCCAGAGATGAGGAAGCAAGGTAAGCCCCTGATCCATCCATTATAACATCTGCTCAGAAGATCACAAACTTAATTTAGACATTTAAAAAGTCGCTTTTAAATGTTGCTTCCGGAAAGAAAAAAAAGAACATTACATTCAAAGCACAATTATAATCATGATTAAAGAATACTGAAAAAAACATATCATGATTTCCCCAAAAAATATTAAGCTGCACAATTATTTTTAACATTGTTGATGATAATAATAAATGTTTCTTAAGCTTCAAATCATCATTTTAGAGTCGTTTCTGAAAGATCATGTGACAATTCAGTGAAAATTTAGCTTTTGAATAAATTACATTTTAAAATAAATTATAAAATAGAAAAGTAATTTTAAATTGTAATAATATTTCATAATATTATTGTTTTTACTATCAAATAAATGCAGCCTTGGTGAGCATGAGACTTCTTTAAAACTTAATTTTTCCTTTAGACGCCACGGAAGTGTTTGTGTAAAAAACAATTACAAAATAATTATTGAAAATGTTTATCTTTTCAAGCAAACCAAAGGAATGTTTCCTTCCACTTACTTGGTGACATTTAACCAGCTTAAACACTTGCCATCACTTAAACACTCTCATCCACTGATATTGATCTATGAATGTCTGACCTGAGTATATTTCATTTGAATGTCCACCCTTTAGAAGACACGTTAAATAATTAAATGAAAGATGAATAATTTTGTTCATAAACTAGATCTGACTGAGTATTGGCAGTGCCTGTGAGTCTCTTGGCGAGCTATTCAAAGACGAGCTTCTGGCCCGCATGGCTCCAATATACTGCCGCCCTCCTCTGTTCCTTTCGCTCTCTAGAAAAAATTATCAATGGAAAATCAGTATTCCTGTATATGGCAATCCTAGTAGTGACCTTTCACTTGCCTTTTAGTAACGAACAATCATTTTTGCAGTCATGAGCATTTTTAATGCTCTAATGTTTTTAATTTATTTGATTATAAATGGCTTTACTGTCACTTTTAGTATAGTATACATGGTAACACTTTATTTTGATAGTCCACTTTAGACATTCAACTAACTATAAGTAACTTTGCCGCTACATGTCAACTAACTATCATTAGAGTTTTAGTAGACTGTCTGCTTAATATCTGCTAACACTTTATTTTGTTGGTCCCCCAACAGACATTCAACTGACTATACTGTAAGTAACTTAGCAACTACAAGTCAACTTGTTCTCCTAACCTGAACCCTAACTCCCAACCCTAACCTAACAGTCTACTATAATATACTAATACTCTAATGACAGTTAGTTGACATGTAGTTGAAAAGTTACTTATAGTTAGTAGAATGTCTAAAGTGACTATCGAAATAAAGTGTAACCGATTAGGGTAACCACTAATAAATGTAACGTTGTTGAATGTCAACTTTTGCAAATCTCCATATCCATTTTCTTTCTGTACATTTCTAATAATAGTGCACCTGTTCAGGATCTCTTTGATATGATTGAGCATCAAGAACACGAGGATGTTTTTCCATAAAACTGGGTGTTACATTCTACTGTTAGCCTTAATTAATAGATTAATTAAAAGTATAACTGGTAGGTCATGTGACAGTAGCAAGATGGCTAATGTAGTATGTTGGAACTTCATTCAAACTACCCATTTTCATACTATATAGAACATACATTTATAACAGTTTCAAAGTCAATTCAAATACAAATGTAGTACCTTCTCAGACAGTACGTGATTTCAGACTCACCGACATACAATATTACATTGGAACCCAACCCAGATGTGTTTACTGTGAGAGTCAGTGGCATGACCGCAGTGTACTTTTGAACTGTGCCCAGGGATTGTATGAATGACGGAAAAAGCCATTCCACGCGTGGAGAAATGGAGGGAGCGAGTGCGAGGGAGAATGTGAACGGATTCACATTTTAAGCCATGATGAGATGAGTCCTTGCGTCTCCATGCTTTAATCTGCGTTCTGCCCTTAACCAATGCGCATTGAGGGGATTACGCCTCTGCCTCCATGCAAAGACCTCCGCTGCCTTCACTCACATATCAACAACCTGGACGTCTTCAGGGACCGAAAGACTGAGCGCAGCATTTCTGGGCTTTTTGTTTGTGTGTATTTATGAGGAAGATGGTTTTAGAATGTGCACGTATACATAGTGGTTTATTGAGACAGTGTTCATGCCTTTTAGAGTCAGCTCCTTACCATATGCATCACAACCTTGTGTGACCTGCCTCGCTTTAATCCACACTGATAACCTGTCCTGAGGACGGAGGAAAAAGCTCTTTTTGCATTGCATCACGCACTTCGAAAGCTGTCACTTTGAGTACACCTAGATATTTTGGGCTTGGAGTATACGATTCGGCTCTGAAATGGAGGAATGCAGAGAAGTCTAGTTATTGAAGGCTTGGCTATGTTTGTATAGTCTTCTTAACCCACATAGTCGCTTTGAATGGTGGTTAAAACAGGCAAAGATCTGGGATCACTCAGGGACACCTGTATGTAGGTAAAGAGGCCAGTGGCTGAGCCAGTGTGTAATGAACACATGTCCATAACTGAATAAGGTTTGAATCAAGTGACAGGACATTTCTGTTGACCTATATCTGACATTCAAGAGGTGTCTGGGGTATAAAATTGGCCTGGGATGGAGATGGAGGGGAATATTTAAATAGATTGTAGATATTGCCCAGCCTAACTAAGGGGAACTCAAAGAGAACTCAGCATGTTTATTTATACTCAATAGGCTGATCACAAAATCCATTTACATTTCTTTATCTTTCAGTTAGAGAACAATGATCTATCTATCAATGATCTCTAGCTCTATCTATCTATCTATCTATCTATCTATCTATCTATCTATCTATCTATCTATCTATCTATCTATCTATCTATCTATCTATCTATCTATCTATCTATCTATCTATCTATCTATCTATCTATCTATCTATCTATCTAAATCTTTTTCTTTTTCTGGGACATATAATAATACAGTACATTTCTAAAAGTAAAATGATAAAAATGTTTTTTTTTTTTTTTTTTTTTTTTTTGTGGTTGGGCCAATGAAAATATTGGAAGGGAAAGTACAATTTTTAATTACGGGCCATACGAGGCCAGTCAAAAAACACCTTATTGTCGAGCCCTATATTGGTATTCAGACTACTTGCAGCAGATTACTGTAAAAGTTTAGAGTAGATTTATAACATTGGTCATGCTTTTCCCTTCTAGTAATGATGTGGAATATTTTAATCACTGAATCAGTGAAGTCTCTAGAGAGTACTTGTATCTGCTTAGAGTATATTTGGATTGTGTAGATAACGTGAAC
Organism: Pimephales promelas; assembly: GCF_016745375.1. The sequence continues at coordinate 23,204,483 of NW_024121321.1, forward strand.
ATAATAACATTCCGTCTTAATTACTGTAACTGGCATGATATTATTTTGGAATAGTGCAAGCTGTTAGTGCAATAGTGCAAGGGAAGTAAGGACTGTTATGTCATTTACAGTAAGTGTCTAAAGAAGATTTTTTTTTCTTGGACGGTTGCATTATTGTTATTTCTTCTTTTGTCTTTGTGTAGTCGAGAATTTGCAGAGCTCCTTGAAAAATATGGCTCAAACGGAAGCACGGGATCCACCAGGAATTCTCCTATTCAGCAAAGTATGTATATTCTTTCAAGTTTACATGAAATGCACATAATAAAAATTCTTTATACATTCATTTTTGTGCCTGGGTTTAGAATATCTCTTTTCATAACCTCACTACTTCCTGACATAACTAAGGTTATGAATTGCTGATTCATGTAATATGATCCTGGATAACAACTGGATAACAAACAGGAGGAATAGAGAAAGAAATTCACATCACATCTCTTAACCATTCATCCCTATCCATTTTGACTTCTACATTCATACTCTTTCTCAAATATAAATGAAAAACAGGAGTCAAACAAACTGTGTTTTCAAAAAACAATCTCTTTTTTGGAGGGCTCAAGTCAATTATAATTATAATGTTTGGGGGAGAAACAAATCAGCCCTTGAAAATGGCTTAAGACAGCGCATTTGTCCATTATGCAATTTTGAACATCTGTTTCTGCCGGAGGAAAGACGCTTCACAGGAAAAGTTCTTGAGAACGGAGCGAGCGCTCAGTCTTATCCCTGCTCTCCCCTCTGTGTAGAATATTCTAATGATGTAACTTGCTTTAAGCACAGCAAAGAGTTTCATTTGAGTCTTTAATTCAAAAGTGCAAATGAGAGATTTACAGGAGTTATGTTCAAATGGCTTCGTATGGACATTTTGTGTTTGTTTTTGACGAATTAAGTTTCAAGGAAGTTTCCGAGACTGGCAAAATTTGCTCAAAAAAACGTTGTATTCATTTAAAGATTACATGGTCTTTGAAGAGAATTTTCCGTTTGTTTATTTTTTCAGTTTTTGCTACAATATACAACAGTTAGCTCAGACAAACAGTGTTCCAAGAGTTCCAATATTAACTTTTATTCAAATTGTGGATTACTGTAAAGAAGCCAGTGTTTTTGGATATGGATATGAGTGAAATGGATAACTTTATGGATTGTGTCACTGCCCTCTGGTGGTTATTATATAAGCTTGCATAATTACTAACTACGTAGTGTTACTGTATGTCAGTTTGATCAGGTATTTTGTATTAATAACCATATCTCACTTTTTGTGTCACAGCAGGCAGATACTTGGACAGCACGTCATCAGGGTCTTCGTCCAGATCTCAGAGTCCTCTATTGTTGAGTCCTGCTGGATCTCAGAGTAATTACAACAACACAGGACCATTGCTACGCTCCCTAAGGTACTGATAACAAATTATTTAGTCTAGTAAAGTTTACATTCTGGGTCGTTTAACAGTTTATTTTGATTTAGCAGTTTACTTCTGTACTTCACTAGTCATTTTGAGTATGTGTGAGTGTGTTTGTGTGTTTGGTTTCAGCCACCCAGGTGAAGGGGTGATTCAGCTGATATCAATCGCTCGCTCCTGCAGTCTGGGTATTACCATTGGAGGTGGCTCCAACAGAACTGATGGCCCTGCAGTTTTCATCCAGGAAGTGCTGTCTGGAGGAGACTGTCATCGGGTGAGAGATTGATCCTTTAACAAACTGTGTGCCTGCATGTATTTGAGCATAAAGTGTTCATGCACAAATTGAGAATCACTGCAGATTTTGAGTGGTCTGATTACCGAACAAATGACTTTCAGTTAATAGGAAACAAAAGGTGGGTTCCATTTGACTGTAAGTGAAGTTCCCTTCGGCATAAAGAATAAGGGAACATCTATACATCACTTCACAGGAAGTGGAGAGGGAAATTTAAACACCAGTCTTTACATGTCAGCCCAGTATTAACTTATTAAAGGCACACAATGCAGAGGTCTAAAAAAACAAAACTGAATGCATTTTGCAGAAGAACAAATTTCTTGGCTGTGTGAATTTATATGTTTATCTTACTGATCATAAAACATTCACTACTAGGCTAAAGGGATATCACCAGTTTAATTGGAAAGGATCTCAAGCTGACTAGCTGAAGACATCACTTAAGCTATAATTATAGACACGATACTTTCCTTCCTTAAAAATAAATTTCAGCACTGTTCTACAACCCATGTGAAATGATGCTTTACAGTGAACTCTGTTAGAGAGCTACATATGTCAGTCTATCTGTTCAATAAAGTACCTTACTATGTCCACGTTGCTTTTACAACATTTCAAATCCTTTAGTTCTCACATCTCTGAAAAGCCAAGCCAATATTGATTCGTGTTTTATTACGAGCTTTTTCGCGTTCTCTTTTTGCCTTTGTGTGCAATTTCACTTTAAAACCATCCTGCTAGGTCTAAAAGATAACACTTATCTTAGTGAATCAGGGTAAGACAAGTACATGTTTTGGAAGAAGGATTGATGATATATTGAGCAATTGTTTAAAGTTTGTTCATTTTGAACAACAACAATGAGAACAACAAACACAAATAAGTAGGAAAAGGCACACAATTCGTGGAAGTGTTTAGTCTGAGCTGGAGAAAGAAACAGATTATAAACCTTTGGGAATCTTGCCCCCCAAGGCAAGGATAACTCAGCTTTTTACACCTTACCAATAAGCTTCAACACATTTAGCCATCTTTATCGCTGAGGGGTTAGGATTTAAGTGAGGATAACATCCTAGAATGTCAGGCTACTGCGTGATAGCCTGAGCCAGTGCAAAGGTGTCCTCTTAAGTAGGTAGGTAGTAAGTTAGTGTCTCCTGGAAATGTTCTAAGCAATGTATCCCCTGCTTTACATTGTTTCCCCCAGTAAGAGCTTTTCCTGATAGACAAAATAGGTTTAGACTCCTCTTGGCTGTTCTGGATATGGACAGTGCTGTCGCAGCACACTGCAGAGGTCAGGTGCACCCCGTCTAGGGCAGGGGAGCTGTACTATTCACCTACACGACTATTGTGCTGAAACTCAGATATTCAATATCGCTTAGATTTTCAGTGTCAGATTGTTTGCCATCTGTAACATCTATTAAATAAGGTCCCTTGTCCGTTTTGAATCATTTAGCCAGAATCAATGATAATAACTGAAATATGTATTGTCATAACTATAAACACGCTGGTTTGTAGGACAAATTGATCCACTGTTAACTGCAGTTGTTGAGTTTATTTACCTATAGTGGCAAATGAATCCGAACTCTTACACAGTCACAGAACAAAGCTGTGTTGAAATAAGGTGGATATAGTGCATCCCTAAACCATCAAGCTGTGGAAATGGTTTGAAAGCGGGTTGGATTCACTCTAATATGAGACTTTTGGCACAGTTTTGTAGTTTTAGTGACTTTGGTGTGTCTTGGGGGATGGAGTTGCTGTAGTGGTGTCCTCTGTAAAGACACGAGAGAGGTCTCCACCTGGTGATGAGTAGTGCAGTGGGTTATGTTCCTGCTGATGCTGTTGGTGCAGCTTTCTCAAACTGAACGTCTGCCAAGAATTGTGACTGATCAGCAACACTGAGTAAGGATCTTCATTCCTTTGGCCTTATAGGATGGACGGCTCAGACCTGGAGATCAGCTTATCGCCATTAACAAGGAGTCGTTGATAGGAGTCACATATGAGGAGGCCAAAAGTGTACTCAATAAAGTGAAATTCAGGTATTCGCTCTGGTTCATGTAGCTTTACGTCTTTTGAACAATATTTAATAATTAATCAGTATCATTGTACTTATTTCTTTTATAGAATTTATTTCTTTTGTCCCTGTTCTTTGCCTTTGAAGTCAGGAACCAGTCGTGGATATTGCCTTCATTCCTGGAAAAGGACCTTTTTCCAACAGCCTGTTGTTGCATAATGGGGTTCAGAGGGGGGTTGGGAATGGATACAACCCCAGCCGGTTAAAGGTTCATGTCCGATCTCCTGAGGTGAATGTTTAATAGCGTACAGCTCATGTCATGTCTCTGTATAATTAATATGACACCAATATATTGTTGTGTACACAGGCAATTTCCTTTTTATGGTCTTTTTAATAAGCATGCAATGCTTCATAACTTTCTTCTCGTAGATGCGACAAGAGGAAACCGTTCCAGTCCTTTCATCCGCCCCAGAAATCTGCCCTCCAGACATACAGGTTTCAGGTACATGTCTCAACGGTTGGCTCATTACACCCTTAACACTATCACTATATTCTCATCACCCACATAAACAGTACTTTAAGTGAAATACTTTACTAAGTTCTTTATAACCTTTAAATCACAATATGTTGGTGTTAACGGCACATAAATTTACATTCAACTTTTAAACAGATAAATTTACTTGAGAGGCAAAATTTCTAAAAATACACTACTGTTCAAAAGTTTGGGTTCATCAAGATTTTTAGAAATCATCTTTATTCAACAAAGATGCATTGAATTTAATGAATACTGGATGTAGTTGCTCTCTTAGTTTCTAAACTTTACAGATTACACCTTGTGTCTCAGTGAAAGTAGCATCCAAAATGATCAAGTGCACGGAGAAACAGGATTTAATGCAAAGCAATTATTTATTTTGAGAGAGAAAGATTGGGGATTAGTCAGTAGCAGTGTTTGGATTTTAATCAACGGCTAGTTGCAAAGTAATCTTTCTGTGCTCCGGGGGTCGGGCATGTATGTGAGGTGTTTAAATTACACAATCAAATTCTAGAAGACATAACAAAATAAAGGAAAAAGGCCTCTTTCATGTTGAGTCAGATTGTGCTCTTATCTCAGTTCACAGCAGCTGGGTATCTGTTTAATACAGATTGATTTGCTGTGCGTAATGTCTAATCCTTTCTTGGGGCACAAAATGGGATTGATAAGTTGTTATAGAAACCATACAGAGATAACCCCTTAGAGCCATTTTATGCTATTAGATACTTTGAAGAAGCTATCTGTGTGGATGTTAACATGTCAAGTCACTTCTCCAGACACTGAGATCTTTGTATGCTTAGATAATGTCCAAAAATGCTCTGTATTTCTCTGCAACTTGTTGTGGACATTTCCAAAACACCGGAAGGTTGTGTATTAGATACAAAATACCAAACCCAGTGGAATCTGCAAACAAATGATGCAAGACCTTTGAATTTCGATCAGTTTTGAAGTATGGCTTCAATGTCCAAATACATGTCCAAATGTCCTACACACAATGAATGCATGTCAGGCCCACTGAGATGTGCACCACGCACCTGTCCGTCTGGCTATCCCTGGCTCAGAGATTAATCTAGACCGGATGTAAGCATGCCTGGTTTGCCCTTGAACCCTGGGTGGTGTCGTGTTTACGAGCACAATGTTCTAATCATTCATGACATCAATGAAGTGTATAGTGCTTAATTACCCATTTATCCAGACTAGCTGATAAAATCTAGGAAGATCTGTTTTATCTGAATTAAATGGGCACTGTAATCCCTTCAAAAGCCCTTCTGGGAGTCCTTCCTAGAAAGGAAGACCGGGTGTGCTCAGACTCAGACACATGCTTATCTTCATTCGTCGTCATTCTTTAATAGTTGTGATTTGTCGAGATGTGGAGATTGTTATAGAATTCTGCTATCCAATGGAAACTGATTTTTACAACTGGTTTACACCTACCATAAAGGCTGACTGTTGAATGTACTACACTAGGCTAAACATGAAACTATTTTAAAAAGTTGATGTTAGTGCTTATGTTGTCAGATTTTGAGCTTGGTCACTAGATAGTTGGATTTCTGTTGCCACCCATATCACCTAAAACCTGTATCCCAAAGTACTCTTTCCCAAAGTAATTGGGGACTGGGACTGTCAAGCAGTGAAAATGACAACAACAACAAAAAACACATCAACAGTAGTCTAAATGAATCATATGCTATATATCCCAAGTCTTCTAAAGTCATATAATAGCTTGGTTGGATAATCCTCCCCTCTATGGTGCTTTGAAATGGACTCCAAATCTAATGTTGCCATACAGTATGTAGTTCGAGAGTACTTGGGAATATGGTGCTCAAGTTAAATGGTCACTTTTATTGTATTTTTTTGTGATTTTTGAGCTTGATAGATAGCTCCCCATTCACTTTAATGATATGGAAAACTGGCCAGAGAATTGACCCTTTGCTAAGCCACACCCGAAGACCGCCACTGGCCAATTGTGTCATAGCAACTGTAACTAGGCGTGGGAGGTCTGGCAAGCTTTCGAGCGAGGGAAACATGCCAAAGCATTGTGCGTATGGATTGTGCAAATCTGATACCCGGTATCCTAAAAGTTTGGACGGGGAAGTGGATTTTTTTTCGTTCCCTAAAATCTAAAAGCTGCGGGGAGAAATGAAGGGCGTGATCAAGCAGTGTGGGAGACCCATTCACAACTAAATGTCGACAGGATTAACAAATTCAACTATTGCTTGGAAATATTGATGGTTCTGTGTTCATAATGCATATATTTTTACGTAAAATAAGACGATTAAAGACAAGATGGAGGCTCACTGACATACTTTAAAATATATTTCAGCATTTTGTTAATCGACGGCCTACTTTAACCCAACTAACTTTAACCCAATCCGATCACGGCTCTCCCGGTGTTAGTGTTATTCCACAAGATTTATGGATAAGCAGTTTGATTTATAATTATTAGGATTATTTTCACATTTGCCTTACCCTGCTGTGCACGAGCATAGCTGTTCCTCAATTTGTGTGTTTCCCATTTGAACGGTCAGCATATGAGGTGCTGATGCTTGCGCTGGGACTATAGGATTTAGCTTAAATTTTAAAGAAATTATTCTCTAATCGGTTGCATATTATGTCGTGGATATATCCCTCGAATGGAATACTGCAGTCCCTTTTGTCTTGCTCTCTCAGATATTTCACATGTTCGCCAAAAATTACAAATTTTCTGATTGGGAATGTCTGACACCGGTGCATACACACTGTATAGATGTGCCAGCCGCGAAAGCTTGACAGGCGTAGCAACAGTAACTAGGGAGGGCGGGGCTTAGTGAATGGTCAATTCTTCCAAAAAATTCACCTTTTGTAATTTTTCATTTTGTAAGAAAGGAATTGATATGCATTTGAACAACATTTGGGTGATTCGCCAGAATTCATATTTAGATTAACTATCCCTTCGTAATGCTACAAACACATTTGGCTATTCACATGCTTGCAATTCTGGTGGAACATTCATAGAAGCACCATTAATCTGGATTGTTTTAGTTGTCCTGGATTGTGTACAATCAGTCCCACCTGTTAAATCCACTCCCCCTGCCCGAGCTCCCTGCTGTGCTTGTTGGTCCTGAATTACCAGCATTGAATCTGTCTGAGTCTGCGCGAGTCTGACATGTCTGAGCTCAACCTGTCAGTCATGAGCGTCAGAAGGCAGCTAAATCCCCGGCGTTGCTTAACAATACACACGCAACTGAAAGCACTGGCGTTAATACCTCTCTTTCTCTATCGCTATCTCTCTCGCCTCTTCGATTCAAATCCCTCACACAGTTCATAATCTTTATTGTATTAATATAATACCCATTCATTTGTTCTCCCAGACAATGAAAAAACACATTAAGGCCATGTTTTCCAAACCAGCTAACTAGCTCTCACCACTAAATGCTGTAATGTGAGTATGACTCTTCAAGTAGGTGTTTTTTATTGTCCCTTTTCCCCCCTCAGCCTCCACCGTACAGAGACCAGCCACTGTTTCCAAACCCAAGATCTCGTTGGACCCCCACATACGGCTCAAATCAGAGAAGCTTGATCTGGTAAGGCTGGTTTACAAAGAGTTTTACATGTGTACGAAGAGTGATTTTCAACATTATTTGTATTGTTACATTGTCAGTAGAATATGTAAATGAACAATGTCTACTCATTCTCCATGGACCAAGAAATTCACTTATTCACTATATTCATTTCTTGTAGGGTTATTATATTATCACTTTGTCTACTCTTTAAACAGTGTTATGGTAAAAATGGTACACTATGGCTACAGCTTTTGGGTAGGATGTTTTTCTTTTACATTAAAAAAGAAATAATGCTGTTAATTTTGGGATAAATGTTTTATTAGGAAAAATCAATGAGCACAAATGTAATTCTCTTTATATATATTTTTGCATTACTCATGGCTGCAGTGACATTATGCTTGTATGTATTACCTTTAGTAATGATTAGACCCAGTGGTTCAGAAAATGTGGTAAATTTAAAGGGTAAAACCCCCCATTGAAATCTGTACGATTGACTTTAAAAGGAGGCTGTATCTCAGTGCAAAGTAACTGACAGAGTGCTTATGTAGATAACCTCTCGTATCTTAGTGTCACTTTCCTCATAGATATCTCTCTCTCTACTCTTTATTATGGTGCAGTTGTTTAGCAGAGATTTAATTTAATCCTTCTGATCCTGGGGCTGACCCTAATCTACCGGCCCATTAATAGGATTAGGTCTCAATGGACAAGAGCACTTAAATGTGGACTAAAGGCACAATGCACACAATGTTAAGTGTTGCACGAACAGGTATTTGACATAGTGCAAAGTTTTCAATGCGACTTTATACTGTTCATCACGTGTTTCAAGCAAATATTTTATCTGGTACAGGACAGTTTTTCTTGCCATTGGTGTTTGAACAGTATATCTTATTTTTGTGGCAATATCAGATTGTTGGTTGGTAAGGCTGATTAGGCTGATTAGCCTTATTAATGCATTATTGATTAGCCTTTTGAACTCTTATGGACCATAAGCCTGGATTTATTGTATGCCACTGACTTGACATCTGCTACCACACTGCCATCTTGTGTGTGTAACAGTAGCATGACTCTTTACAAGCTTGACTGTTTGATAAGGAATCATAGTTAGTATCAGTCAACTCTTCAAATATACTATACTAAATATTTAAGGTTCAGTGTTTATAGTTATTTTTCATTTTTTTGTTTTGTAGTTTTTCGGTAACACTTTACAATAAGGTTCATTAGTTAACATTAGTAAATGCACTGTGAACTAACGTGAACTAACAATGAGCAATACATTTGTTACAGTATTTATTAATCTTATGTTCATTGTTTGTTCATGTTAGTTCACAGTGCATTTACTAATGTTAACAAACACAACCTTTGATTTTAATAACGTATTAGTAATTTAGTAAAAGAAAAGTCAAAGGAGCTAGATTTGTTTGAACAAGCTTGTTGTATCATTTTGCAGGCTCTGTCGTACCTGGGTCTGGATTTAACAGAAGAGAAGAGACTGCAGCTCAGAGAGAGTCTCACTACAGACCCTCAGGGAACGGTCTCATATGGAGGTATAGACACATTCTTAACATGGTCCTCAGTCAGTCAACTACTGTAGATACAGGACATTTTCCTCATTTTAACAATCATTTTGAATCACTTTTTGAATCACCAGTATGTACACATGATACCCACTTGATAGGCAGTTTACTTGCACTATTCACTGTTAAGAGTGTTAGGCTTCCATTGTGCTTATAAATAAATTAAACAGGTTGCATGACAAATAAAAAAGGATTACTGTAGTTTATCAAAAAAAAAAAGAAGAAGATGGAGGTTAGCACGCAATGCGTTGGATTCAACATTACTGAAATAACTAAAAAAACATTTAATATTAATCTCTCTCGTATTCATCTTTGGATGCCAATGATTACTGGTTCAGCTTGCATGTCTAAGGTACCTTATCAACCTCCTGAAATAACCACATTTTGACATAAATGGAAATACCCCTTTTGAAAAGGGAATCACATTCCATATTTGGATATTGGGCTTGAGTTTGTGCTTTGAAACACTCAGAATGAGTTTTTAGAGACAGATTTTCAGTAAAAAAAAAAATGGGTTCAGTACAAACTTAGACAGCTAAGTATATTTCCAGGCTGCTCTTGACAGGGAGTTACACTTCACTCCTGAACTCCTCAGCAGGAAGATGTCACCACGGCAAATCCTGATCAAAGTGTGTGTGGTGGAGCAAGAGTTCTTCCTGTTTTTTTGTACTTCAGGTGTGCAAACACTTACACCAAGGGCACCTATACATAAATATTCCCTCTTGATGCTCTTTCTCCTGTTATGAGGAAAAATCTGGATATATTTAGCTGAGTGACAGGAGAAGAGACTATAGACACCCACTTTTCTGTTTAGAAAGCAAATGTTGACCTGAAATCACATTTTCAAATCATCACTCAGACTGGTCAAAAGTTTTGTATAAAAAGGCTGCATTTATTTGATCAATAGCACAGTAATATTGTTAATATTATTACAATTTAAAATAGTATCTATTTCAGTATTAAGCAGCACTACTGTTTCTTGAGCAGCAAATTATCATATTAGAATGATTTCTGAAGGATCATGTGACACTGAATGTATGACTATGAGTAAGGATACAGAAAATTTAGCTTTGCATCACAGGAATAAATTACATTTCAAAATGCATTAAAATTGAACAAAAGTACTTTTTCACAATATTACTGTTTTCACTGTTTTTAAATGCAGCCTCTGAGTTAAAACATAAAAAAATCTTAATGATTTTGATAGTGTAATTTCTTGCATGCTTTTTATATTTCTAGAGTAATTTTTGGCCATTTCTAACTATGGCTCTGTTTTCTTTAATAAGACTTTGTGGAAGCCACCCGCAGCGTGTATCAAGAGAAGCTGGAGGAGGCGGGACTGGGACAGGGACCCTTTATGTTCTCCTATCAGGAAGCAGCTAGTTTGATGGACACCTCTGCCTTTCATTCCCCTGTAAGTAGACCCGCAGGATTTAGTATTGGAATGCTTGACTTTGATTTGGGCTAAACTTCGGCACAATCCTCAGAGCACCTCCTCACATTTGAGACTTCACTTTCTCCTGAAGCTGAGCATGTCGGGAGATTTACTCAGGGATCTTAAAGGAGCTTTTCTCCTGTTCAGAAAAGTTATCAAAGCTGTCTTTTAAGCTCTTAAACGCTTCGATTGTCAGAGTTTGCCTGTTTTGGTCGCCTGTGCCTTTGGATTTGTCTCACATAGATGTATGAGCACTGAATTGGTAGTGGTTTTAATGTTTTTATTTTCTTTCAGATCCCAGAGGAAGGGTCACACACTTCTGAATGAGTTGTTTTAACAGTGTCACTCTCACTTTCAGACCTATGAGTCAGAGTGCAGCTACAGCAGTGAGGAGCTGGAGGAGTTTCAGACGGAAGTCAAACAACTCCAGCTGCAAATGAAACAACTCAAGGTGAGTACTGAAATAAACAGGGGTAGCTGGATTGTGTTGCTTCCTTCAATCAATAGATAATAGAAGTATAGTACTATAATTGCTGACTGCAGGGTCCAAAATGAACACTCGCTAAGTGCCAAATTCAAGTCAAAATTGGCTTTAGTGAGTAAATAAACTGACAATTGTCCAGTAAATGAAGTCAAATTGTAAAAATGATAGTCTCGACTGATTCACTTAAAAAAACACCTGTCGCAGCTCGTACTTTTCCCTCAGTGGAAAACTTACCATCATGTTTATCTGACAAGTTCTTTCCTCTACAACTCCATGTTTCAACACATGTGGAATATTCCTCACTAAAACCCACAAAACAAAACCAAAAATATATAGGATATGGAATAGACAGAAAAAAAAAATTTTTTTTTAAATGCAAAATTACGGAAGCTCATTTCCACCAAGAAAAAAATACTCATGCTTTCAAAAAAAATTAAATTATGCCAAAAGAAGTCAGAATTTTGTCAAATTGAATTTGAGATAAAGTCCAAATTAAGATATGCAAGGCCAAAATTATGATTAAAAATTTCTAAAAGTTGACAGTTCAAATTTACAGAAATCGTAATGGTCTGTCATAATTGTCATAATTATGATATACAAAAATATGATTTATTTTCTTATGTGGCAGAAATGGGCTTTCATGCAAAATAAAGTTTCATTACTTATAAGAAATATTTTTAGTCAGTACATTTTATCTATTTGCACATTTAGATTTAATTTACATTTGCATTGCATTTACATTTATGCATTTAGAAGATGCTTTTATCCAAAGCGACTAACAAAGCAGTACGTCAAGGAGTCAACACTATGCGTAATAAACAATGCCAGCTCTTCTGACAACTAAATAGAGAACGTTTATTTTGGAGCCTGGTTGACTTTCCATAAAATGTTGCTAGACTATGAGGTCCCACACATGACATGCAGGGGGAAAAACAAGTTATTGTTGCCACAATTTAATTTATTACCTCATTTTCTGGATTGTGCCCACAATTAAAAAAAAAACAAAAAACAAGAAGACAAATTATTACAAGGGGGCCACAAATTAATAAGTTGTGAGATCAAATATCTATTGGCCACAATATCTGTTTTTCTTCCATGTGTCATGTACAAGGCTCTGTACAAGACTGAGCTGAACATTTGTGCAAAAAGCTTTTTTGACATGAACCTCCATTACACTGCTCTCAGGTGTTACTGAAAGACACAGAAGACAGTAAGAAGACTCTGGAGGAGGAACTGCAGAAGACAGCTGAGGTAAATCCTCGAAATAAACACGACTTCGATGTGACTAATCTTAAATGTCTCAAAAATATGACATCAAAACCTAAAGAGGCAGAGAGCTGATTTAATACACCAACACTTTGTGCATACCAAATAGATACTATCACAACAAGAGCGTCTGAACTTTTAAGACATTTGTCTACCCGTCAATTTGTGTGTTCCCTTATTTCCATGTGTGGATGAAACAGAAGGCCACAGCCACAGTGGAAGAGAATAAGTGTCTGAAGAGTAAGCTGCAGGTCGCAGAGGCTGTTCAGAGACAGACTAACAGTGCCGAACAAGACTACGAGGAGGTCATTCAGCTCCTGGAGGCTGAAATCAAAGATCTGAAGAGCCAGGTAGCCGGAAAGAAACAGAGAGGACTTGAGGCTACCAAGGTACTTTTTCCTCTTTTATCACATCTCTTTGTTTCCTGAAAAATTATTCATATCATTTATAAGACATTTACAAGATGATGCAATGGATGAAACCTTTTTGGAATGAGTTGCCAGGCGATTGTTATCTAATAAAACACTGTCCAGTCTGGCTCAAACACTTGAACTATTGTAGTATTTATGAATATTTGAAATTATTTTTTAAAATTTTATTAGTCATTCGTTTGTGCTTTGTCATTTTTTTAAAAAACATTTCTGTTTAGTCATTTAGTTTGTCATTTTGCAACATTTGAGGTTTTTTTTGACTAATAATTATATTTCATTTTAATTCAGCTTTAAATGTAATTAATTAAAATTAGAATAGTTTGTTACCACAATGAACCAAATCCTTTTCTCACGGATCTGTGAAAACGACTAAAAACGCTGCATTATTCAGGCCAGTAGTTGACGATGTCAAGAAAAACTATGGACCTGTCCATGTACACATTTTTCTACAGAGGGATGAATACAATAATTTGCCGGAGAAGCATTAATAAACTCAGGATCCTGAGCAGCACAAACACATTCCTGTAGTGCGCTATCGCTGTTTTGGTTGTCAAGTACTCCTGTATGCCTATATACTAAATGTAGTACGCATTTGGATGACGTCACTGTTCTCACAAATTAATGAAGATAATGATATAGTTTTCAAAAATGTGCACTTTGAAACCTGTTTTCAAGCAATTGCATTTCAGGCCCTTAAAACGCCACTGTCGTGTAAATGAACAGCCAAAATGCATAAAAGGTTGTTTTTTTTAATTGTAAAACGGTGTTGTGTAAATGTCCTCTTAGTTCATTTTAACAACACTGATATTAAAGGCCATTTTTTTTCCACAGGAGGATGTGATGGATCTGAATAGAAAGTTCAACGTCATTGACAGCCAGCTGAGAAGGTCTGAACTCACACGGAAACACCTGGAGATTTCCAACAAGAAACTCCTTGGCTTTGCCCAGGTAAAATCAAACCAGTTTTTGACTTAAAATTAATTGTAATGTGTTGTATTTAGGTGTCAGTGGTCCTTCAAGAACACCAAAGCACCAAAACATCTAAGTTTATAATTTGCACTGTTTTTACAGAATGTCCACAAAGTTCTCACCAGCACCAGCTTATTTGGGATTGAAAATGGGTAAGTTTCTGAAGCCAAACACATTGAAAGTTGCAGTGATCCCCCTATCAGTGATCATCATGACATCTCCTTCTCATCCTACAGCGCACGGGCGTCTCCAGCGATTGACAGCCCCGACACACCTTCCCCGATCCCCGACCCCGCCTGCCAGCTCGCAGCTGAGGCCAAAGAGCTTGTGGATGGTGTCTGCTCACTTTGCACCGAGGATCACAGTAAGTGAGAAATGTGCACTAGATCATCACCAGTTCTGGGCGTCTAATCTGAGTAGCTGCGTCAAAGCTATTTCAGTCTGACTCTGTTCGAGTGGAGTGTGACTTTATCTGTTAGAATGGGACAGTTTATGGACTTTTTGCTCTAATGAACTTATTTGAACTTGTGTTGTTGTCATATCTGTGATGAAAATGTTTGGTTGTTTTGCAGCATTACCGCAGTACGTAGAGGGATGCGTTGTGAAGCCCGAAGAGGACTGTGATTCAAAGTGAGTGGCCGTTTTTATTGTGTTATGAAGCAATCAGCATTTTTCCCTTCAACTGCTGCTGTCAGCTGAGTTGAGCTCAGGCCAAATGTTCATTTCTCTGCTTCAAAAGCCTTCACTATAACTGCTGGCCTCGCAAAGTCTGTAAGTTATCCAGTTTGACAAGGGGTTTTGGAACAGCAATGCAGGTGTCACATGGCTAATTTTTTGACAACTGATGTTTTAAAGGGCATTAATTATGACATTTTGAAAGGAGAACAATGAGGGCAGCCATCTCATGTCATGTCAATTCCATTCTTTCCCTATTCACTTGCGGTGTCTCTCAAAATGCCTGATGTCAACTACAGGCGATGTGTGAAATCCATCTTGATTAGAAACCCCAAAACATTTTCCTGAAATGTTCATTTGCGACAATTTGACAATTTAAAATTAAGTCTAACAGTAAAAAAAATTGAATTATTTACATTGTGTAAAAATACAACTGATGTCCAATAGTGTAAGCTCTCACCATGGAAGTTGTGTCCTCTGAAGGGAATATGGCATATGATAAACAACATTTTTCAGATTCAGTATCTTATTTACAGTACAATATTATCGATTTACGTAATACCACATATAATCTACAATCACGCTCTCTTTTTTCCTGTAGCCTCGTTCACTGGCCACAACCTCCTGTCCTCGGCGGTCCTGCAGTAGAGCGGAGAGGTCAGTAGAGCTTCTGGGATGGACAGACAAACCGGGCTCATTCAGAACATCAAGGCTGAACTGAAACTATACTGTGGAAAATAAGAGACTGTGAACATCTACAGTGTGGTTTTCACTTCTTCAGTTCATAGTTCGAGTGGTATCAGAGGCCTGAGATCTACTGATCAAACTGATACTCATTTTTTTAAAGCAGTCCATGTACTTATTTAATATGTGTAGCATTACTCAGTGTCATAATGTAAAGGCAGAAACCAACCAAGGGGATTGAAATCTGAAACACAAACAGCACAATTAACAGCAGAGGCGACTTTGAGATGCTCAAATGCGATTTCAAGTGTGTCAGCGTGTGCCGTGCATCTCCCCATTCAACCACTGTAATGAAAACACATGTGGCCGAGCAGCTGACCTCTCTTTTAGAGTTAGCTATATTATACAGTACATGTATTACATTTCATTTAGGGATTTTTGGGACAGTCCCCACTTTTCATCATTTGATATGATGTTTATTTGTATGTGTTCTGAGAAGTGCTATGACGTTTTGAAGATTTTATATTTTCGGTCCGAATCTTTTATTATGCAGACACACATAGACATGCTCGCTTTAAAGTACGTGGGCGCTCGTCGTCATAAAGCTTGTAAATCTTGCCGTCGAACCCTTTCGATGTTCTCTTCATGTATTTGCCGATCACGCCGGTCTGTGCTCGGATGGATTTGCGGTACAGGTCGATCCAATGGCACCCAGCATCCACTGCACTACTATCAGGTATGGTCTGTTAAGTGCTTTAGGTGGATCTTTTGTGGCTTGTTTCTGAGATGGACAGTAACGTTGCTCCATCTCAGTGTCCTCGTCACTATACTGATAGTTCTGAGGGGGATTTTGGTTGTCATGGCACTTGAATCAAGTAATGGGGGTCATATTGCAGCGTTCCACCCCGAATGCATCCATTCAGCTGAACAATGCACATGGTTCAGGTTACTGTTTTCATAAGCACACAGTATGCGCCTGTTTTGTCTTGGTATATAGGATCTACAGTCACTTATATCAATGTGTAATAAGCTGGTATCATTCATTTCCTGAGGATAGAGGTGTGCGGTTATGCAGGGGGTTTGTTGATGTTAATAACAGCACATGCTCTACAAATGCTGACATGTAGTCCTGTGATTTAACTAGATTGCATCTTATGTGTGGCCTAAATATCTTTCTTGTAATGTTTTTATTAAAGTCAGAACAAATGTGTCATGTGTTTTTTTTTTTTTTACGATTTTATGTAGTGGAAGTCGGTGGAGCTTTGACACTTCAAATACTAGAGGGATTGTATGCTATTTTTAAATCTGCTCATGCTTATGTGCCAGAGCTGGCTCATGATACAATATTTTAACATTTTTATTTGGCAACCAAGGATTGCATGCTGACAGTTTTAATGCTTGTGTAATCTGCAACAGCTTGCATGTATCTGTTTTTTTTTTTTTTTTTTTTTTTTAAGATATGACTATGCACATCAGTAGAGTTTCTGTTAAGGATGCATCACCGAATTTGACCTTTCCAGTTACCTTTATTTATATATGTGCATATATACATATATGGAAATAATCACAGTTGCTAACTCTTTAAAAAAAAAAAAAAAAAAATCTTAATGAAAAGCAAGTTCAAAAGGACATTTAACACATTTTTTAATTCTAAAAATGTTTTTATTCTTACTTTTAATCAATTTAATGCCTTACTGTTTTTCTAAAAAAAAACAAAAAAACCAATCCTGACCCTAAACATGAACAGTAATATCTTGCTTAAGGATAAAAATGCAATTATTGACATTTATATTGTATTACTCCAAATATACAAAATAAAATTTTGATTTTTGGTGGGAGAAAATTATATTTAAAAAAGTAAATAAATAGAGTAATAAACCTTTAGTAAAACAGTCAATAATTACATTTTTAACATTTTAACAAGATAGCATGACCACTTCATTATTTCATGTTAATTATTTTACAGATTACAAATTTCAAAACTCTTTTGAGTGTAGCACAAACACAACACTCAAAACATATTCACTGTGCATGTTGTGAAATTTGTACAGAACAATATGACAAGTCCAAAAATTCCAATAATATAACAAATAAGAGAACTCCATCTTTAAATGACGGTC
Organism: Pimephales promelas; assembly: GCF_016745375.1. The sequence continues at coordinate 23,221,910 of NW_024121321.1, forward strand.
GGTTTCCTACAAAACGTTTTGTACAAAGAGACAACGGTTTAATCAGACCTCAAACTTATAACATGGAAAGTGATGCCCATTTACCAATGAACACACACCACCAATTTATTACAAACTCTCCAATCCTTTCAGAATAAGCTGAAAATATTTTTTAAAAATGCTAATTATCTCAGTGATAATTTAATTACAATAGTCTGGAGAGTCTCCTGAAAACAGAAAGAACCAATGTGTCTTTCATTCTACTACGTATATAGCTAAAATATGCAACAAACACATATTTGTATTATATGATCCAGTCTTTAAGTGTAGTAGAGGGTAAAACTACTGACAAACACTCGGGTCAGTAATGCTGGTGCGTCAGAGAGAAACATCTGCGCTAACACAAGCATTCCTTGAGCACCTTCATGGCGTGAAGTCTGTGACCAGCTGTTCACTACAGCAGTGGATCAGAAAGGCCGCTGGAGGAAGGAGATGGGGGGCGAGCCCACGCTCCGCGGACTGTGCAGATTGGAGTCATAAGAGCCCGGAGTCATGCCCATTATTGAGTCTCCATGAGGTGTTTCTCCATGCAGAAAGTCATCTTCCTCCTCCATAGACCCCTGTGAGACAAGATCAAGTGTTATTAGATATTGAATGAAAAATCTATTTGACACCCAGTTTGTGGAATATTGATGTATTTATTATAAATAATTTATACGTGCACATATTGTATGTGCCCTCGTAATCTTTAATCTAGCCAGTAGTAATAATCATCTAATGAATTCCTAATGAACAAAACCAAGTCCCTCCCTGCATTGTTCTGGCTCGCGAAGCCATTTCACTTGTGTATACGTCGCAAAAAAGACGAAAAGTCGATATTTTAAGGATCCAAATGAAATGCTCTTTGTGGCCACTGTGAATGCAAGTTAGGGTCACCTTTCTCGCTTCCTTTTTGGGCACTTGAATCACACAGTCGGACGGCTCCTCCCACACCTGGTAAATTGGCTCAATGAATTTTCCAGAGCTGTTGTAAAAATGAACAAATAAATAAACACCCAGAACTATTATTCCAGTGCTGAGGTTGATCAAAATGGACATGATCTTACCTTTTAAGGAGATATGGATCGAAAGGGAAGAAGGTATCCAGGGGGTTTGTGTTAGCATACACCGAGTTGCCGCCCACAGAACTCCTCACCACAGGCAACAAGTGGCGGTTGTTCCGCTCAATGATGGTGTAACAGAACACGAGCTGGTACTTCCTGCCAACAGAAGGGTGAAATTGCCCTCATTTGTCATGCTACAATTTCATAAAGCTTTGTAACCTGATGAACGAGATCTCTCTCATGCTGTACCTGGTGATGGCTGCAAACATGTTGGTGACAGCAGGTAGACAGACCCTCAGAGGGTTGAGCTGACACATCACTATACGCTCTAGATTCAAACCCTGAAGATACGCCAACCCTGCAGGATGACCAGTGTTCACCATAAAGAAAAGCAAACACATTTGTCAAGGTCTTAGATATGTACTCTTCATATTCATGTTAATTCAATGAAATATATAGAAACAAAACATCATGTGAACATGACCGTTTTAACAAGTTTTAACAAGTTACCTACAGCAGCTTTAAAGACCCTCAAAATATCTAATATAAATTTCATGCTTAAAAGTGCTCATTGTTTGCGCATGGATTTTTATGTATATATATATATATATAAATTAATAGATCAGAGGAAAAAACAAAACAAATTTAACTTACAAATGATTTAAATCCCACATGTACTGACCTTTCTTCAGACTGCCCTCAAGAATGACATTGTGCCTGAAGATCAGTGTGTAAAACACAGCCTGGCAGGCTGCATAAAAGGGGCCGTGGAGATTGATGTCACAGAATGCTTTGGACCCCGTGTCCTGACTGTCAATGTAAAGGTGCAGCCAGGGAACTAACAGGTCCAGACAGGCCTTGACTGTCCTATGGATGGAAGAGAGAGGAAACTCAACAGCAGCAATTTTCACATGTAGGTTTCAAATTATGTTTTGACAAATAAAGGTACCCGTGTCCAATCAAACCCCTTTTCTTTCTCAGACACCAACAAAGAGGCATTAATGTTTAATTACCTAATCGAGGTAACAAACCACTGCCAAGAAAGATGATTAAATATTGAACTCCAATGAATTAGATAAGATAAAGTCACGTACGACACTGGCAAAAACTTGGCTCTTGCCATGAAGCTGCCCATGTACCCAGCAGCGGCCTGTCTCAGGATGGGGGGTTGGTTGGGGCCTTGTAACAGCTTCCATAAGTGATCCAAAAAAGCTTCAGCCAAACCCTGAAAAAAAAGAAAAAGTTTTTGATGTCTAGGTATGCTTTTTGGTTTTGTGAATGAGGGAGAAGTGTGACCTTACCAGATGGAAGCTGCACAGGTAGAAGATGTAGTACTGCACGTGACAGGAAGCATGAGTGGGAAGAACCACCTTATCAAACACACACACCAGGTCTCTGTACAAAGCTTTGGTTTTCTCAATATCTAAAGAGCCTAATGAGATTGGAACAACAAAAAAATTGTATAACATTAATGCACATATTAATAATGCATGTCATTAGTTAAATATTAATGCTGGTGTATTTTATCACTCTTCTTTACACATATTTATATTCTGCAATGCCATCCACACAAACTGGCTCACACAATACATATTACCATTCAAAAGATTTGGGCTGGAGATTTTTTTTTTTTTTAAATGTTTTTGTCTCCAAGTCTCTTATGCTTGCCAGTACTGCATTTATTTATTCAGAAATACAGCAAAAACAGTAAAATATTATTACAATTTAAAATAAGTGTTTTCTATTTTAATATTACAATGTAATTTATTCCTGTGATGCAAAGCTGAAGTTTCATCATCATTATTCTAGTCTTCAGTGTCACATAACCTTTTATTTTTTAACCAAATTATTTCAATGTGATGATTTGAAGCTCAAGAAACATTTATCATTATCATCAATGTTGAAAATAGTTGTGCTGCGTAATATTTTGGTGTAATTCATAATACATTTTTTTCAGGATTCTTTGATGAATAAAGAGTTTATTTGAAACAAAAATCTTTTGAAAGATTAAAAATGCTTTTACTGACCCCAAACTTTTGAAAAGTTAAATTTTCTTGTTTTCATTCCTAAAAAAAGGACTGTATGTGCCAAATGAGTTGCGATTAAACATTCTTCTTGACTAACATCCCTTAAAAAAAAAACAACACTACTGAGTAAATAAAATGGTAATTCCCTGACCATTAACATAGCACACGTCTTTAATGTAAGCCAGCAGGACAGTCATTATTGTGTCCAGTCTTTCTGCCATGGGATGGACCATTACAGCTCCATCAGGTGTTGAATTCAGTGGAGAGTCCTCTTCCTCATCCTGAATCAGAAAAGAGTAGATTTATGACTAGTCAAACATTAAAAAAAATACTATGATATGAATGAGTTAGCCCATTTCCAAAAACTCGCTGTGTTCCTATCAAAAATAAGTTGTATAGTCCAGAGGGTCTTCAACTCTTCTCCTAGAGACCCATTGCCCAGCAAAGTTTACATCCAACCTGCTTCAGCTTGTGATTTTCACATGATCCCAAAGAGCTTGAGTAGCTGGTTCAGGTGTGTTTGAAGGAGCAAGGTTAAAGACCTCAATAAACTACTTTTATGATAACCTTGCCTCTTTTTTTAAGCTTGAACGCTTAAACTTGTGAGCTTCCAGCTCACATTCAACAATGACTATACAACTAATTTCACAGAAGAAATTAAGTCATAAATGTTTAAAACGACTGAAAATGAGGTTAAGTCTATGATACATTTTCTTGTTGAACGATCACTTTAAATGAGTTTTTTTGTGCTTTTATGTGAATGTTAAATATAAGTGTTTTGGACTCACCATGTTGAAGAGGCACTCATCCTGCGATGCTCCACTGGCATCTTCCTGACCTCCACTTTCCACTTCTTCAATCTCACTCCGTGGTGCACTAACCTAAATGTAAAAAAAGAAAAACAGCAGTCAAACATCTGCATGGATGCCAAGACATCAGTACAGTGCCACTTACATCTAGTGTGAGCATCTTGCTGATGATGAGCTCTAAGATGTCTCTCCTCAGGTCAGGGATGTAGACCGTAACCCTCAACAGGTTGTGCACGTAACACTCCTGTGTGGACAAGTATCACATTCACACATGTAATCACATTACTTTACTCAGGTACTGGGATTTAAATGCAGTGAATAACTCACAAGTGTTCTGGTGGACTTCTGCACAAAAGGAAACTTTTCAGAGAGGATTGGCATCAGGAAGCGACTGGTTCTGAAAGAGCGAGGCAGTTTATTAAGTACTGCTTAATATTAAAAAGAAGCTTTGGGAGGGAGTTTGTGAGACACTTACGATGGAACATATCTCGTAATCAGCTGTAGGGCTTGATGACACTGATCAAAGGTCCTAGGTAGATCTGTGTGAATTTGAAAGAAACAGTGAATTATGGAGTGGAGCCAGGGATTTCAACGGGTAGAATGTGATAGGTAGAATAAATCACAATCACACGATTAATCAATAATCGTGACAGGCCTAAAAGTCAATATCACAAATTAAAATCACAAACCACAAGTAGTTAAATAATGAAATACACCAACTTTCATCTTCGTCATCAGAATCTGAAATATCCACATTTCCCTCTTGTATTCTTATTCTCTCTAGAAAAAAAAAGGCAAAACAACAACATGATTTTAAGTAATCTGACCAGAGTGAATTGAGTGAAGCAATAACAAGGAATAATAATAGTTATCTTACTTGGTGCAAAATTAGAGACGACCATTCCAAGACAGGGTCTGAGATATACCGTCTGGGCCGACACTAGATTGCTCAGAAAAGCCAGATATTCTTCCACGACAGCCTGACTGCGACCGAGCCATGGCAGCTTCTGTGTGGGGAAACACGTCATATGTTACAGATAAAGTGACCTGACTGTATTTGATTAACATTTGACATATTGCGGTTTCACTCACCAAAACAACATATATTAATTGCTCGTGATCCTTTCCAAGTTGAGTGACACAAACCCTGAATTCCTGCAACCAGCTGATAATTTGAGCATCCTACAATGACAAACATAACAATGAGAAAGCAATGCATTTCCAATGTGCATGTTTAGGCTAAACAAATTCTAGGATTCCCACACCAATCATTTGTGCTTAATAAATTAGGATTTGTATACATCACTTTGATTCCCCAACTAATCAATAAGGGAATAAATAAACTGAACATCACTTTAACTTGAAATTGATGAACTGCCAATATTATTGACCTGAATGAAGTCAACATTGACCTAAACTAAAACGAGCTGAACACAATATTGAGCATGGGAACCATGAAATATCCATTAAAAGCAATACTTGCCTTAATATCAGGATCTGAGAGTTGATGTTTTATCAGTTCATAGTCACTTGAGTCACCCTGTAGACGTCACATTAGACAGTCATTATGGCATGTTTAACAGACAGTGATATGTATGCTTCATATTGTATTTATAATAAACTCACCTGTTGTAGTTTAGCTAAAGTATTGGCAACATTGCCTCCAAAACGCACAGTTTTCATTGGAGGTGAATTGAGGAAATCTCTGCCCTGGCATTCCATTATTTATCGCAAATGCTCTTCATCTGAGAACACAAACCAAAAATACATTAGAGTCAATGACACCTGACAAACGACAACAAAACCCACGTCACAATTAATTTAGAAACTATAACCGCTGCCTCCATGTAACGTTACACATGGTAACTAATGGTAAAGATAATCAATAAAAATACAAACGCTGTATGAAGATTATAAGCACCGTTAAAGAATGCGCCTAGTTATTAAAATGACTAACGTTATATCACGCGAGTTAATACTTCACAACTTACCAAAAAACAACGTTTATTCAAAACAAGCTATAAACAAACCCGGCATTATAAGCGAGACATCGAAATAATCACATGCGTAACCATGCCGAGCTCTTCTTCGTCTTCTTCTTTCTGAATTTAAAGGCGGTTGGCACAGCTACTTTGGTTCATTTCCGCCACCTACTGGGGTGGAGTCAGTGAGAGGCGTTGACGGACAATAAGGATTTAATAAAAATGTACATTCTTCTCCTAATCAAATGTGTTTTCTTAAGATATAATAAAGCAGTAGTCACTTTTGAATTATTGTTAAGCAAGTTCTTTTAACCAGCACACGTTTGACAGAAATTATTGTGTCATCCCTTATTTTGCCACAAACTTCTCTCACATTTCCTACTTCTTTTATTTCATATAAATTTCTTCCCTTTCCTTGTCCACAACTCTTGTCTATAATTATATTTTTAACCTAACTAAGCTCTTTATTTCAGCTTTCCCCAGAGGGACATTTACAACTCATTTTTGCCAACTAATCTGCTATTTCATTCTCAATACATGAGCAGGAATCCACAAAAACGAAGACTTCTATTCCTGACTGATGAATTCTTGGGGTCCGAACAGTTTCTATAGACCATCTGTATATTATCCTATATATGATGTATATTATAACATATCCTGTTCTATAAATTTTACATTTTTCAGACTTATAAGATTTGATAAAGAATTAGAACAGATTGAACGAGGCATACCTCTTCCAAGTTCCACCCATTGGGGGCCAATTGAATAGCAATCAATTCTGAGGAGTAAACAGTTAAGAAATTAGATGTTCTTTCCCCATATTTTAAAGTCCAGCTGTGCTACAGCTGTATTCAAGATTTTTTGAGCCGTCAGTATACATTTAAGTAGCTACTCAAATCTTTAGAAATCCTTCTCTGAGTGTAATTCCGGCAATGGGCTTTATGCACAGCTGCACTACTTCCTGAACTTCAGCCAGCTCCTTGTTTCCTGTCTGCCATTATTGGACAATTTGATTAATTCAGGTGTGCCTGACCTTAGTAGTCACAGCAACAATAATCAGACACACCTGGATTAATCAATGTGGCCAATAATGGCAGACAGGAAACAAGGAGCTGGCTGAAATTCAGGAAGTAGTGCAGCTGGGCATAAAGCCCATTGACCAACGGAATCATTATTAGCACTCCATCCGAAACTGGCTACTTGAATATTCATATTCCCAACAGTTCATACTGTATATAAACATCTTTAACAAGGTGACTATTCTTGTGTCCTTTTACTAATATATTATAAAACATTTCAATTGTTACCACAAAAGGCATTTCTCCCATTTCCACCTGTAACCGTGCTTCTGGTGATAAAAAAAAAAAAAAAAAAAGACCCACGGCAAATTCTTAAAGCCTGTGATTGTATACTTTTCACCTTTTTTATCTGTGATGCTGATGTAGAAGAATAAACAATGCATAATCTATAGGTTGTATAGATCTTATTAAACTTAGCATATATTCTTATTAATGAGGTCCGGTTAGGTCCCCAATCTGCCCCAGCCATAGGTCCCAGCTTTATTTACTATATATTGAACATGATTACCAAATTATACCTCCTAAGAACTTGATTTCTGAAACTTGTTCTAAAACCTGTTGGTACAACCTTAGGCTTATTTTTTCTATTTTATTTTTATGAGTTTTGTTTATAAAGAATCTGAATCCCCAGATGTTAGCCCCCATGCCGAGCTCAGCACACCCGGAAGCTCTCATACAACTGTAATATTGTTATTACGGAAGTAGGTTGTGCTCTGGAAATGAAAGTTCTGCCGCCTAGTGGTTTGAAGTGTAATTACTCAATAAATGCTTCCTCTGTATCCTCATTAGCTGGAAGTATACGCATTTTTTGCCTTTCATATTATAACGTGTAATCGTATTATCATTTACTTCCATTGTATGAAAAAAAAATATACATAGGCCGGTATAAAATAATTTAAACAAATTAGCCAACTGAGACATTCAACTTGTTCCACAGAAGAAAGAAAGTCAAAGAAAGGTTTGAAACGATATGAAAGTGAGTAAATAATGACATAATTTTAATTTAGGGGTGAAATATCCCTTAATAGTGTTTTTTTTTTAAATTTTTGTGTGAGATCTAACAATAATCTACCGAAGACCCCTGGCACATATGTGATTTGAAAACTGTCACACTTAAAAGCTACAAAATGTAATTTATTATTTTTTTATTTTAATGTGAAATATGACCAGACCATGTGACCACCTTTTTGGAAGATTCACCCCATTTCAATATTAACCACTGGTTTCACAGATAGGCTTAAGTTAGTGCCAGACTTTGAGCTGTTTTAACTGAAAACAACTTGCAATGGCATATCTTAAAATTGTTAAAAGTTTAGGAAGAAATATAACAAAGTTTAGGAAGAAATCACCTTTCTCAATAAACATAATTGTCAGATTGAGAAATAAAGATGTAAATTCACCTGAAAGCTGGACGTAAATATCTAGTAAACTGTTGTGAAAAAGAGAGGACTGTCATTGAGTTAACGATAAAATTGTTCTCCACCCATCTGCTTCATTTACACCGTTGATTCTAAATTGGGTATGAGCAAACAAAGATAAGAGGAAGCAAACCTAATAACACTTCTCACTGTCCAAAGGTTGTATACAGTACAGATGTATGAGATTCAATAAAACCAGGAGAGTAAAAGGTCTGGGTTTCAGTCATATGTTGGTTGAAACCAGATATAAAATATACAATTAAATGTAGGAAAATACACAATTGTATTTAGTCATTCAGCCAGTTTTTGTCTGTGCATAATCTCGTACAAAACATAAAAATCAATCAAATCAACAAATAATACAAAATGCCATTCAATTGTAAACATTTTTGATGAAAACACCAAAGTGAAAAAAATGAATGTTTCAACAGGAGAGAAAAACCAAACTCTGCTTCAATGCCATATGGTCGAATATCCTCTTCTGTAACCTGTTAAAAAAAAAAAGAAAATGTTCAAGTCTCTCTCTCGCTCTAAAAGTGTCTTAGTGTTTTAGTCTACCAAAATTTTTATCCTTGTTGAACCCCCTTAATGCGTTTTTTGTGTTTTTATAAATGTATCATACTTAGTTTTGCTACTTAATTCATATATTATTTTATTGTCCTTCATGTTCTTTACAACATTGTGCAGTCACACTCAAATAAATAAGTCTCCATATCGTGCTGAATGAATATGAATAACATTTTTAATATGAAGATAAATCTATCATATTTTCATTGCAGCTCTCCACTTGAACTGAGCCATTGCTGGTTTCATGGTTAATGTTTAACATCTGCCCTTATGATGCAAATACTTCCTCAATGTCATTTCTTTAGCATGTTTTCTATGCCATCATGTCTAATTTCCATGCCAAATATTAAATCAACAATAAGTGATGACACATTAACAAACACAGTGAGTAGCTTAAAACAATTAATTTCAACCAAGAATTGTTAAACTGGTGAAGTTGGTCTATTATTGATAAAATGCAGACAACCAAACGTAATTAAAGTGTATTAACCTGTAGCTATTCATGATGGTTCATATGACTTGTGTTTCTGTCACTGCCGCAGACACAGTGCTCACATTATCCGGAGAGGTCATTGCAAAAGCCACTGGTACTTGACCGCCTTCTCTTCTGAGCTTTGCTTGACGGGGAGCTGCTCCTTGACCTCGGGCTCCCTCATTTCTCCTGAAAGAGCTTCTGATTCCGCTCGAGAGGCGACTGGAGAACCTCCTGACAACCCCTGCCAAACCTCTGCCCTTCTTCAGCAGACCCACATCATCCTCCAGCTCCTCGGGGGGCACCTCAATATTACCCGTGTACCAGAAAACCCACCAGATGAGACTCAGGAAAATGATGATGGCGCCTGCATATATCAAAAAGTCATAGAAAAACAAATCTCCAAACACGCCAAGCAATAAAATGATGAGTCCAAATACGTCGAAAGCCACCGCGAGCCCGAACGCGCACGAGCAGCGCCCGAGACCGCCCGGCGCTGCCTCCATCTCCAAGCTGTTTTTACAGTTATTTCGGTCGTTTGGGGCTGTTGAATTGCCCAACAACCGTCTAAATTAAGCGTTTGGAAGGGGTTTAAAGTGTTTTCGTTTGTTTCATAGGTAAGCAGCGCGAAGGAAGGAACTCTCTTTTACCACTTCACCTGGAAGGGAGTGGCATAGAGCGGTGGGTGCGTCTTAACTACATAGACACAGACTCACCTAGACACGAGCCCGATGCTGCCCCGAGTGTACGACACAACACTCCTCTATAGACGAATGTCTTCAGATATGCTACATGGAAACACTTTCAAGTAAGGTATCTGATTCTGAATCCTTCTCTGATCTTTTTTTGGATGGCAGTGGTGTTTTTAAAGATACCAGATTTTCAGTCAAATTGTTGTTATATAGGCCTATTTACCATTTATAATTATGATTACATTTTATATACTAATATGATTATATTTGATAATAAAAAATGTAAATGACGTTATTATTATAAATTATTTTAAAATAATAAAAATATATGTGAAAAGTTTCAGAATCTTTCTGCCATTTAAATGGTAAAAGGTTTAATCTCTTTAATTTGTTTAATATTTGTGTTTATTCATTCGTTTATTTTTTATAGTTATATTGGCTATACCAATTGCTTTTCAAAAAGCATGATCAACTCTTAAAATAAATGATTAAAAATGCAGAAACATTAAGAATCATGGAAATTTAAATGTTTAGAAACTTAAACAGATTTAAGACTTTTAGAAAAAAAAAAAAAAACTGTAATCCTTATTTTAAAATAAAATATCCTTTCAAAGTCCTGGGCAGTGAAGAAAGTTGCTTACCCTAAAAAAGAAACTAGTTTGCCTACTTTTTATGCAAAAAGTTTTATGCGAGTTTTTTTTTTTTTGTGCACTTTTATTACTTTGTGTTACTTTTTCTCATCTGGACTGGGCTTGCTTGATTGATGGACTTCAATGGGAACCAAACGGTTTAAGGTCCAAATGAGAGTTTCAGTGCAGCTTCAAAGGGCTTTAAACGACACCAGACAATGAATAAGGGTCTAATCTAGCGAAACGATCTGTCATTTAAAAAATAAATTAAAAAAGTTCAAGTTTTATAAGCACAAATGCTCGTCTTGCTCTGTTCTGTGATGAGTGTTCGTTACTCTCCTGTTCAAACTCATTCATCAAAATGAACAAATCTTTTTTCATAACTTGAAGGGTCCTTGATAAGACCCTTATACATCGTCTGGTGTCATTTAAAGCCCTTTGAAGCTGCACTGAAACTCTCATTTTGACCTTGAACCGTTTGGTTCCCATTGAAGTCCATTAAATGGAGAAAATCCTGGAATGTTTTCATCAAAAACCTTAATTTCTTTTCGACTGAAGAAAGAAAGGCGTGGACATCTTGGATGTCATGGAGGCGAGTAAATTATCAGCAAAAGTTTTTTTTAAGTGAACTACTCCTTTAATACCCTTTCTGACATCCTTCCATCATCGCCATACCTCACAAATGGAAAAATGGTGTGTCCAACATATGCTGCAAAGAAGCGCAGTTTAAAAGACATTCAGCCTGTAAGTAAAAACAACACTATCAAATTAGCTTGGATAAAATACACTGCCTTGCGGCTCATATGCAATTTCTTATTTTCTTCAGTGATTATGCTTGTTAATGGTAGTTTTCCCAAAATGGTTTAATTCTGTCATTAATCACTCTCCTTCATGTTGTTCCAAACCCATAAGATTTTCAGTCATCTTCACTTTCTGTCCCTCCAGACATAATTAAGGTATTCTAACCTAATGTTACTCCATGGTTCAACCTAAATGCTATGAAGCGACATTCTATCCCTTAACCATAATCACCTTATTTACAACATATTAATCTCGAACGCATATTCACCAGAGCCCCTCAATGCATGCGTGTTGTGTTGATGCAAGAGCAGACGTTTGTTGCATGAACACAACAATTATGTTTTGTTTTTTACACAAATCACTGGTGTCAGTTCATATAACTGAGGTTAAACCATGCATGAGTCACATTGATTACTTTTATGATGTCTTTACTTTCTCGGCCTTGAAAGTGCATAGACTGTCAATGAAGTGACAGAAAGCTCTCGATTTACTCTAAAAGATCTTCCTTTGTGTTCTGAAGATGAATGAATGTCTTACAGGCTTGGAACGAGAGAGTGAGTAATTAATGACAGAATTACCCCATTAACAAGCATAATCACTGATTAAAATAAGACATTGATTGATGCATATGAGCCGCAGAGCAGTGTAATTTATCAAAGCTAATTTGATAGTGTTGTTTTTACTTACAGGCTGAATGTCTTTTAAGCTGCACTTCTTTTCAGCATAATGTTGGACACACCATTTTTCCATTTGTGAGGTATGGCAATGATGTATGTCAGAAAGGGTGTTCATCTACATGCGTGTGAACCTAATTTCATATGCACTTAGACTACACAGCCAAAACAATTTTTACAAAATAAGTGACCCAATGTGTGTAACCCAACAGTTGGGTTCAAAAAATAACCCAATGTTTTTTTTTTACTGTGCATGTTTGAATTTGATCATCAAAGGTCAGCAGCAAAGACATTGGTTAATAAAGTGAGATTAAATATTAAGTATTTTATTTCTTAATATACTTAATATTAAGAGATTAAGTATATTTGTGCAATTTCACATTTAACTAATTATAACAACTTAACGAGTTTGCATTACACCGTTTTTATTCATTTTGAGGAATACTGAATCTTTTTGTGTGCAAGTGAGATGAATCAATGCTCACATTTAGTCTAGATCTACAATAACCTTCATGTTCATACAACAGTACCTTTACTCCCAATTTCTGTACAGGTATCAGTCAATAAATGGGAAAACAAAGTAACTTGCGTTACTTGTTTGAAAAAGTTACTTTACTAGTTACTTGAAAAAAGTAATCTGATTACTTAACTCACAATACTTGTAATTTGTTACCCCCAACAATTTGTGCCCATGATGCACAAAATCATGTATGTTGCAACCAAATGTGCATTTCATGCAAATTGCATGCAAGAAATTACTAAAAGTATTTGATATATGGCAGCATCCTTCTTAAATTGTCTAAAATATCACACATTTCAAAGCCAAAATAAAAAAGCATTTTTGAAACTAATATGCTACATGTGCACAATTTTTGTCTACTGTTATCAGAGGTCATATATAGCAGAAAGAAAGCACACAGCAGACATTTTTGCCCTTCTAAGATTAGCAAGCATGTGATCCTGCCTAATCCAGCACAGACAATCAGTACCGGAAAAGCTGTTTATCTGTTACCCAGCATCACCCTCAATATCTCATAAAACCTACATTAAGCTGTCTCGTTTTACAATTCTGCACGGTTAAACACCTCACCTCTCACATACACTTCAATAAAAACAGAAACTTTACAACTCATCTACAAACAATCTAACCACTGAATTCACTAAAATACATTTCATAAACGGCACAAAGCAATATGTAATCACAATATATATATATATATTTATAATATATATGTATATATATTAATAAGATACAAATCTTTTGATTACTGTATCCCTTATGAGTATATATGCATGTTATGTAAACCTTATGAGTTTCTCTTTAGAAAAATAATCATGTTTGGACGAAACACTGCATAGTATGTCCATTTTTAAATATTTCAATAAATGAATAAGGTACTTGTGTTAAATGGCCTAATGTCAGACCTGAATCAGGGCACACCTCTAAAACACCCAGCAACACCATACAGTGAAATTCATAAAGACACAATTCATTTTCCTTCTGTAAACAAATTGAATCACATTAAACATAAAAAATAAAATGTTTTTTTTTCCTGCATAAATATAAATGAAATCTGTGCACACGTTAATTATAAGTTAATTTAATATCACTTTTAATAAGATCATAAGTGACAAGATTAATAAACAGCCTCAATACAGTACCATTGTGGGACAGAAATGTCCATCCGCAAAGGCACAAAGTTGTTCATGTGCGCCACTGTATTTCTACTTCTCCTCGTCGTTACTGCGAGATAGAAGCCGTTTTTTGGGGGCCATGACCCAAGCTAAGGCCACTGCTGCTGTCCCATCCCCACTCTGTCGTGAGACACATAAGAACGTGGCCCACAGAAATGCTGAACAGCCCATAAACGCTGTCCTCAGATAAAGAGGCATCAGAACAAAATTCAAAAACTGTAAGAAAATACAGATTATTATAATAACTTTCAAGAATATTGACAATGCAAAGGATATTTATTTATGATATTAAATATAATATTTATATTTAGAAGTATGGAACAGTTATCTGTGTATAAATGGTTTGTGGTGACATAATATAGCTCTTATACCTGCATGAATGGCCAGTACATCAGTCCAGTCTGAAATGTGAAAAAAAAAAAACACATTTAGAGTATTTGCCAAAAAAGTTATATCATTCTCAGTAACCTAAATTTAGAACATTGACATTTTAACTTTACCACCCTTTTGAAGACAAACCCAAGAAATGACACACACATACATAATGCATGTTTACCTTGACAAGAAAGAAAGAGAAAATCAACTAGGCAATATTCAACTGGACATATTTGATTTAGACATCAATGAATTGTCTTTGAGACAATTTATAAAAGTCCATACGGTTGTTGATGATGATGGGCTAGCTGGTAAAGATGACTTAGTGACCTACCTTGTATGTATTAAAAAACTTTTCTCGCCAGTCAGCATATATGTCCTCTTTACCCTCCAAGAAACTCACACCTGTAAAGACAAAGAACTGAGTGAAATAGAACAAATAAACACGTGCAATATATGTGTATGTAGGCTATATATGTAAATGTGGTATATTTACCTGTGTAGAAGACACTGGTCGCCAAAGGTGAAGCAAAAGTTTGGTCCAAAAGCAGTTTGCGGAAAATCATACCAGCCGATCTTCCCGGGAAACGATGTTCTAAGACTCGTAGCCAGAAGTAATTGAAGTTACCGTGGAAACTCAGAGCCACAATCGCCACGTTTCTCGTGTGTTTCCAGTCCATTTCATCTCTCTGCGCGATGCACTGATGGACAAAATCCCCTCCAGCGAACAAGCATCCGTACAAAGTCACATTACTGAGCCAAGGCAATACCTTTGCTCGTTTGAAAAACGATTTTCTCATGATCAGCAAAACGACAATGTAGCTATTTTGTAACCTTTTTAAATGATGTCGAAGGGCACGAAACAAAACGGTGCTGACATTGACAGACGGCCGCAGCTAAGCTCATAAAATGACCTTTTGCTTAGTAGGTACAAGTTAGAAAGCTGTTCAATTGATCCCCTTAGTTTCTAGTCAGTTATGTTTAACATTTAAAAGGCACAGACACTATTATTATGATTAATAGTTTGACAGCTCATAATTGTGACTCTTGGCAAACATCTTTCAGAAACATTAGAAAATCATTAAAGCACTGCCAAATAAAACACAGATCAATCGAGTAGGTTATACGTTTTGCTTCAGTCCATCTTCTTTTTACTTTAAAAGGACAGCCAGGCAAAAACAAGAATTGCGATTCATTGATCCATTTAGCAATTAAATGAAAAGGTTCCAGCGCACGTTCATACGGTGATCAGCAGTTTCCCGTACTTAGGTGCTCAAATCCTGCGTTAATCTGCCCGCGCGCTCCCGCGTGTTCAGCGGTGGCGCGCTTTGATCTGATTTGCATATAGCTGATAAAGATCGACTACCGTAACTCACCTAGTAAGACCAGTTACCAGATCTTCGAGCTATCAACGTTCACTGAGACTTTTAATGCTTGACACCCAAAATGTTTTTTTTTTTTTTTTTTTTTTTTTTTTTTTTTGGTATTGAGATCTCATTTATAGGCTATAACTTCATATGCACTTAATATGGAGAAGCCTCCCAAAACATTGCTTATTTTTAAATATTTGCTCAATGTCTCAGGTTCTAAGCACATCCCAGTGTGTTTTAGCAATGTGTCTGATTCTTGAACAGATGGTTAGATGTGGGATCTTTTTAATGAATCACCTGAAGCGTTTACAAAAATGGCTGCAGTCAAAATCGCATACTTCCCTACAATATAGTAGATTTTGAAGTGTGTGCACACATCTTTTATATCTTTTATATTGTGCATACGATTGGCACTTTACTATCCCATGTTGCCATGGAAGAGGATGTATGAATGGGAGTGAAGTGTCGTACTGACGCTGGCATAGGCCACATAATGACAACATGGCGAATATAGTATAGGCTACATCTGGATTACATTCATACCACACACATTCATACTACACTCACCCAAAGGATTATTAGGAACACCTGTTAAATTTCTCATTAATGCAAATATCTTATCAACCCATCACATGGCAGTTGCTTGTACCCATCCTCTGATGGCTACTTCCAGCAGGATAATGCACCATGTCACAAAGCTCGAATCATTTCAAATTGGTTTCTTGAACATGACAATGAGTTCACTATACTAAAATGGCCCCCACAGTCACCAGATCTCAACCCAATGGGCTCTATGCACGGCGGTATTTCCGGTGAATGTTTAAGGATGCTCGACAACTTCCGCCGATCGTAGAGTCCAATGCAATGCCGAGAATTTATATTGAATTTTACACTCCATGGTTATACTAAAGAAACGGTAGTCACAAAAACAGATA
Source organism: Pimephales promelas (assembly GCF_016745375.1). The sequence continues at coordinate 23,238,517 of NW_024121321.1, forward strand.
AAACAAACACCCCCCGTTGTGTTTATGCTTATTTATAAAATTATATTAAATAAACGTAACTATATATAAAATTACATCTAAAAGTATGTTTCGTTTCAAGGACGGGAGGACAGTAAATTTTGAAGACTCTGCCCCATTTTCCTCGGTTTTCCCCCGCTTTAATGTCCTTAACTGGAAACTGTTGAGCATCCTTGCGTCAAATGCGGAACTTATGCGTGCATTTAGCCCATAGAGCATCTTTGGGATGTGGTGGAACGGGAGCTTCGTGCCCTGGGTGTGCATCCCACAAATCTCCATCAACTGCAAGATGCTATCCAATCAATATGGGCCAAAATTTCTAAAGAATGCTTTCAGCACCTTGTTGAATCAACTGCTACGTAGAGTTAAGGCAGTTCTGACGGCAAAAGGGGGGTCAAACACAGTATTAGTATGGTGTTCCTAATAATCCTTTAGGTGAGCGTAGAACATACACTATTGCCAAAAGTTTTGGGATGTCTGCCTTTACATGCACATTAACTTTACTGACATCCCATTCTTAGTCTGTAGGGTTTAATATGGAGTTGGTCCACCATTTGCGTCTTTAACAGCTTCAACTCTTCTGGGAAGGCTTTCCACAAGATTTAGGAGTGTGTTTATGGGACTTTTTGACCATTCTCCGAGAAGCGCATTTGTGAGGTCAGGCACATACATTGGACGAGAAGGCCTGCCTCGCAGTTTCTGCTCTAATTCATCTCAAATGTGTTCTATCTGTCACATATCCAGTCACCACACCAGCTCTGTCACCTCTATTGCACTACTCTTCCTAGCATCCCTCATGTTTCCCACCTGCACACCAGCAACCATCACCTAATTACATCAGCACCTTCATGTCATGCCTGCGTCCCAATTCGCATACTATCCGTCCTAAAGAGTATTCGAAAATAGAATTAGTACGTCCCAAATCGTAGTATGTTGAAATGAGTGTTTCAAAGATACCCGGATGGTCTACTATTTCCTGTCAGAATCTGAAGTGTAGATCGATGCACACTCTAACGGCTGATATTGCCCACAACCCTTTGCGCGGTGGACGAGGATTCGGTTAGAACTACAAACACGAGTAAAAAGTGTTAAAAAACTACAGTCCAGCGGCTGTGTAGAGAGGTTTAGACAAAGAGCTTTGAGTGATTAATTATTAGTATCTAACCTGACGAAAATTAATTTATTCAATGTTGTCCACATTATATTGCATATGCAGCAGCAGCATTGTGAACTTAAGATGTGAAGTGACGATACGTTTAGCCATTACTTTTTAAATGCATCATTATATTAAAATTGCAAACATGAGGAGAGTCTCTTCATGAAAGACCCATGACTGGCAGATGAACGTGCTCTGTAATGGTAGGAAATCAAATTAGATAGAACGGATGATTTTAACTGTGACAAGATGATTGACAGGGCAGTTTACGGTGACAGGATGCACGCAGCACGCATGCACGCAGAGCTGTCCGTTAAAGATGACGTGATAGTTATGTCCCAAAGCTTGCCTACTCTTTTGCTACACACTCAAAAGTATGTACTTGCACAAAAAGAGTACATACTTTCAAGATGGCCTCCACAGCGCCTGAAAATTTGCCGCTGGTCCGCTTCAGCCCACAAGCCAGCTCAAGTGTCTCGCGGCTGTCGAGACAGCCACCCTTCCAGAGTATCGTCCTGTCGAGGTCACTGCCACGCCTGAGCCTGTTCTTATGAGAGAAGCCCCAGAGAATATTATTGTCACTCCTCGCGATCCCTTGGCAAAGACGGCCGCTGCCTCACCATCTGGGTTCTCGGCAAAGATGGCCACCGCCTTGCCGCCTGAACCCTCAGCTACGATGGCTGCCACCACCACACTGCCTGAACCCTCAGCCAGCATTGCTGCTGCCATGTCAGAGCTTGTCCCAAGACATGTTCCTAGACCTGTCCCTGCTCCTGTTTCTGTTCCTCAACCTATTCCTGTTCCAAGACCTGTCCCCTGGGTCCCTGGCTAGAGTGGCCAAAAGTCCCATGGAAAGGCCACGATGGCCGATCCGCCCTGGCCACCCGAACTGCAGACTCAGACTTAAGAGACACTTCTCCTGCATACCATTGTCTGGTTTCGTTGTTCCCTCAAAGAACACTTACCTGCATGATACCTACCAAAACGATTTGTCTTCCGTCATATGCTTCCTTCATCCATCTTCAATCATCTGCCTAAAACTCCATTTCAGAACCTGCTACAGATATGACCATTACTCATCCAGATATCGATCCAGAACACTATAAATATCAGTTGCTCACCTGCTTCCATTGTTGTGATCACATACTTCTGCAAATAAACCTGTTGATTACTTTACCTGTGTGAGGTCAGGAGGTCAGGTTGAGGTCAGGAATCTGTGCAGGCCAGTTATGTTCCTCCACAGACCAAACTTGCTCACCAATGTCTTTAAGGACCTTGCTTTGACCTTGCCAAACTTTACACTTTGCACAATGCAGTCAGGCAAGTCCAGTTCTCCTGGCAACCGCCAAACCCAGACTCTTCCATCGGATTGCCAGACAAGTGTGATTTGTCACTCCAGAGAACACTTCTCCACTAGTCTAGAGTCCAGTGGCTGAGTGCTTTACACCACTGTATCCGACACTTTGCAATGCACTTGGTGATGTAAGGCTTGGATGCAGCTGCTCAGTCATTGAAACCCATTCCATGAAGCTCTCTACATACTGTTCTGGAGCTAATCTGAAGGCCATATGAAGTTTGGAGGTCTGCAGCTATTCAGTGCTGATTCAGGATGCACTGACCCCCACTCTTGTGATTTTATGTGGCCTACCACTTTGTGGCTGAGTTGATGTTGTTCTCAATTGCTTCCACGTTGTTATAATACCACTAACAGTTGACCGTGGGTTCGGTTCTATTCATGAACGGTTGAAATCACTGCGCTCATGAGCGACCTATTTGGTGTTGGGTTGTCCCAATACCTTTGGCAATAATAGCAGTTGTGAAGTTAATATTTATTTAAAATAAGTCTACTCAAGACACAGGAGAGTATATTTGGATGCTGCAGTCTGAATGAATCAAAGAAGAGAACCGCCTGCTCCGAACATCAACTTTTCGTCATGAAAAATGGGATATTAAAAACCCAAATAACATCAATTTTACAAATAAAAATAATTGGAAATATTTTTACAACAGTTTTATCTAGACACAAATTTATTTTTGGTAATAGTATTTAATAAATCCTGTAAATGCTTTTCTTAACACTGGTTTGGTTTTGGTAAGTATTAATAAAACAATTTGCAAACACCTTTCAACCAAGAAGATGTAAATTAATTTGAATGCAAATTATATTTTGGTTTTGCATTACTATATTTTTATGAGCTCAATCATGGCTACAACAAAATAAATTTGGTCACGTTAAATGTATTTAATTATTTAAACGTAGCCTATATAAAAGCATGTGATTTCCACGGCGTGATGTCAGAGGTCACGTCATGACGTAAAAGAAAAACTGAATCAGGTTTTTCGAATATTTTCTATTCGAAAGAACCGAATTGCGTCGGAGACAGTCCACACACTACTGTACTGCATCATTACATGTCTTTGCGTTGGGGGTAAGGGGTAAACCAAGGAGCTCACGAGTCACGGACACTGTTAGGGGGCGTATGTTTAGGCTACGTCAGCGCTGCCAGCGTGGAGCGGCATGACACCAGGAAGTAGCACAATTCAATTGACTATACAAATAACCAAAGAGAAAGGGTACCCGAAGTGGATTCTTGTGCTTTCTGGTTTTGCTTCCCTAAAATACACAGCAAGTGACAACGCACAGGGACTAGTCCATGCGACTGGGTTTTCAACATTGCATGGATAAACCGCCCGTGAAGGTAATGTAGAACAGTGCGTAATTATATCATTCCCTGAAGGACTCGCTCATTTGATTAAAGTGCAGGAAGCTTATTCTCTATCATTGCCACAGTAAAAATGATGCTACTGGATTCATTTAAAGCCTCAATTGAGTAACGTTTGTGCATAAAGCTCACCGTCTAGTGATAGCCTACCGTCCCTTTTCTTGTAATGTGAAAATGAAATTTAGGCTTTAATAGATGGTGGTCAGCAAAATACAAAAATGGTGGTCTGCAAACCACTTTCGTTTGCAAAGTATCTCTAAAACTGAAACAGTCACAAATCAGTTGTGTAGCCTATTGATGCGTTGTGTTAGAACAGGATGCGCACGAGGATAGGCATGACATTATCTTACTAGATGAGTGCCCGTGTAATGGAATGAGCCTTGTCATCCGACAGGTTTTCATATCCTGTATATCAGGAATTACACATGTAGAACAGAGAAAGCTAGAATTAAGAGAGTAATCAGACTAATTTTATACAAGTTAGCAGAATTCACACACAAAAAAAGCATTTACCAAGTCTACTAATAGTATTTTTGTTATTTAGTCAGTGTTTAAATGTATTGTAATGTTAAAAACGCCCAATTATCACAAATGGACAGAGGCGTGAATGTTTTCTTTTTTTATCACAGGCGGTGAAAATGCCCTACTGGTGAAATATGAGTTTTGCTAAAGCATGAGGAGTAATAATTCTATTTGATGTGACAAGAAATGTGATATACAGCCATTGTTATCAAGTTAGCAAGTCATCCAGTTTTTCAATGCAATGTCCTTCACAAGGAAGTAACCATATGCATTCTACTGTGTAATTGTAGATGATGGACCCTACACTTGCTGAGATGGGGAACCATCTTTCTGGTGCCATAAAGATTTTAGAAAGTGGAAAATTGTAAGACTTTTTACATTACAACATTTTCAGTAATTGTTGTGATTAAATTCACATAGCTGTTATGCTAATAACCTTCTTATGACATGTTGACACTATGTCCAGGGTTTTGTTTTACATATACCAAGTATCGTTATATAACCATAATGTTGTGTGGATTTATTCAGGGAATCTGATCAGATTAAAGAAAGAAGAAAGTTGAGTTGGAAAGACATTCCTGGACCCTTACAAGGAGAGTGAGTGAGACTCGATAATACTGTAAATCACATTTTACATTTATAATGTTTCTTGTCTTGCTCTGTATTTATAAGGCATTTCATGGGGTTTCAAGTCATATCTGATATATTTTCAAAACATTTCAAAGTCTTTCTTTTCTTCTTTCTTTTTCCATACATTTCCGACAGTGGACAGGATGTTGTTAGCGTACTCCAGCTAGTCCAGAACCTGATGCATGGGGATGATGACCAGCAGGGTCATCGGTAGGTCACAGCATTATGGAGCTGTTTGGTTTGTAGACCTAAAACCAAGAAACAAATTCCTTAGGAATTTTGAATGTGTTTTTGACAACAGAAGTTTTCAGTTTATACACTACTGTTCAAAAGTGTGGGATCAGGTAGATGTATATTTGCTCAGTTGTTCTTAAACTAATGCTTACACTATGCTCAACATTGATGAAAATTAATAAATACTTTTGTTCAGCAAGGATGCATTCAATTTTTCAAAATTGACAGTAAAGACATTTATAATGTTACAAAAGATTTATGTTACTGAAAATTCAGCTTTGACATCACAGGAATAAAGTATACCTTAATATGTATTAAAATGGAAAACTGTTCTTTTAAATTGTAGTGCTATTTTACAATATCACTGTTTTACAGTATTTTGGATAAAATAAATGCAGCATTTGTGAGACATAAGCCTTCTTCAAAACATAAAATACTCTTAAAGACTTTCTACAGACAAATTTTAAATAAAAGACAAGGCAGAATAGTCTCTTAGAGTAATTTTATTCAAAGGCTTTTTTTTACTCATTAACCAAGTCTGAATTAGTCTTAGGGTTGGTCTACAAGTTGACCGAGAGCATATGTAAACCCCTTTGTGACCATGTGGTGTGATAAAACTATAAATGTCTGTTTAGCAGGATGCAATATGTCGGAGAGCAGGGACACATGGCTCTATTAGGACACAGTCTGGCTGCATATATCTCTGTCCTGGAACGAGAAAGATTGAGAAAGCTGACCACCCGCATCCTGTCAGACACCACTCTCTGGCTCTGCAGGCTTTTCAGGTACGCTCAAGTTATCTCGGTAATCTCATGTGGATTCAGGTGGATTTTCTTCTTGTCATACAGACAAAATTAAGTGATGTATAGAGATTTGTGTTGAAGAGGATTAATAAATCCATCTTTGGTTCATCTTAGCAAATTGTTTAGGCTGTCTTTCACTTAAAAAAACCTAGGGGGCAAAAGATCAAGCTTTTTATTATAACAGTGACTTTAAGGTGTAGTTCACCCAGATATTAAAAATAAAATTCTGTCATTAATAATTAAATTAATTAATTACTCACCCTCATTATATTTTGTAATGACCAATAAATGATATTTGAAATGTTAAAAAGAGATTCTCTACCAACAAAATATGAGGTGCAACCTAAAATTGATGACATGTCAGATGAAGTTGGATTTCTTTAAGAGTGAGAGTGGATCTTTTTCGAGAGACCAAGAGCGAGAGACATTTTTCCAATTTAGAATAAATTAAATGAAAAATCTTGTTTCATCTAAATAAATAAAAAATAAAACACTAAAAACTGCTACTAGGGAATTCAGGCATGAAAACATTGTGATGTACAGTATGAAAATGCAAATTCATCTTGGGATTTGGTAAATATTAAAAGGGTCATCGGATGCAAAATTCAATATGCCGTCATATTGGATGCAATATGATGTCACATTGCTCATGCTCTGCCCACATCCACTGATGAACCGTTCCGTATTAGCGTATTTCCGCCCTCAGCCATTTGTATACACCATGGAAGAGAGGGGTGGTGAGCAGTTGCTCATTATCATTTAAAGAGGCATGCACCGAAACGGGTCACTGTGAAGAGAGCTGTCTTTGAGGAGGTAAAAAGGGTGTTGTTTTACACAAGTATGTTACAAACTTTACATGAAGACCCTAAAGAATCATACCAACTTGGGGAAAATAGGCATTTGATGACACCTTTAAAATATTGGAATTAATTATTTTTCATAGATATGAAAATGGCTCGGCATATTACCATGAAGATGATCGTGAGGGGCTGCTGAAGGTGTGTCGGCTAGTTATTAATACTCATTATGAGGAGTACGCTACAGAGGGCTTTACAGTGCTGAGCTCCAAACATCCTGTGATTTACCAAAGTGCTGCATGTAGACCTGGCCTGGGACAATATCTCTGCAGTCAGGTACAATGTCACCTCCACTTGTCTATGCTGCATGATCTGAAATGTTTCACATTACCACCAACCACACTACATTAAAAAATGTGTGTGTGCATTTGCATAGTGATGGATGCTATGTGCTTTGATTTAGAAAACTTTTTTTGTTTTTTTCTTTTCAGCTAGGACTGCCTTTGTCAAGTCTTTGTATTGTGCCCTGTAACACCATGTTTGGCTCCTTGCATCAAATGGTAAGAATTTGTCTTTTGGTGAATACTGAAGGGAGTGCACTAGCTTTCAAAAGTTTTGGTTTGGTAAGATTTTTCGAAATGTTTCTTTGAAAGAAATCTTATATGCTCAAAATACACTAAAAACAGTAAAATATTTGATTTATATTTTAAAATGTAATTTATTCCAGCGACCAAAAAGCGGAATTTTCATTATTTCAGTCTTTAGTGTCACGTGATCCTTCCGAAATCATTCTAATATGATGATTTGCGGCGCAAGAAACGTTTATCATTAATATCACTGTTGAAAACAGTTGTGCTGATTAATATTTATATGGAAGTCAAGTCATAATGCATTTGATCAGGATTCTTTGATTTATAGAAAGTTCAAAAGTAAAGTAACTCTATAAATCTCTTTACTGTCACCTTTAATCAGCGTAATGTATCCTTGAAAAAGTATTTCTTTAAAAAAAAAATCTCACTGATCCCCAAACTTTTGAACGATAGTGTACATTTAAGAACAAATTAAACCAAGTAAAAGATAAACAAGGAATTTGCATCAGTCTATATGCAAAACAGTGCAGACATACACTAACATTAACACATTAAATAGAAAGATAATTGGAATTGAAACTATTTTTTTCCACAAAAGTAATGAGACCGTGTTGATCAAATGAATTCAAGATGAGCTAAAATGGTGTGTTTTTCACTAAATTTTCTTTTTAAAGGATGTTGCATTGCTTGACAAGCTCATCAAAGATGATCGCGAATCAGGGAAAGTTCCACTGCTGTTGATAGCGAATGCTGGTCGGTTTGCTAGGACCTTATTTATTCAAGCAACTTAGTTTTTTGCATGCATATGTTGATAGTCAATTTTACAGTGGATTATTAATATTTAGTTAATCTCTCAGGAACGCCAGGTGCAGGTCACACAGACAAACTCAGTCGCCTGAAAGAGCTCTGCGTTCAGTACAACATGTGGCTTCATGTGGAGGGGTTGGTATCAACTGGTTATAGGTTTTAAATATATGTGTATGTGAATATACACTCCCCTAAAGGATTATTAGGAACACCATACTAATACTGTGTTTGACCCCCCTTTCTCCTTCAGAACTGCATTAATTCTACGTGGCATTGATTTAACAATGTTAAAAACCAATTTGAATGTTAGAAACCAATTTGAAATGAAGCGAGCTTTGTGACATGGTGCATTGTCCTGCTGGAAGTAGCCATCAGAGGATGGGTACATGGTGGCCATAAAGGGATGGACATGGTCAAAAGAAACAATGCTCAGGTAGGCCGTGGCATTTAAACGATGCCCAATTGGCACTAAGGGGCCTAAAGTGTGCCAAGAAAACATCCCCCACACCATTACACCACCACCACCAGCCTGCACAGTGGTAACAAGGCATGATGGATCCATGTTCTCATTCTGTTTACGCCAAATTCTGACTCTACCATCTGAATGCCTCAAAAGAAATCGAGACTCATCAGACAAGGCAAAATTTTTCCAGTCTTTGACTGTCCAATTTTGGTGAGCTCTTGCAAATTGTAGCCTCTTTTTCCTATTTGTAGTGGTGATGAGTGGTACCTGGTGGGGTCTTCTGCTGTTGTAGCCCATCCACCTCAAGGTTGTGCGTGTTGTGGCTTCACAAATGCTTTGCTGCATACCTCGGTAGTAACGAGTGGTTATTTTAAAGTTGCTCTTCTCTCAGCTTGAATCAGTCGGCCCATTCTCCTCTGACCTCTAGCATCAACAAGGCATTTTCACCCACAGGACTGACGCATACTGGATGTTTTCCCTTTTCACACCGTTCTTTGTAAACCCTAGAAATGGTTGTGTGTGAAAATCCCAGTAACTGAGCAGATTGTGAAATACTCAGACCGGCCCGTCTGGCACCAACAACCATGCCACGCTCAAAATTACTTAAATCACCTATTACCTATGCCCATTCTGGCATTCAGTTTGGAGTTCAGGAGATTATCTTGACCAGAACCACACCCCTAAATACATTGAAGCAACTGCCATATAATTGGTTGATTAGATAATTGCAATAATGAGAAATTGAACAGGTGTTCCTAATCCTTTTGGTGAGTGCATAAATGTATTTAATGTGTGTGTGTGTTTGAATAAACAGAGTTGATTAACATATTTTGAACAGATATTGTTTAAATTGACTTTCTGTGGCATTCTTTTCAGGGTTAATTTGGCAACGCTTGCTCTTGGTCAGATCTCCTCCACTGTCACGGTATGTTGTGGGTTTTTTAGCAATCAAATCCCTGCATTTTCTTCCTGTTGTCAAGAATGTGCTCTAATTTTCTCCCTCTAACTATCAAGGCGGCCACTAAGTGCGATAGTATGACTTTGACTCCAGGCCCGTGGCTGGGCCTGCCCGCTGTGCCCGCTGTCACTCTTTACAGACATGAGGATCCGGCCCTGGTAAGTTGGACCGTTAAAATAAGTACCAATCAGCATTATACAGCACATCATATAGGAATGTAATCCAGAGTTGTGACCATACAATGTGCAAATACCTCATGCTGTTTGTCTTGTCCTCCCTGCCGATTGGGGGCAGTCGCTCACAGCAGGTCTGACATCCAGCCAACCGGTGGAGAAGCTTCGGGCTTTGCCTCTCTGGCTGTCCCTTCAGTACCTTGGGCATGATGGGATTGTTGAGAGGATTAAGCATGCCTCTCAGCTAGTGAGTACCCTGCCAACTTCATTTAGATAATCCCATGCACTGTAGTGGGCGTAAAGTACTATAAACACTGCTAGATTTACTCTGACCTTGTTGGGAATTGTTCTGTTTCTTTGTAGAGTCAACAGCTTTTGGAGCATTTGAAGACACTGGCTTCAATAAAAACCTCGGTAGGTAAACTTGTCTTGACCCATTTAGCTGTAGGTCGGTACAGTATTTTACAATTACACCACAGTCCTCACAAATAAGTATGTGAAGCTTCTGTGTATCAGTATTTCCTCTACCCGGAGTTGGTGTTGGTTCATCTATTAATGATAGTTTTATTCACTCGCCCTATGTTGTTCCAAACACAAATACATTTTTCTTCCATGGAATAAACACTAAATTTAAGTTATACGATAGCTTCTGTGAGGAACAGATTCACTTTGCTTCGCTCAAATTCATATTCACAGAAAATATTTGGTGAATAATTACTTGTATTATGGTTTGTTGTCTCACAAAACTATTCTATAGCAGTGTTGTTATTGTTCATTAAAACTATTAAAAATCATTTTAATTAATTGAAATAAAGCTATAAATATAAGAAACACTGAACCTTAAAGCTCTTAAATGAAAAGTAGAAATGTTGCTTTGCACACTACCTCAAATAAAATACGTTATTGTGGTAGAAACAGAAAATAAAAAATAAAAATAACAAATAAAATAAATAAATACAATTAAAATAACAATGTTGTATGGCTTCCAAAGGCATAAAATGATAGTACAAGATATTGTGCTTTTTTCATTTAGGAGTTTGACAGACCCAGTTCCCATTTACTTTCATTATATGGGAAATATCAATCACAATATGCTTTAAAAATTAACCTATTTTGTAGGGATGCACGATATATCGGCCAGCATATCGGTATCGGCCGATATATGTTCATTTTTTATGTTATCATTATCGGCCTGGTAAGAAAATGTGGCCGATATATTAAAGCCGATAAATAATGTATTATTCCCTTCAGCTGAGACACTTGTTGAGCACTGTTTATGTTTTTGAATTTCTTGAAATATGGTTGAAATCTCTTCAAAAAATGAAAATACGGTTCGCAATGCAGCGCAAATCTGTCATATCGGCTATACAAAACTATAATGAGAACATCATTATAATCGTGCGCTTGGGACATGGATTTAATTATGAGATTTTTGTTTTTGTAATCAGGCTCTCAAAATTAGATACAAATTTGGATTTAAATTTATCGGCCGATATATCGGTTATCGGCTTTCAAATATAAAGAATAATCGGTTATCGGTATCGGCCAAAATTTTCATATCGGTGCATCCCTAATGAAAGAAAGGAAGTCGATGGGTTGGGAATGACTTGAAAGTGAGTAAATGACCCAACTTTTCTTTTACTAGTGACCTTTTTCTTAAAATGTTGTTGATATTATCATCACTGGTAGACATTTCTGCCATTTAAACCCATACTATATCACAGTGCTAAAATATTTCAGCTGAAAATGAATATATCAGCTACCATTGGTAGATATTATTTACACTTTTTTTAAGCTTTTTGAACATTTTCTTCCATTTTATCAGTGGCCCACTTTTTTTCTTTCAGTCAGAGAATCTAGGCTTAAACCTTAAAAGCAAACACCTTTGTTCTGTGTCACCACCATTAGGATATCCTTGACAGCGAGGTGTCTCTCCTCGAGGCTTTGCGCATGGTAAAGAGCAGAGTGTTTGTCATATGTATGTTGGCGGTGTGGTTTGTGACCGTCAGCAATGTGTGCAGCTCTTATACTGTATACATAGTGTGTTAGTGAGCGTGGGTACCTTGGTTTCAGGATGTGGTGTCTCATTCCCGGGTCCCTCCCATCTCCGGGGGCTCGCTGCGGGACGTGCTGGGCTCTCTTATACTCTCTATTGTAGGTGGGACCAATCCTCTGCTTGCTTGATCCCACTCCACTCCTCCCTTTCACCTGCGCTGTTTCTCCACTGTTCCCTCCCTCACCATGTCCACCCATAAGTGCTGGTGCTCAGTTTAAAGGCTTTTACTCCTGTAAAGGCCTGCCAGTGCTACAGGCATGTGTACACAACATTAGGAATGTCACTTCACAGAGCTTGATGACTTGTTGGGCATCAATGCTGGACCTCGCTTTAGAGCAACATCATGGGAAATAAGCAGATTTCTTCAAAATGGCCTTTGTGAGAGATGGAGCAAATCTGATGTTCCTGTGTGTAATACTAACACTCGTACTATTAAGAGTTATTCATACGTTAGATGCGACTATATGTGTAGCTAAAACAGGAAGCACATTACAATGTATATTTAATGTTTTTAAGAGGCTCAATGAAGTCATTTGTTTATAAAACAAATCTTACATTTGTTTAAATGGCTTGGACACAAAAGAGTCTCTTGAATGATATTTGTTAGGCTTTTTTTTTTTTTATTCATGACGTTTATTCATGAAAATGTCCATTAATCATGTGAGAAGCATAATTTAATGAATTATATGCTTTTCTTAGTTATAGCAAAGGTTCCAGCAGCACGTATGCATGACTTAATGTCATGTGCCACATTGTCTAGATTGACCTGTCAAACCTGTAGCTAGCAAACAAAAAGCCTCTCCATGACATTGCATCACAGCATTTAAATACTTAACCAATTGTTACAATAACATGTTAGTGCTCACAGCATGACTTTAAGGCCTCCTGTAATAAATCCTCAGATGTGTCACAGGTGTTTTGAGACCCCGTCCCCACCCTCTGTGTCTCTCTGATCTTTGTAGGTGGAGGATGAACTGAATTCTCCCGTGGTAGTGTTCAGGTTTTCACAAGACAACAGCGCTCGTAAGTTGCCTTTCCTTGGTTGTGTGTATATGGTTCTATTGGTTGCACTTTATTTTAAGGTGTCTTTGTTGCACTGTATTTATACATTTTTTATTAATTAACTACATGTACTTACTATAGGGTTAGGGTTTGGTTTAGGGTTAGTTGCATGTAGTTATACATAATTTATAGTTATTATAGTAACTACATGTAACAAGAACACTAAAATAAAGCGTTGCCCTTTTAATCAGCAAGAATGGACTAAATTCAAAATGTAAGTGACATTAAACACATTTAAAATGTTACAAAATATTTAATTATATTATTGTTTTTACTATTATTATGTTTACCAAGTAAATGCAGCCTTGGTAAACATAAGAGACTACTTTCAAACTTCTGAATAGTGGTGTGTGTAAATATATCTCTAACAGCCAAAAACTCTAATTTTCAGCCTCGAGTGGCGGCTCAGTTGAAGGATATTTTGCGGGAGAGAGAGATATCATTGATGCCCTTAACAGATGGGTAAATGCTTCTCTCCTTAACAATATATTATAGGAAATTAGTAAGTTGTGAAATAAGTAAGCTGGGCATGTATAATAGAATGCAGTGCGACCTGTATATACACCCTAGATGCTTTTCTTACAAACGAGTGACCCGACTGCTTTGATCTGATTTGACAGTTAGGTGAGCAGTTGGCGCTGCAGGTTCCCCTCAGCGGCGTAGATGTGGTTGAGCTGGAAGATGAGGGCACGTGTGTTCGTTTCAGCCCCCTCATGACCGCTGCAGGTAAGACATTTGGGAGATAATTAAAAATCTGGAATGCTAACACACTAAGAAACTGGAGACAAACTGGGTGGAACTTTTCTTAAAATTATGTGGGTTAAACTAAGAAGAATAGGCCCATAGAATGTTATTTACATGTACTATATATATATATATATATATATATATATATATATATTGTTGCTCGCAATAAACTGAATTTTGTCAAAATGCATGTCTACATTTGAATGGCTGGGCAAAGAAACATATGTATTATTCTGAGCATGGCAAGTAAAAGCTGTTTTCTTTGGCCAAATTTTCTCACAGACCTAATTCATGTTGCCATGTTCATGCTAACAATGGTGGTGGTATATGTGTGTGTGTAGCCCTTGGCACTCAGGAGAATGATGTGGCGGCACTGGTGGAGAAGCTGGGAGAGTTGATTCCAGTCCTGTGCTGCACCCTACGCTTCAGACAGGACTTCAAGGATGAGGTGCTACAGCAAGCTTCACTCTCATACATTGAGGACCTGAGCTGGCCTGGTCTTGGAGTTGTTAGGTGAGTCAACATTGACCCTACCAGATATTCCCTCATTCTGAGGAAGAAGGAAACTTTCCTTATTGCACATTTCCACAGTGCCTGATAGTTTCTTTTTTTTTTCAGGTATGAGCCCAGAAACACAGACCTTGATGAAGATAAGAGACAACAAAGGGTGGAGAAGATCAACAGTGAATTGCTTAAGAAACTGATGGAGCTTGATACAGACCTGGAGTTCTCTTGTGGTAAATGACTAATGCTCCCATGATTGACAGCTGTAGCATTGCTTTTAAATTCACATGAATTCTGTGACCTCAGAACTGCTGTATTGTGTCCAGGTCCTGAGTTTTGTGAAGAAACTAATGGCATATTTATTGGAATGGCAACTGAAGACCTGGATGTGGCAGAGTTGGTGGAAACTATAGGATCTGTTGGAAGAGACATTGAGGAAAGTGGAAAGGTATGCTTTCATTTTTTTTTTCTTTTGGACAGGTGTTTAATAATTTGAGTAGACACCGAATATCAGATAAATAATTAGAAATAATGCATCTGTTTGTGCCTAGTTGTTTGAGAACATGACTGAGGTTGTGAGAAGAGGCATTCAGGAAGCTGAGCTGCAGCTTCAGAAAGCAAATGAAGAGAAACTTATTGAGGAGGTAAGTGCATATGTGTAAGTAGACTGTGGACCAAAAAAAACTTCTTTAACCCTGAAAATAAACAATTTTCAGGATTCTGAAATAGTTGAACCAAAGAAAGTTTTAAGCAAGTTTTGGCACTTAATTTCTAGGAAAAATACATTTTACACCATCCTGTTTATACTTGGTGTTTTAATCCATCTCTTTTGTCCAGTTTCAACCAATACTGTCCTGATTTTTTGAAGGGGTGGTTAAAATTTATGGACTTTCAATCTAATGGATGAAATGAGCTCATGCAATTTACATATGAATGCGAAATGAGAGGATGGGAAAACACACAAAGAGAAAACACACAACTTTTGTTTCTGCTCTGACAAGACCACAGCGAAGAAAGTGAATGTGTGTTAGAAATAAGGAATGGTGAGAGAACATTGTGCTTAGTACATTGTTCTTCTTCAAACCAAATTGAGTTTAAATCCCGTCGGGCTAGTGCGCTTCCCATAAGGTTTAGGCATTAGGTCAGTAGCCGGAGAGCAGACGGTCTTTTGTGGCTGTTCAAACACATTCGGCCACATGAGTGTCTACACTACGAAAGCAATCCAGTCGAATGGATTTTCAACTAACTCTGGAATTGGTCGAAAGTGGACATGCTCAACATTTTGGACCCCCGTTTACAAATGCATTTAGTGTCGTCCACTTGATCGACTGAAATGCATCTTAATACCAGATGTAACCAGGGCTTATGTGATATTGATCATGTGACTCCTTTTTCAGATGGTCAAATGTTCTTGTTTCCGTTGAAGATGCTCTTTATATCATTCAAAAATCATGATGGAGAACATGATCATCGTGTTTTACAATAAACCAAATAGACATTTAGAAATTCAGTTGAACTTCTCAAATCGTAATTCATTATAAATAAATATAATAATAAATGTTAATAATTATTACATGTATTCAATCAAAACATAAAGGAAAGTAAAGTAGTTTTGTGAAATTCTTTTTCTGATTAAATACACCATAAATCATTCCAATAGAGACCATGTTGATGTGTAATTTTTCTCCATTTATTTTTTAGGGTGTACTTCGACAAATTCCTCTAGTGGGCTCTGTGCTTAACTGGTTCTCCCCGGTTCAGGCCTCTGTCAAAGGAAGAACTTTTAACCTAGCTGAAGGTATATAATACAGTATATATAAATGTATATATGTGCTAAAAATGTTTTCTAATGAAATTGTCAAGAGAACTTGTAGTTTTTAGGTTTGTATACAGTATCTATTTTTTTTTTCTCCATAGGTTGTCTGGACAGCACCGAGCCTGTTTATTCCATAAAAGCCCAGATGAATACAGAAGCTTCCCCTGATTCCCCCAAGTCCAGCACCAAACGGTTTCCAGGTACCATCTTGATCTAAGATCAGTATGACCCTAATTACATCGAATTACTCTGCGTCCACAAAATAATGAAATTATCATTATTTGACATTAGAATTATTCATCAATGTGTTTCATTGATGTTCACATACCTCTCAGATTAATCACACCATGTGATTCACAGGCCAAAAACTCTTCCGGCGGCATGGAGCAGGCTCAGACTCTATTAGTGAAACCAGCTCTGTCAGCCAGCTCGAAGAATCGTTCAGGGAAACGGCACCGGTTCAGGTCACTGATGTGGAGGAGGCGGAGGTCCCTCAGGAGAATCCTGCGCACATACCGGAGGATACAGCTTCATCCGACCAGCGTGTGCCAGAGGGACAAGAGACAGAGAGTGTAGACCACCTTAGATAAGACCACTCCTAAATGGTTGCTCTTGAGGTTTGCTCTATATAACAGAGGAATATGTGTCCATAACCTTGATGCTTTTGAGCAAACCACTTTTGAAATTAAGAAAAGAAGCAGCTTTAGATGCAAATAACAAAACACTGGAATTTCATGAAAATAATGTCTGAATATGTGTCTAAATCTCACGTCCCTTATTAGTTATTAAATAATCAATTGCACTTTTTTAAATTTGGTTAATCATATGTTATAGGGTCTGCTCACGGTTCTTTATGTGCATTGCCAATATATTCTACCATTATGGGTGGCAGTACGTCTTAGGTTTTGATTTTGAATGCTTATCTTTGTCATCTACAGGCCTGTCTGACAGGTTTTCTGATCCGTTTCCACGCATTATTTACACAACGAAAGGGCTATTGTGGCCTTACTGTCATGATTGTTAATGTCAAAATGTCTTGTTTGCCAAAAGATGGTCTTGCTTTATGTGCTCTCTAAAGGCCGATGTATAAGAAGGAAAGTTGATGCTTGAAGACTTCTTGCAGCTGTTTCTAATCAAATGATAGCCTTATTGCACTTTTATGTACAGAATGTCACACTTTAACCAGAACAGCAGAATATTTATTTATACTATAAATAATTATCTTGGAGAACATTAGGCTATTTAGAGACATGAGTAACATTTGCTGTGTGTAAAAGAAGTTCAAATCAAACAGATACCCATCCAGCACTTTTGGTTTTACCAATAGTGAAATGATTATTAGACTGTTCTCACTGTGAAGAATGTTTCAGAGATGTCTCTTTGAGTAATTGTTACATTTTTTGGGATGTTTATGAAGGCTACACATAATGTTCTAAAAGGAAGATCCTTATTTTTTGTTTACACCAATGTTAATGGTTTTAGCACACAAAAAAAGCATTGCTACTGGGGAAATGTAGTTTCATTTAGTGTATGAATATTGTGGGAATTATAAATGAGAAGAAATTCACTACAGTTTTATCACATCCATCCATATTTTGAGGGGTATAAAGTGCTCTTTCTGTAACTTTGCTTCCTTACTGAATAATGTAATTGTAGATCTGCTCCTTTTTTCAAAAATGATTCTGTCTTAACTGGTGCAATAAATAATTGAGATTTTTCTTTGGATGAAATGAGTACTGACTTATTGTGTCAAACTTATGAAGAGTGTTTTTTTATAATAAACAATTATTTTACATAATTATGAGCAGTTAAGTAAATGACAATAAAGAAAATGCTAAAATATGACTTTACAGTGTTTTTTTTAACTGCCTTTAAGATGTAATGGGAATTTTTTATACAATTAATGTAATTAGCTAAAAGGGCTGTTTTGTTACATTAAAAGCTTATGAAAGTGACTTTAACGTTAAGCTTCTAATACATTTTTAAATATAGTTTCATAAGTGCGGTGAACGGAGTAAGTAAAAGAGGTAGTCGGGTTCATACAAAATGCGGACATGTAGTTTTGTCATCGACACCGCTCAGAAGCCTTTCGTGTTTTGTCAGAAGCTAAACTACTACATTTCCCAGAATTCAACTCCCTGTTGCTCCTTGGGGTCAGGGGAGTAGTCAGCGCACACGAGGACTCATTCCGAGCGCTTAGTCAAACCTCCCTTTCTCTCGCCCCTCGCTGAGAGACACCGGCTGATTTCAACCAAACGGGGGCAAGGCCATACGCCACAAACAAAAAGTTTTACCAACGTACGGGGTGACCTTAACAGCGGCTAAGGCCGGACAAAAACGTGAGCAAGTCAGTGGCTTTAAAGCGCGCGTGTGTGGAACAGCTGTGTGGCGATGGAAGCGATAGACACTGCCCCTGATTCCTGGGATCAGGAGGACGATGGCGAGGCCCAGGTCGACGTGCAACTTTCCAATGCTCTTACTACCACCCTTAACGTGGACGCCAAGCCGTTTGTCCCCAACGTGCATGCCGCAGAATTCATCCCGACCTTCCTGCCGAAGGGTTCCACGGAAACTGTGGAGTCAGCGGGTGAGTTCCCGGTGTTTTCACGTCTGTTAACCGCTTTAGCTGTTAGCCTCACACACGCTTGTTCCCATGAGCTTAGCATTGATGCTACATGAGAGTTACCGTCAACGGCTCGAAGCGGAAACGTGGCCAACGTGTAACCTAGCGTTAATATGGAAGTTAGCAATCAGAAAAACTCGCTTGACGTGAAGAATAAGCGTTCGTTAACACGATAATAACACTGTAACAGATGTTCGTGCTAGAAAGTGAATAATTTGGGTGGAGACTTTGTATGGAAGTTAGGTGGTTGAGAAGCATGTTTAGCCTTATAATAATATATACCTGGCTTTAAATAAAGAGGTAAACGTGTGTTCAATTAGTTATTTGGTTAACTATACAGTTAGCTGTAGCTTTAGTCATGTTATTGCGATTTTATTGATACACGTGAACATAACGTTACCGCTTGTTAGCATTGCAATTATCAATACTGATGATCAGAGGCCTGGCGCTTCATAATCAAATATATTCTTTCTTTGCTCGAGTGTTTGTGTGGTCTCTTTTGGCTGGGGTTTGTTCAATGGTGAGGTTTGCCCCCAACCCCCCATGCTGTATTAGTGCAAACATAATGTAACGTTACCTTTATGCGCTTTGCTATTATAGTGTAACAATGAAAATCAATTGTTGCCCTTAATCTCCATTATGACACGAGAATTGTTTCCCCTCCTAGTTTTAGATTAAATACTGTTATACAGAGTATTACCTACCAGAAAATATGGATTGTCCCGCAGCTAAATGTTGCCACTACAGCCAAGTTTCAAACTCTATACCTGAAGCCTTCGTGTTACCTGTTGTATTTGAAAACAGTGTGTGTATAAGGTACACACTGGAGGTCTTCTTGGAAAGATCAATGTAGCGTGTAATGGAGGTAAGCGCGGTGATATGATCTGATCTGCTTGTTTAACTTTACCAAGCTTATTTACATATAAAATAGCCTCTGTAGATAAAGGGCCTTATAAGCTATATGAAAATGATTGTAAGAGATTTGAGAGTTTTACATTTGACCGTGGGAGTCAGGCTACAGAATTACTTAAATTCATGATTTGTCGCAAATTAACTAATTTGGACAACGTGGGAGTTTGTTGAAGAATTGGGATCCTGTCTCTCAGATTCATTGACCAGGCTTAAGTTAGTCACAGACTAAAACAAATGTTTAAAGGGGTAGTTCAGTTTGAAAGTAATTTATGATATGTTTTAACTTACTTCAGGGGCATCCAAGATGTAGGTGTCTTTGTCTCCACAGTATTTTCAATTTTGATATTTTTTTTGTTCAAACCGTTGTTGTCTATCAGTCATATAATGGGGGTATGGGGGGTCCACCTCAAAGAGCATGCACAGAGAAGTCAAAATTAAACATGATTTAATGACTCGTAAATGTAAGTACACATTGATGGGCTAAGACACGAAACAAGCGGTTTGTGTGAGAAAACAAACAGAATTTATATAGTTTTTACCTTGTGTAACCACAGCCATGTCCAACTGATCTGAAGGCACGGGCGCTTCGGTCTGCACATGCACCGGAAGTGATCGCTTGCGTGTGTACGTCACTCATTGTTTATACAGAGATTTCGGAAGTGTTACCTTTCACTGTGAAGATCTAAACATATTTAGATATACAGGAAATTGCAATGGTAGACGATTTTGATATTTAGATCTTCACAGTGAAAGGTAAAACTTCCCAAATCTCTGTGTAAACAATGAGTGACATACACGCGCAAGCGATCGCTTCTGGCTTATGCGTAGACCGAAGGCGCCTGTGCCTTCAGATCAGTTTGACATGGCTGTGGTTACACGAGGTAAAAACGATATACTGTGCGTTTTCTCACACAAACCGATCGTTTCGTGTCTTAGGCCATCAATGTGTACTTACATTTACGAGTCATTAAATCATGTTTAATTTTGACTTATCTGTGCATGCTCTTTGAGGTGGACCCCCTAAACCTGCATTATATGACTGACAGACAACAACGGTTTGACCGAAAAATATAAAAATTGAAAATACTGTGGAAACAAAGACAACTACATCTTGGATGCCCTTGAGGTAAGCTAAAACATATCAACAATTAAATTCAAAGTGAACTATCCCTTTAAGATGTTTTAATTGAAAGCAGTTTGCACTGACATATCATAAAATATGTCAGTGCCATTGTTATGTCTCAAGATGCACACCAAGGCATGTTTATAAAAGCTATTTAAATGCCCTTATCGAACTAATCCTGGCTTATTCTAAGCCCTGTCTGTGAAACCGGTCCTATAACTTGTCTCTGTCTTACCACAAGTGGAAGATATGCTGTTCACAAACTATCATTACATGCAGAGTGCAGTTTGTTGTCCTCAAATGTGTTTAATGTTGACGTGCGGTTACCATTTTAAGATAAGTATTCTTAGTAACTAGACTGTTCTGCATAATTACAGCTAAAAAAAATAAGCATTTTATATTCCTGCAGGTCTTGATACGGATGCCAATTTGGAAGTATCAGAGCCTGAGGGTAAGTAAATGCTGAGAGACACCACCACATTGTTTTTCACATCCTCATAATGATGATAATCATACAGATGAGTCGGCAGCTAGTAACTTGTACTTGTTCACATTCCAGTTTCCAACTAGTCCAAGTTATGTTTACACCAAGGCAAATATAAAGACGAATATGGCGCTAAACATTATCATTTAAATGAACGGCTGTTGATGCATCTGTTTAGACAGATTTTTTTGCTCGCTTTCAGGTTGAGCTTTCTGCGACTGCGCAACTGGGGTATTTGTTGCCAGGTTGAGATGAAAAAACGGATTGAAATTGTGTATGTTGTGTGAATATAATGCATTCAATACAAGATCTGGCAACTGGTCAACATTAGACAAACATATTGGTCTGATAATTCATAAAGGGCTTTGGGCGATGCAAATTACTGCGAGTTTCCTGGGAGAAATAACAAACCATGACCTATCAGTCATATAATGGAGGTATATGGGGTCCTCCTCAAAGAGCATGCACAGAGAAGTCCAAATTATACATGATTTAATGACTCGTAAATGTAAGTACACATTGATGGCCTAAGACACGAAACGAGCGGTTTGTGTGAGAAAACGAACTGTTTTTATATTGTTTTGACCTCTTGTTATCACAGCCACGTCCAAGTGATCTGAGGGAGTGGGCGCTTCTGTCTGCGCAACCGTGCCGGCGTGCCCCGGAAGTGATCTCTTGCGCATATACGTCACTCATTGGTTACACAGAGATTTCGGAAGTTTTACCTTTCGCTGTGAAGATCTAAATATTGAAATCGTCTTCCATTGCGATTTCCTGTGTATCTAAATATGTTTAGATCTTCACAGTGAAAGGTAAACTAAACAACGTACATGCGCGAGAGATCATTTCTTGGGCTTTCCGGCGCTTGCACATATAGAAGTGCCCTCGCCCTCAGATCACTTGGATGTGGCTGTGATTACAAGAGGTAAAAACAATATAAATACTGTTCGTTTTCTCACACAAACCCCTCGTTTCGTGTCTTAGGCCATCAATGTGTACTTACATTTTTAGAGTTATTAAATCATGTTTAATTTGGACTTTTCTGTGCATGCTACTTGAGGAAGCATTATATGACTGACAGACAATAACAGTTTGACCTAAAAATATCAAAATTCTCTCAAAGTCTCCTACATTTCGTAGTAGATTAATTTAGATTGATAATAACGGGTAAAAAAGATAATACATTTTTTTTCTAGTATTCTGTTTTCCACAATGTCAAAGCAATGCAGCTTAACCCAAAATACAAGCGCAGGCATGCACTTCTGTCCATACAAACTCCGCTGTTCTGCGCTCTAGCCGGACAATACTCCTGGTGCAAGAACACTTAGTAGTCCAAGAAGAAGCCAATATATTTAAGTAGTAATGTTAAGTATTATATTTCACAAGATCTTATAGTGTAAAATAAATTCAATAGCGATTGAGAACTGTTTCGAGGGGGATTCCAGGTGCGAAAAAAAAACAACGAATATTGGAATGTCACATTTTCAAATCGAATACCAACCCACCGAACTAATATTTGGATATTCGGGTCCAGCCCTAGTATATTGATCCATGCATTATTTCCTAATCTCCTCTTAGAGAGGGAATTGGGATTCAATACTTATTACAATGCCACATATTGCACATGTGGCATTAAGTATTGTAACCAAGTATTATTGGCATCAGTGATCATCAGCCGATACTGCTTTAAGTGACCGAAAATTAGGGATTGGGGCACTCTTATTGTATTAGATTTTTTTTTTTCATACCATTTGCAGTTTAACGTGTTGGTCTAAAGAGACAAATCATTTTTTCAGTTTGCCATGTTGTTGTTTAGGCACAATTAGGTTGATATGACAATTAACTGTGAGTGGTGAAACGGTGTAAAATGAATATTATTGTTTTTCGACATCAGCTCCACCCATGGAGAACGGTGATGCAGAGATGACAACAGATGACACCTGGGAGCAGAAAGGGAGTGAGCCCAGTGAGGCTGAAGCAGAGCCAGGAGGCCCTGGAGGAGAGGAGGGTCAAGCTGAAGAAGACTCCCCTCAAGAGGAAGGAATGGAGGAAGAAGAAGTGCCAACACCTAAAGTAGCCCCCACACAGCCAAATGCCCCCAAGAAGGAACATGTTAACGTGGTCTTTATTGGGCATGTCGGTTAGTTTTTGCATATTGCATTTACATGATTGATTTAATGCTGGAGTCTAATGTCTCTGAAACATGTTTTGATGGACTGCGATGGTTTTAACTCCTTTTGGACTCTTCACTTTTGGTTGATTCTTATGAAAAGATTTTTAATGAATTTACGTCAACGATAAACTTTAATAATTTTTTTTTATTTGTTGTTCATAAACAGGTTTTTTTTTCTATTCACTTGTTTCACGCCATGAATAAAGCAGTGGTGAATTCTAAAACAACCAAACATGATTGCACAGTAACTTAATACAAATTTCTTAGCTTGTTACATTATCTTTTTTGTCTTTAGCGTCCATTTCAATTTCTTAAAGTGAGTGACCCTAGTAACTTGCTTGAATGGGTTTTGCACTTGGCTGTAAATTGGTTGGATTTGTTATATAACCACTTTATTATTAATCAGTTACCATCAAGACAGCTCAGTTCATGCATTTCAGAAGCATCATGGGGAACATTTTTTTTTAAATGTCTTTGGAGAACTGTGAATTGGCTATCTTTATCTTTCCTAGCCTTAATCTGACTTTCTTATCTCGTATTCCTCCAGATGCTGGGAAGTCAACTATTGGAGGACAAATTATGTGAGTTTTTTTTTTTTTTCAGTTTTAGCAGAAATGGTTGGGTTTACCATCCCCTTTTTCTGAAAGCCCTTCTTTCTTCCTCTCCTCCACAGGTATTTAACAGGTATGGTCGACAAACGAACTCTGGAGAAGTATGAAAAAGAAGCCAAGGAGAAGAACAGGGAAACTTGGTAATTTGCTTAGTTGAGTTAATTTACCAGATCATCTGGTGGGTAGTCAAAAAGATTCCCTCCAAACATAGCTGAAACTTGTAACACTTGCCTTTTGTGCCTAAAGGTGGAGCGATTATTATTATTATTATTTTTCATTGTAAATGTTTTTCTCAGGTACCTCTCTTGGGCTCTTGACACAAACCAGGAGGAAAGAGACAAAGGAAAGACTGTGGAAGTTGGACGTGCATACTTCGAAACCGAGAAAAAGCATTTTACCATTCTGGATGCACCAGGCCACAAAAGCTTTGTGCCCAACATGATTGGTGGTGCTTCACAGGCTGATTTGGCAGTGCTGGTGAGTCATAATGTTGAATAGGCACTGAAGGACTGCCCTGAGAAATTCCAACTCGTGCTACCTGAAATTCAGGAAATCCATGGAAAACCCTGAGCCATGAGCAGGGCAATGTGGTTATGATACAGAAGAGGGCGCTGCTTGAATACAGATGTCAGACTCAAAAGGGTTTGACTGTCACTCAGAGAATGGCTGTCTGTTTGTTTTTCCATTCACTTCAATCCCTGATTTAATTGTAATTTTCTTTCTCTGAAGGTAATCTCTGCAAGGAAAGGAGAGTTTGAAACAGGCTTTGAGAAAGGAGGCCAGACACGAGAGCATGCCATGTTGGCCAAAACTGCTGGAGTAAAGCATTTGATTGTACTTGTCAACAAAATGGATGACCCAACAGTTAACTGGAGTCTGGAGAGGTCAGTGAATGGACATCTATACACAGAGGTGGCTGTTGTTGTATATTACTTGGTTTATTTTAATTTTTTTAACAAAAAATGTTTGCATGTAGGTACGAAGAATGTAAGGAGAAACTTGTTCCATTTTTGAAGAAAGTTGGGTTTAACCCCAGGAAAGATATTCATTTTATGCCATGTTCGGGACTTACTGGGGCCAACCTAAAGGAGCCGGCGGATTACTGCCCTTGGTATACGTAAGTGTGCTGAGTTTGCTAATTGCTTCTTTTTTTTTTGTTTGAAGTAGAGATGCACCAATTTCAATTTTGTTGACCGATTCTGTTTTTAAAATTTTTTTTTTTTATTGTGCAAGTGTGACCTGCCGATACCAATTTTTGTCAATTCTGTTTTTCTTTCTACGAAGTGTAATTGACGGCTACTAAAAAAATCTACTTTTCTTCAATGCTAAATTTTATTGTCATCATAAACCACTATTAAAAAGTCAGGAATAATATAAGAACAAATAAATAAATTGCAAACAACAGCACAAGCAAATTTAATAGAATAAAGAGAGATATGAAAAACACTGCTTTACGTTTTTCAGGTGGGTCTAAAGGTAGGTTAGTATTTAGCATTAGGCGGCTGTCACTCTAAGGCTGTGTGTCCACCAAAATGTTTTTCCACACGCCTGGTGCATGTTTTCAATGGGAGTGCTGCGTTTTTTAAATGCCATGAGCGTAACGAGGCACCCAACGTTTTTTACTGGTCGCTGAGAGTTTGAAAAATGCTGTGCTCATCACTGTCACTTTTTACCCAGCCGTCCAATCACAGTGGAAGAGGGGCCACACTGATCAACTGTCACAACATTCTTTCTGTACAACTACATCAACAGAGCTAACCCAACAAAATGGATGAAAAAATTTTTTTAGTATGAAACAAATTGTTTGTGAAATCAGTTACAAGTAAACTGTGCTGCAGATTTTCTGTATCATGGCAACGAAACGTCTCAACGGCTGCCAAAACGCTCTCAAGCGCCCAAAGCACGGCATCTTCAGCAGAGCGTCTGGCGTTTTCAGCTGGCTAAAAACACTTTGGTGGACACGCGCCTAAGAGTTTATGCATGGAGATATATACAGTGATGTGAATAAGTTTGGACACCCATGCTGAAGTTGCCTAAAAAGAGGAATAAAAAATCATCTTTTGGATATTGATCTTAATGCCTTAATTAGAAAAATAAGGAAAAGTCCAACCTTTAAGGACACAAATTTTCTTTGTGAATGAATAATGTATCATAAATAAATGAATGTTTTTCCTTAAAATAAAGGGTGCATAAGTCAGGAAACCCTTATGTTAAATTCCCAGAGTCAGGCATATTTTTATTTTTAAAAGCCAGTTATTTCATGGATCCAGGATAATATGCTTCCTGATAAAGTTCCCTTGGCCTTTGGAGTTAAAATAGACCCACATCATCACACACCTTCCACCACACCTAGAGATTGGCATGGGGTACTTTCCATAAGACCATCTTTCAATGCAAATCAAACCAGCTATTAGGCTAACTGAAGTAAAACCATGCCAATCTCTAGGTGTGGTGAATGGTGTGTGATGTGGGTCTATTTTAATTCCAAAGGCCAAGGGAACTTTATCAGGATGTATATTATCCTGGATCCATGAAATAACTGGCTTTTAAAAATAAAAATCTGCCTGACTCTATGGGAATTTAACATAGGGGTGTCCTGACTTATGCACCCTGTATTTTAAGGAAAAACATTTATTTATTTATCATACATTATTCATTCACAAAGAAAATTTGTGTATATTGTTATATTAGTATATATTATATTATTATCGAATATTATAATACTCTGCAAGACAGGCATTTTTGACACAATTTTGTATGTATGTGCTACTGCAATAAAAAGTGGTGCATGAATATTGTGTCTCACTGTTTTTGTGCAATGTGTTTGTGTACTATGGACAGAGGGTTACCATTCATTCCACATCTGGACAGTTTGCCAAACTTCAACAGATCAAGTGGTGGACCAGTCAGGTTACCCATTGTAGACAAATACAAGGCAAGTAAAGTGCATGTTTAGTTTTAAATTATGTTCTTTGACAACAAAATAAACATTTTGGGGTGGGGTTGGGGGTTAAATGGTCAAGTTTTTTTTATGAATTATTTTGCATTGCACTACTTTATATGAATGATTTAAAGTTCATATAGCATGATGTGTGTTTTTGCAGGACATGGGCACTGTAATATTGGGGAAATTGGAGTCGGGATCAATCAGTAAAGCTCAGCAACTTGTTATGATGCCCAACAGGGTAAGATTATGGTAACGCAACTCTTTAAAGCTTCAGGTTTTATGGTATGAATTGGCTGAATGACGTATCAGTGCCTACCTCATCTGTGTGCAGCACACTGTGGAGGTGCTGAGTCTGCTTTCTGATGACGTCGAAACCGATGATGCCGGACCAGGAGAGAACTTGAAGTTGCGACTCAAAGGCATTGAAGAGGAGGAGATCCTGCCGGGCTTCATCCTCTGCAATGCTGAGAACCTTTGCCATACTGGGCGCACCTTTGATGCCCAGGTCAGGGAAACGTATTAAACTCGTGCAATTTAAAGCGATGATTTAGCTTCAATACAAATTTAGTTCTATCTAGGGATGCACCGAAATTAAAATCTGGGCCGAAACTGAAAATTATGACCGTGTGGTTATTGCAAACAGAAAAAAAGTGTACCACAGAGAAATTTCATGTCTCGTACGTTATTTGAGCAGACATTGCTTTTCCGCTGAGTGTGAGCGGTAAATGAGTGGAGCGTTCGCTTCGGCCGTGAGAGACTGAGCAGAGAGCACAGACACAAAGCGTAGCAAACTGGGTGCCAGTACAGGCTTACCGGCTCGATCTGAGTCGCTTCAAAGTTGTGTGCAAAGTTGAGAAGCGGAGCCGCTCTCCTGGTTACAAAAAAGGCTTCGAGGCGGTGAAACCTGAGCACACTGAGGGGTGGGGTGGCATATTTGTTTTGCCTGCCTTCTCTTTTGGCTAAAAACTGAAAATGCTGATGATTTTTGGTGACTGAAATTTTGGTCCATCCTTAGTTCTATCAACAGTATTTCTGATTGCTTCATTTTCTTTTTGTTCTGCTTTGCAATTCCACATAATAATTGTGCTTCTGTCTCTGCCATTTTCAGATAGTCATCATTGAACACAAGTCAATCATCTGCCCAGGTTACAATGCGGTTCTTCATATCCACACCTGCATTGAAGAAGTGCAAATTTCGGTAATGGTCGAATGTTACTCCGCTTTTTTTCAGTTCTTAAATTGACATTATTTGTGTGGAATTTCTCTTTTGGTGTAATTCTGTGCTTGTAAGCCTGAGTACCCTCATTTACAGCTAGTTCTTTACCAAAGTGTTTTAAATGTACCTCTGGCCCCTTTACAGGCCTTAATTTGTCTGGTAGACAAAAAGACTGGGGACAAGAGCAAAACACGACCCCGCTTCGTCAAGCAGGACCAAGTGTGCATTGCTCGTTTGAGAACAGCTGGTACCATCTGCCTTGAGACCTTCAAAGATTTCCCTCAGATGGGACGCTTCACCTTACGAGATGAAGGTGAGTGGATATTTTCACCAAATGTAATTTTGTAGTTTATTTCTGTTTTGTGAATTTGAGTTCCGTGAATATTTACTTTTCTTCGTATTTCAGGGAAAACCATTGCCATTGGAAAAGTGTTAAAACTTGTTGCAGAGAAGGACTGAAAAGAACGTTTAGTGGATCTGAAACGACTGACCGAGGCGGAGGTAGATGCTGCGACGGCCGCAGCACACTTCATAGCCCTCCTGTTCTTTCTCCCCTTCGCCTCTTGAAGACCAGCTTAAAAAAAACTTCTCTTAAAGAAATCTGTTTTTAAGCAAATGAAATTGAAATCAAGTCCACATGTGTCAGCTTTCTCATATTGAGAGCTCAGCGATGCCATTGTTTTAGGTTCTTCCCCCATGACCTGTTCCTCATCAATCTGCACACGTTAAATGGCAAGAGATCTAGCTCTCTTCCGACCTTTTTTTTTAATTGTTTTTTTTTTATATATAAATTTTCTTTTTGCTTCCATCAGAGAAATATAATGGCAGCATATACAGTAACCGTATGTGGACCAAGATTTGCTTGTTAACATAAAAAGATTTATGAGCAGTAAAGTTTGAATGATTAACCAATTGAAACCAAAATGTTAAAATCTTGGTTAGACATGTTTCCCATTGCTTATTCCCATTTTGGTTTCTGTTCACAACGTTCTTGCAAAGTGCATGAGCGTGTTCACGTTATTAAAGCATCTTCTATGACAATAAAATATAAAATTGGGGAAAAATGTGTATCGTTGAATTTTTTATATATATAATTACATATATTTTATATTTAAAAAAATTATATATATATATATATATATATATATTGCTATATGCTGGAATGTTTTCTTGTTTTAAAAAGTGAGATGGAAAAATTTGACTTATCTCGTCCTTGTTAATTCAGGATGTTTTGGTGAAGTTGTCTTGTTTAATGGGATGGTATAATGCCCTTTTCACAACATGTAAAATAAGTCTTTGATGTCCCCAGAGTGTGTATGGGAAGTTTTAGCTCAAAAGTTTAGGGGTGGGGTTTATGTAAATTCTAGGGTAAGCAATTTCTTTAAATGAAAATATCTCCCTTTGCTTTGGTTTTTTGAACTTTGAGCCTTGTAACTCTGCAGATATTGTTTGTGCTCAAACAGCAACTTTACACACTATAGTTAGGTGTAATCATAATCAAGTGTTGATCTGTTTTTTTTTTTAGTAGTAGTTTGGATTCCTTTCAATTCTGCAAAAATAATATTTTGTTAAAAGCAGAAATCCTAAGCACTATACATTATTAAATCCTATATCCCGTAATAGCTGCAATGATATTTTCAGTGTTTGTAGGTGGTATAAATCCCATGCCTTGTAAAACGGGTTTATCAACTATATTTAGCCCTTTGCTTAAAGTGGGCGCAATGTGTTTTTTGTATTTGTGGGTGAAACCGTTCTGAGACCCAAATAGGGCAGTGTACTAGTCCTTCTCCAGATGTTAGTGCTGACGCACCCACAGGGAGTGGCTTTCCCTCCACTGTATTTTGTGGGTAAATACTGTAACTGGCAGACAGAAGTGCAACAAGAGCTTCTGTATAACCATTGATGGGCTTTGAGCTTTCTGAGTAAGTACTTCATTTTTGTTGATGTTATTAGTTGCATAGTAAGTTACTGAAATGACATTATTTCAGTATGAAAGCAATATTTATAGTTTTTTTTTTTTTTTTATGTGTGTGCTCTAAAACTGAGTTCATATAGATGGTCTTACATTTCTGTAGATCGAAATGCACTCCAACATTTCTTCTGTCCGGACTGAGACTGATGAAGCTGATTCATACCCTGGAAAGACTTTTCACAAAGGAGTGAAATGTGGATGGAGTCACTTTCAAAAGCCAGCCGTGGCCATCTTCATTGGGAGTCTCCTCTTTGGCACAGGCACTGCACTGTCCTTGTTGTACTTCACACAGGTGGGCAATGTGCCCTATTTAGTAGGACCTATATTCTTGTCTGTGGGGCTGATGTTTTTGGTCACTGGACTTGTCTGGGTGCCGGTCATTAAGCAGAAGATGGTCCATACCGCCATGACCCAAATGAGCCATGGCAGACCTCTGCTACTTGAGCAAGGAATTCATACACAGTCATGTGTTACCATTTCGTAGTCTGTGAGCTGTGGCTGTTAGAAAAGAATGTTTTATTTATTTCATGGCATGTAAATCATGTCTTTATCATGTGAAATGAGAAATGTATTTTTTTGTGTGTATGTGTGTGTGCAATCTACAGATTTGTCTCCTGTTGTGTGTGTGTTTTTTAATTATTATTTATATTGTTGTGCTCCTAGCAAATCCCTTCAACTGGATTAAAATGGCTTCAAATGCTCACTGCTGAGGTCACCAGAGGTCAGAATTAATTCAGCTTTCAGGGCCTCACTGAAAATACCGAAAAAGCACAAATATGTAGGTCAGCTCCAGGAAAAACCTTTAGATTAAAACATGAAGCACTGTCTGTTGTCTACCATTAATTCATTTATTGATTGATTATGATTTAATGTATTCAATTTATTGTTCAACATAATTAATTATTGTTATTATGTAAAGCTCAATGCTGTCGCCATGTTCATGGTGACTATTTGTGTATGACTTATATTTCTCCAGGTTACGTTCTCACTTAATTTTAGGAAATTGTACTAATTATCACATGATTCATAAATAGTTTTTGGGGCGTTTTCAATTTATCTGATTAACCTGTTCGTTCACGAACACGACTAAATCGGTTTGAGCGATCAACAATTCACCGAAAACCGTTTGTAAGAGCAACTGATGTTTTGACAGATTGGGAAAAGTTATTCCGAATAGACATTTTTATACATAAACAGCAATGAAAATATTTTAGGAAACTTAATTGTGACACAGCTTTGTCAACACATCATTTTTTTTAATGTTTAACTTTTTTTTTTTATTGTAACAAGTTTTCCAGCAGAAAGATGTAAATTAATTTTAGTGTTTAATGTAATGTAATTTAATTGTTTAATGTAATGCAAATATTTAGGCTCTAAATGGTTGTTTCTAAAAGCTGAATCATGGCTGCTACTAACTGAACTGACACATGCAATTACAATTATTGGAAAAAATGTAATGCAATAAATACCAAATAAATATGAGTTCAGTTGAAATGAGTTGACATGAAGTATGAGTTTACAGCCAGGATAGTTCACCAAAAAATTGTTGTCATCTTTTAAACACCCTCATGTTGTTCCAACCCTGTATACATTTCTTTCTTCTGCTGAACACAAAAGAATATAATATTTTTAAAGAATGTTGGTAGGCTAATCAAACCGTTGATGGCACCCCACCCTTGACTTACATAGTTTTTTTTTTTGGCAAGTTAATAGATACCCTGAACTAAAATATATATTATTTTGTGTTCAATTGGAGAAATAAACACATACTGGTTTGGAACAGCGTAGGGTGAGTAAATTATTTTTGGGTGAACTATCCCTTTAAGGTATCGCGCGATGACGAAAATTATGCAATGACGTAAACGCGTAAATCGCGTAAACGAATCGCTTTGGGGGAAAATCGATACAATGAAACTTATCAATTGTTAGTCAATTATAAATATGTTTTCAGTTTTTGCGCAGTACTTTCAGCGCCGTCTAGTGCCCGACGAAAATAAGGGAGTACGTAACCAAACGACCAACCGTTGGCTTGCAAAATAATGGCATCATTACAAATCGGCCAATCAGAAGAAGGCATGAAACAAACCACGAGCTGAGAGTTTTTACACAACAGAAGGGAGAATCCTTTTGTTACGAGTGTAACGTTCCTGAACACATTTTCGCTTATTTTATTCTCAAGAATCTTAAACATATTTTAGATCAATATTGTTTCTCACCGGAAATAGATATTTGGAAGAAAGCAACTTTGAGCATTAACATTACCCGAAGGTAAGTTGCTAGCTAGCATGATAACTCTTGATAATGGTAACGTTAGTATGTTAACGGTTCAGCTACGAGATGTGTTAGTTATCTAAAATACTCGTCAACATACTCTTGATAATATCGTTATTGTAATATACAACCATTTAATCCAGTATGCATGTCAACATCTTCACCCGTTGTCGAAGTAGCTTCTATCAGTGCATTAATCCTCCGACAGTTAATAAAATTTGAGTGGCTGGTTTGTTGTTAGCAAAAATACTGCTGTCTTTAACGTCACACTTTGAGAGGAAGTAAGTTAACGTTGCTAACGTTATATGTTTTCTGCGTATACTAAGAATGAAACTCTAGCTTAACATGTTGATAATTTTATAGGAAACATAATTTATCTGTATATCACTTTATTACACCATCTTTTTAGTGGGGATTCTGGACAATGTTTTTTTGTCCTTAGCTTAAATCCTTAAAGTCTTCCTGTAGTCTAGTCACACGGTCCTTTAAAACTGACATATTGCTAGAGTAACAGTGAATTGTACGCCTGAGGGGAAATATCTCTAGTTTTTCAAAAATCATCACAAGTCACGCCCTTCCTCTTCTGTTTTTTTCCTCGCTATTACAATAAACTGTGACTCATACAAAAGGGAACAATTTCAGTGGCAAAACAGCTTTGTCTAGTCTCTTCTCTGTGCATGTATTATGTAAATAGATTGTGCTCATGTCCTATTGCTGTTGTTATCATTTATTATTTTAGCTGTACATTTTTTAACTTGAAACATTTGTAATTGTGTGTGTATATATTTATTATTTTGCAAGTGAACCTAACTGAACAGCAATGAGTGAGCCTGAGCCAGCAACATTTGCATCTGTTGAACAAGAGAGGGACCACTGGAAGGAGCAGGCTGCCAAATACCAGCAGAGGTACATCAGTGTTTTTTTATTATTCAAACTGAAATTTGATCTACATCGGACATAAAGTAACTTTAGGAAAAGCAAGGCAGTTTTGCATTGCACATGTTTGTTGCTAAACACATTGAATAGAAATAAGATTTTGCTTTACAACCAACACATCATCGAATGACTGTGTGTTCAGGGCTGAGGAGACGCAGGAGGAGTTGCAGGAGTTTCAGCAGATGAGTCGAGACTATGAGGTGGAACTGGAGGCAGAGCTGAAGCAGTGTGATGCCCGTAATCGAGAACTTCTTGCAGCCAACAACAGACTACGTATGGAATTAGAGAACTACAAGGTACCGTGGAGAATCATGGTTAATACATTGCTCTTTTAGAAGATTTATGGTAAATGATAATCTCTTAAAGTTCTGGATTTAAACATGGAAAATATTCCCAAGTCACACCTTAACAGTTTGCAAACTTCATAAAGCTGTTGCAAAAGGTGCCTCAGCGAAATATTATTATATGGA
Organism: Pimephales promelas; assembly: GCF_016745375.1. Next base: position 23,272,314 of record NW_024121321.1, read on the forward strand.
AAATTGTTACTTATTCTTGCTTTTGTTATTAATCAAATTGATCTATTACCCAAACATGTATGTAAAAAAAACAACAAAAAGCTGGAAACTGAATTGCTTTCTTCTTTCCCTTTTGGAGGGGCTGTATCACTGATGTTTCGTTAAGCATGTCAATTGTGTTTTATCTGTAATATTATACACAAATTTTTATCTGTAACTACCTTTCTTTCATAAGCCTATAACTACAGATAAAAGCCATTTAAATCTTCTGTGACAGAGCGTGTTCATCCAGAATGCCTGTCGTTTTTTTTTCCTCCAGTATTTAGTGAATAAACAATCGCACATTCACAGACAAACAACAGAGATCCGATTCAGGATGAGGAAAGCAGCTGATGCTTATTTCTGCATCAGTATCTGGAGGGCATGGAGGCTCACTCATGATTTTACTTGCTGCTTATTGCAGAAACATGGTTGTAAAACCATATTGTTGATTGAGTTTCAGGCCCCCTTTACACAAAGGAAAAACTCAGATATTTCCCTGTGGTTTGGCCTGTCATTTACACGAAAACCCTGTTTTTATCACAGTAAACGATTATTTCTAAAAACTCCAGCCAAAGAGGAGATTTCTGAAAACGCCGGTTATGTGTTGTCGTGTCAAATGGGAGAAACACGGTTTTATGTTTTCTCTTGTCGATTCTGAGGATACACTGCCTACACTCCCGCCCATAGTTTTGGCATAGCTATGATGGCGCTCGACGGTTATTTATGCAGGTGTGTGTGCACGATGTCATTGTTGAAATCGGAGGCGGGGGAAATACCCGTTTCTCTAAATACCCCGCTTTCTGTAAACGTGGCCTCAGTCAAATGACATCACATGTCAGTTAGTTCCTCTGAAGTAATTGCCTCTTTCAATATTCGCTGATAAAAGGCCCAAATAATTTAAGGACATCATATTAGAATGATTCCTGAAGGATCATGTGACACGAGCTATGTTTCCAAGATTGGAATATTGCATGAAACATTTGCGAATAAAGCATCCGTCCAGTGAGTCAAATAAAACAAAATCTTCATTCCTGATATACTGGCGATAAAAATATTTTACAAAAATCGAAGGTGAGGAGAAGTCACTGTATAATATAGTTCTTTAATATATTCTATATCTCAGTATAACAGTATACCTTAATAAACGCGGTCATGTTCTCTTGCTTTCGAATGCTGCTTACTTGGGAACGTAGTTGATGTTTCTGGCAGGTTAATTATTCCGAACCACTTTGATGACAGACTTAGTTCAGGCTTTTCAGAATGACTAAAACAGCATTTCAGATGCTGTGCAACGAGAACGGTCCATTGGTTGGTCCAGTGATGCCTTCCCATCATGCAGTCTCGTGCGCATCTAGGAATTTATTCTGTAAATGGGTTTTCATTGTAGTTTATGCACGTTTTAGTTAAAGTTTAAATATTTAAAGCTAAAACAAATCATCCTTCTATGTTGAGCGCATACTTTTTTTTTTACTGCATTTTTCAGAATTTATTTTGACGCTTCCATCCAGTATTTTGTTTTGTAATGCATGCAAATGAGCATACTAGGTAGATGGAAACAGCTATTGAAGACTGGAGTAATGATAGTGAAAATTCAACATCGTTTTAAATTGTAATGTTTCATAATATTATTGGGTTTTTTTTTCCTGCATTTTTGGTCAAATAAATGCAGCTTTGGTGAGCATGAGAGACTTTTGTTAAAACTACAGTGGATTTTTCTTTCTCATTTGCAAATGATTTTTCTCCTCTTGTGTGGTCTTGTTTACTAACAGGAGAAGTATGAAACGCAACATTCGGAGGCAGTCAGGCAGATCTCATCTCTAGAAGGAGACCTGGCAGAAACCACAGCCATCAAGGACCAACTGCACAAGTATATCCGGGAGTTAGAGCAGGCTAATGATGACCTTGAAAGAGCTAAGAGGTGTGTTCAGTGTTTTTGCCATTAAAAAAATTAAAAATAATCGGTTATGCATTCAAGATATTCATGATTTTAACATTTTTTTCCTAAAATCCTGCTCTTTCAGGGCTACTATAATGTCACTTGAGGACTTTGAGCAGAGAATGAATCATGTTATAGAAAGGAATGCTTTCCTTGAGAGTGAGCTTGACGAAAAAGAGAATCTTCTAGAATCAGTACAGAGGTTAAAAGACGAAGCCAGAGGTAAACTCAATGGAAACCTGTTTGTATATACACCATTCACTCTTATCTGATGAACCTATATTAACTGATGAACTTCTTTGAAAGTTAGTAGTATAATCACCTGATTTGTCAGTCTCAGATGTTTTAACAGATTCGGTGTTTGTGAGCTGGTTGTGTTTGCTATCTTTCTCCTCGGACAGATTTAAGACAGGAGCTGGCTGTTCAGGAGAAACAGGAGCGCAAGTCGTCGATCAGCCTCTCTAAAGATGCAGAGAAGCCAGAGGCCACACCCGCAAGATCTGCCCTCCCATCTCTCCTCACCACACCCTCCAGACCTCCAGGCTCAGGGAGTGCATTCAACACACCCTCAGCTTCCTACAGCAGAAGTTCGTTCAAATACAGCACTGCCACTCATTTCTAACATTTAAGAGTTAAAATGTTAAAGTTAAAATTGTTCCTTTCATGTCCAGTTGAAGGTCTGACTGGAACTCCCCTTACCACATCTGCACGGATATCTGCCCTCAACATTGTTGGAGAGTTGTTGAGGAAAGTCGGGGTGAGTCCAGCTGTAACTGAACATTTATATCACCAAATAATGCACACTCTTTCAGGTGAGATGGGTCTGTAGTTTTGATAAGCATGTTTTGCTCCTGTTTCAGAACCTCGAATCAAAGCTGGCGTCATGCAGAGAGTTACATATCCTTGAGAAGACACCCACCCGTGCAGCAATTGGCCAGAGTACACCAAGCATTTCACGGGAAACCTCAGAAATCCCATCCAACACAAATGGCCTGTATGATAAGTCTCATAGTTTTACTATTAATTTCAGAACATCTCAATAATCGGCCAGGTGTGTGTTTCCCGTACAGCGGCGTAACTCGATGCTTCACTACCATAGTACGATGCATCGTTAAAGAAATCAACCTGCTAGTCACGATTGTTCCCCGAAACCATATTGTCGCAAAGTGGTCGTTCAACCACGTTGGTTTGTGACACTGAAGACATGGTATCTGAGGAATATTTCTCAGTTATTTTGCTTTATTTCCAGATTCAATCATTGGCTCGTTCTTACATAGTAGAGCACGTTTGCACTCTTCAAATACAGTGCTTTTTGAAAATCAGTGCTTGACAAACTCAAAGACGCAAATGACCTTTGAATGTTAAAAGACACAGGTTGTTCTGGTTGTTTATTAAGTCCACATGTCATGCAATCTAGAAACTATGCTTCTAACCACAGCTCGAGAGCTGTCGTTCCACCCACACGTCTTTGCATGCAATGCTGTTTGCGAATGTTTGTTGGAACGATGGTTTCGGGAAACACCGAATCGTTAAACTACGTTGATAACGATGGAACTTGCGAGCATAGTTGGCTAACGATGCTTTCGGGAAACACACCCCAGAATGATGTAGATTGTACCATATCTGGCTTGTTTTGCAATCATTTTTCTTATTTTTGTGTTATGTGTTGCAGGATGGTGAAACGGTTGGACTTTGGTACAGGATCCAAGATAATGCTCTGAGTAAAGTGCATAAGCTTGTATTTCTTTCCCACATCATTGGGAAAACCAGTATTCCCAATACATTACTATGGAAAAGCTTTATTTTCAGGAGCTAAAGCATATCTTATGCCTCAAGTCTTCCAATATCTGAGAAGGGTTCTGCTTGTACATTCATATCAACCCTACTATTGTGTCTATTATAACTGTTCACCAACTCTCTGGCCCATGGGCTGAAATCGTTAACTGTGGTTTTGCTGTTGTGTTGGAGATTTGCATTGTGTTTTGCAGATGTAGGCTACTAACTCTTTATTTCACACTTGTTGGTTTAGTTTTTTTTTATATTTTTGTTTGTCTTGTTTTTAGGTATCTAATGATTGTAGCGGTTTTTAAATGGACAGTCTGCACTGTAATCTTGATTTGCTCTCTTTGGGACCATAAATTGGGAGAAGTGACTGAAAGTGAGTCCATAGATTCACCTCTGCAACCCCATTATATTTGGCACTAAACTACTGATCAATGTCCAGTGAAACATCTACTGCACATACTTATTGTTGGTCGCTGGACTGGAGAAATGTTGACAGCTGGTTTATTTTATACCTGGTTTTTAATTTTTTAGAAACTAGCATTTTGATGAAATATGATTTTGTTACTAATGGAATGACATGTCTTTAGTGTTTAGAGATGCAAATGATGTTACAAGGAGGTGGGTGAGATGTTGTGAGCTGAAGCTGCTGTGAGCTATTGTTGCCTTAAGGGCCTATATAAGTAACCAACATTAGCTTGGAACATTAGTGTTTATGCATGATAAAACCCTTTTTCTTTCTAGAAATAGCTATTGATCTCCTCATTTTAAAATGTTAGTGCCATCTTTGAATTCAAAGAATTCTTTTCCTCTACAGTACTGGAGAGTAGTTGCTTATTATATCATGCACTGAATGTGATTTTAATGTGCCTTAATTTCGTGGCCATAATAAGCTTTGCCTCAAAGTTAACTTGTGTATTGGGGAACTTATTAGCCCGAAAGGGACTTGCAGCTTCTCTTGCTATTCTTCCCAATGTATTAATTCTCTGATATTTCAGGGAATCCGGGGTAAAGAGAAAATTGAATACTGAGAGGAGTTTAATCCCTTAGTTTTCACATTTCTCGCATTTTTGAGTTGTAGATGTAGGTGAGTAGCAAGCAATATGAATACTTCAGTGAAGGGTACAGATATTTTTATGTTAAAAATAGAAATGTAAGGAAGAACTGATACATTATACATATATCCACTTTGCTTAGAGGTACTAATGAACAGTTATAGAAATAGAGAATGATGGTTGATGGGAAGATTTAGCACACTGATTGCACCATCTCAGGGCCTCATGTAAGCAATAACCTCAGTAAAGGTATCATTACTGTCCTAATTCTGTATTTGTCTCTATATGCACAAGGCATGCACAATTGAAACTTGTATAATTGTCAACATGACTTTTCTTTGCTATTAATGAACCTAAACATCTGCAACATCCATGCATTCCTCAGCAAGGGCAATGCCTGTCTGTAATACCATTTTGTTGGTTAATCTATAACCTACAAAATAAATGTCTAGTTAAAAGGACTAATTATTTGACTCTTTCTTTTCAGAAATGTTATTGTTACAGGACGGACAGAGCTCTTGGTTATAGTATCATATCCACCCTTTGATAATAAGCAAGGCACAGGTAGCAGTATATGTAGATGCAGAAAAAACAGTTTTGGTCAACAAAAGTAAATTAAGATAATTAAATAGAATTTTTTTAAGTGTCCCTCAAACGACAAGTTTGATTTTCTTCCAGATTTGCACTGTTAAAATGTTGGTAGTGTGTAAACAATGTGTAAACTTTCTCTGTTACTTGAAGTTCACATGTTTCACATATTTCAATTAAAAAAAAAAAATTCTACCTCAAACATTTATTAGAATCCCATTTTGCCAGCAGTTAATTACCCCTTTAATGCTTAAAACATAAAACTTGACCAAGGTACAGTGTGGCATCAATTTTTGGATCACTTTGTAGCATTTGGATATGTGCTATGATACCCAAGTGTTAATAAAACATGATATTGATATCGTACATGTCCAAAAACCATGGAGGTATGGTACCATGGATTCTGTTAGTGATAGAAATTGTAAAATCCTGGTTTCACACACCGCAGTGTTAGTCACTTTGATTGAGTGAAGAACATAAGTACCAAATATAATTTTTAGGACATAGTCAAGATTAAATTAGTTTCAATTATCATTCTAAAATTACACACACAAAAAAAAAAGATAGAAGGCAGCTTTGGGAATGGTTTCTTTAGTTGTCATCCTGGGTGCCGTTGATTGACTCTATTTGAAGTTCCTCAGGTTGACCCACAGGAGTAGTAGAAGGACCCCCATATTCTGGGACCTCAGAAGTTTCAATCATGCTCCTGCGTGGTTTTCTGAAGCTCCCGCCTCCACTACGCCTTAATGGACTGCTGAAAGATGAGTCACTGCCACGCCTGAGGAACATATGAGAAGATAAGAAACCACACATCTCCAAACATACCACTTTCAAAGGTGCAACCCTATGTCTCTGAATGTGCATTACTTTACAACACAAAACGGAGGATGTCAAAGAATGGGATTCTGACTTTACATACATTACAGAAAGGGATCACTGCAGAACAACCTGAGTTTGCTCCTGAGTGAAGACACTTCTCTGCTCAGGGCATTATTGGTCTCGATAGCCTCATTCAGCTCTTTCTGAAGTTTACGGCGAGCAGCAGTGGCACGCTGAGACTCCTCGTCGCTCTCCTCCACCTGTATCTTCAGCTGCCTTGCTCGCAGATTTGCTTTCTCAGCCTACAATGTGGTTGACGCAAGTCAAGAGTTCAGTATCATGAAGACGACATAGGACCTCAAATGCTTTACATGAATCCTTCATACCTGGTCCTTAAACTGCTCCATCTGTTTTCGTTCATCCTCTATCTGATTCATCAGTTCCTTTAGTTTCTTGTCCTTCTGACGCATTGCCTTGGCAATCGCCTGTTTCTCCCTGGTGAAAGAAGCTAGTTGAAAAACCATACGTCTTTACAGCCAAATCTATATTAAAATTGATGATCTCACCTGCTCTCATGGTCCAGCTGGTCCTCCATTTGTTGTAACTTGGTGTCTAGGACAGCTACAGAGGCCCGATGCTTGGACTTGACCTGTCCCTCCATCTCCAGTAGCTTGGCCCTCAGCTCTTTGTTCTGCCTCTCTATCTGCTGCCAGCCACTCTCGTTCCTCTGAGCATTGGAGCGTTCAATTTGCAGCTCATTGGTCAATTGATCCACCTAGTTATAGATAAAATGATCTGTGGTTTGGTATCACCTTGAAAGAACACCTTCACTACAGCATCACAGTGGGTGAATACCCCAATTACCTCCTGCACACTTCTCCGCAGTCTCTCACTGAGCGTTTCCGTGTTTGCCTGTTCCTCATCAAGCTCCTCTTCCAACTGTTGGATCTTGGCCTCCAGGCGACGTCTCTCATCAGACATCCCGGATCTACCCGTGGACAATCATTGCATATGGTGTTATAACAGTTTAAGCATCATTTTTTCCTTTTTGCAAATACTATTTCCCAACTTACTTTCCAAAGGAACCGCTTGCTATCTCCCCTGCTATCTCATCTCTCTCTCGTTCAGCTTGTTTACGAGCTCTCTCTGCTGTAGCCAGTTCCTACAAAGGCATTGACATTGCAGTTGAATGGCAAGATATTTAAACTCATTTCCATCAACCACTTGATATCATGTATACCTCATGTAAGTGTAAGATTTCTGCCTCCATGGCTCTGGCCTTTCTCTCATATTCTCTTGCATCAGAAAGAACCTCCTTGTGGGACGCTCGCGCATCTTCCAGCTCCCTCTGGGAATCTTTCATCTGTGTCTGTCATGGGGAAGACAACTAACATAGATGAGTGTTGACAAAGGCTTGGGAAATTAAAATAATTTGAAGGTTTGACCTTCTGACCTGAGTCTTGCGGAGTTGTTTAATGGCCTCGTCCCTCCCCCTGTTGACTGCGTTAACTTGGTCTTCAAGGTCCTGCAAATCCCCCTCAAGTTTCTTCTTTGCAGCTGCCAGTGAAGTTCTCATCTTCTGCTCATCTTCTAGCTCAGTTTCAAGCTCACGTACCTGCATCCCAAGAGGGCAAATATAAGAGAATAATTGCTATTGCTGATTGGTGTGGGGTGGGGTGGGGAGGGGTAGGGGGAGGAGTCTACAAGTATGATAAAGGAAAATCTATAAAGCATCATTGAGCAACATTTTTTTATATAAAAACAAAGAGATCTATCTTCACCTGCTTGAGCAGTTGTTTTCTCTTCTCTTCATTTTGCTCCTCCCTGCCCTGCAGGTCTCTTTGAAATTGGACTTTTAAGGCCTGCATGTTGACTTCCAGATGGAGTTTAGCATCCTCTGCAGTCTGCAATTCATCCTCAAGTTCCTCCATCTGAATTGTCATCTCTTCCACTTGAGCCTCCAATCCACGTTTAGCCTTCTCCAACTCATGGACCTTTCATTGTATTTTTTAATGGAACCTTTAGTAATCTAATTTCAGACAACAGCATCTCTAATGGCGCTTTTCCATTACCAGTACCAGCTCGACTCGACTTGGCTCTGCTCTCTTTTCGCTCCGTTTTCCATTGCAGACAGTACCGCCACAAATAGTACTTGGTCGTCATAGCGACGCCTTTCGTTCCTCGTTGCCCCATCAATCTCTCGCAGGATCCTCTCTTCGGCCACCAAACAAAGGAAAGTCTGATCCTCCTCATTTGACCATGGCGTATTCTTCCGAGTTGCCGTAATAATAGTAGTTAGTTTAATAACTATCTCTGGCCAAACTATTTAAAAATAGCGGGGTTATACTGGATACTCCATACTCCATGGTGACGATTCTCTCTGACCAATCAGCAGTTGGCATTGTTTTCATGTGACATGTACAGGTACAACTTTTACATGGTGGAAAACCAAACAAAGGCGAGTCCAGCCGAGTCGAGTCGAGCTGGTACCGTGTAGTGGAAAAGCGCTATAAGTTGACTAAGAACTACTGTCAAACTTTCATGTTACTATGAATCACAACTCACATTTCTGCCCACGTCATCCTTTGAACTGATCAGATCCTCCATCTCGGTCCGAAGTGCTTTATTAAGTTTCTCTAATTCTCTTAAGGTACTCTGGGATTCTTCCAGTGCTCGATTCAGGACCAAACATTTGGTCTCCTTCTCCCGTGCCTCTGCCTCTGCACAATCACGCTCTTGAGCATACTTGCTGGACATGGTTTTCTCATCAGAAAGCATCTTAATGAGGAAAAAAAAGATTAGCAGAAATTCTACTATGGAATTTAGAACAAATTAGTTGAAACACAGAAGTGAAACCTGGTCAAATTTCCGTTGTTTCTTCTCTAGATTTGAAACCAGCTGTCTCTGGTTGTCCAGGTCCACAAGCACATCCTCCAACTCTTGCTGAAGATGATTCTTGTTCTTCTCCAGCTTGTCACAGGCTGCAGTTTTCTCTTCCAACTCTCCATTTGTGGCCTCCAGATCTCTCTGTACTCGTCTCTTGCTTTCTTCAAGCATTTGGAAATTGCTAGAGTACTCATCCAACTTCTTCTTTGCATCTGACAACTATAGTAGAAACAAACTTATTTAAACTCCTTCATTTGTATATTTATATTTTGGCACAACTGCCATATGCAGAGATGCTTTATGAAACTACGTTGATGTTTTTTGCAGTTATGCATGACTGACCTGCGTGTTAAGGCTGGAGACCTGTCTCTCTACGTTCCTTCTTGCTTCTGCCTCTTCCTCTATTTGTTCCAGCAGACTGTTGCGTTCATCCTCCATTTGGCGTAGCCGAGTGGAAAAATTAAGTTTTTGACGGGTCTCCTCACCAAGTAACTCCTAAATAGGCAGACAGACTAAACATTAAGTGTGCGTCTCAAAATAGGTATTATAACTTGATGCTGTTACAATTCTTTAGATCTGGGGCTTTTTTAAACCCAATTATGATCACCCCACTGGGTGTGACCCCCTTCCAAAAATATGAAGGCAGCTATATATTTTCATGTAAAGAACCATTTAAGTGAAAAATAAAAATGTTAAGACCTGTAAAATATTATCTTGCTTTATTTAGATTATACAACCTGTGAATCCTTGAGCTGTGAGTTGAGGCTGGCAACATCCTTACTCAGCTTGATGTTCTTGCTCTCTGCCTCATTGAGGATGCTATTCACATTGTTATACTCCATCTGAGAGATTTACAAAAGACATCAGGAAGTTCTGCACAGAAACCTTACATTGTTTCTATAGTAATATTTTTTCAAAGTGTTTATTCCGAGAATACGTCTGAATTTAAAACGCACAGTCAGTTTAGACACTGCATCTCCAAGATCTTCCCTCTTCCTCTCGCTGTCATTGAAGCGAGTCTGAAGGTCAGCAAGCTGGGACTCCACCTTCTTCTTCTTCTGTTCCACATCCTGCTTTGCATTGCTCAGCGAGCGAATGTCTCCATTCAGATCTACAACCTCCTTCTCTAGAGCCTGTTTCGCCTTCTCCAGACTGGCCTTGGCCTATGTTTCAGGTTCAGTTTTGGAAATAGAAATGTATTTACCTTTAATAATTTTGCAAACCCTTATATCCAAAGGATTTACTAACGAAGAAACCAATATGTGATAGCAAACTATATTAAAAGAAGCCACCAAAACATTTATTGTCTCTGGACTGCAATTTTCTTTTGTTATGTCAACGTTAGCAGTTTTCTTACCCGTTTGGATTGCTCTAGCTCTTGGCTAAGTTCATTAACAGCCTGAGCATGTTTTTGTTTCATTTCTTGCACTTGAGCATCATGGCTTCGGCCTTCATCTTCTATCAGCTTTTTCAACATGGCCACCTCTTGCTCTCTTTTAGCCCTGTCCAAGAAAGATACTAAGATCTAGTCTATCATATCTTTGATTTGTAAATGGTAAAAAGGTAATAAATGACTATTTGAAAGTTACATATTTAAATAATCACCGTAGTTCTTGTTGCACTGCTGTGGTGTCTAGTGTGTCTTCCAGTTCAGTCCTCAAGGCCGACAGCTCTTCTTCCAGCTCCTTTCTGGCCTTTTCTGACTTCCTACAAGCCTCATGTTCAGCATCAAGTTCACCTTGAAGCTCTGAGACAAAGCCTTCCATTTCCCGTATCTTTTTCAGAGCATTGCTCTTCTGAGCTGATTCTTCTTCCACGCTGGTCAATATACAGATGTTCTGGTTACAATTTACAATGAGCAGTAATGCAATATCCTTAAACAGTCATTTATGATGTAAGTAACAATATACCATGCCTGAAGTTCCCGAATTTCCCCTTCACTTCTGGCTTCTTGCGTCTTGAACTCTGCTATCTGGGTCTGCAGGTCCTTTAGTTGTTCCTGTGCTTCATTATACTCGGTTTCCAGTTTACGTTTGGCTTTCTCTACGTCCTGTCGACTCTTCTCTTCCTTCTTCATTCGAACTGTACAGACACACAGAATACTGCTAAACACAGTGTTTACTATATTATAATTTGACAGATTCAAAGTGACAATGAAGAACCTTCAAGATCTGAAATCATAGATTCGTGTTTAGCCTTCAGCTTAGCCAAATTGTTGGACTTTTCTTCCTCCTCGGCGAGGTTGGAGCAAAAGTCAGCTAACCGATCCTCCAACTGTTGCTTCTCCTAAATACATGGAAGCAGCAGCCATATTACTCAGATCTAATAATCGTTTTCTGAATAAAAGAATGATAATGATCCAAATTAAACCATCATCTGGTCAAACCTTCTGCAACTTGCTATTTTGATCCTCCACAATGAGGAGATCTTCCTCAAGTTTCTTAATCTTCCCATCCGCAGCGCCACTTTCCAGGTGAAGCTTCTGTCTGGCATCTTCTTCTTTTTTCAGTTGGTTCTCTAAATCCTACACATAGCAACAGATGAGTACAGGTTTCTTATTTTCTTTACCCAAATCTTATGATATATATATATATTACAGTCTCATTGTTATTTCACTTATTCATTAGTTTGTGATGATTGATCAATGCTCAACCTTGAGTTGTTGTTGCAAATTGGCATTCTCTTGCTGAGCGACTTGGCTTCGCTCCTCCTCCTCTTCAAGTCGAGCCTCCATCTCATGCAGCACGTCCTCTAGCTCTTGCTTCTTGGCCTCCAGCCGTATTCTCACCTCCTCAGATTCTGCATACAGCTCCGCCTCCTCCTGGAGCTTGGTCTGTAGCCTGTCCCTCTCCTCCACCACCTATTAGGGATAAAATACAAATACACATTCCAGTCATTCGTATGTACTGATAGTGGATCAGTATGAATGAATGACATATATGCTACATATGCTTCCACTCTTGTACCTGGATGTGTTTCTGTGTGATGTCCTTTAGTTCATTTTCAGACTTCTGGGCAAGTTCTTTGGCTCTCTGAAGCTCTTCCTCCTTTTGATTCATCTCCTCGTCTTGACGAGTGACCTGGAGCAGGGGTTTGACCTAAACAGAAGAATAAATTCATCAAAAATTACCACAATGGTATTTCAATTTTACATGGATATGTGGTGTTGTGTTTTGCACGCACTTTAGTGAAAAGTCTCCACCACTGCCAGTTCCTGAGTGTCAGATAAACAGCGCAGTTTCTCTGAATCACTTTCATGGCTGTTAGCTGCTTTTGTTTCCTGCTGAATGCCCTGTAAAATTTGGGTTTTAGAAACTTCAAACTTGCACTATTTGTAGCCACAATGCAACTACAATTGAAGTAAATGTGCAAGAAGATTCAAAGGTAGATGGTGTGCAATTATTTAGCAAGAACTCACTTTCTGCTAAGAAAGCCACGAGCCTGGGCCTGAAAGGCAATTATGATAATGGTCAGTTTTAGGTCACGTTCTTCCTCCAGCTGCGCCAACACTCCCGTACGGAAAAATATCTTGCTCAGACCAATCCGGTACAGGTTGGGGTCCAGGTCGAGATGTTTGATCTAATGATTAAAAAGTAGGAAGAAGTTGTCATCAAGGTACGATGGGTTAGTTATACAAAATTTGCTACAGTATGAGAAGATATTTTTGCTGAACTCACCATAAGGGTACTGGCTTGTTTTCCATCCATGAACCCTTTAGGAATAGCGCCGGCAGCTAGGACCTCATAGCTAAAAAACGATCAATATTTTAATCAGTATTCTTCTTCATTAGAAAAATCTAAATGTACTGTACAAACTCTATATTTGAAATGATCAAGCATGTGTTTCAGAAATTACACACCGCTGGCGGAACTCGTGAAAGACGATGCGATTGGGGAAGCCTTGGCGACAGATGCGGATCCCTTCCAGTACACCATTACAACGCAGCTGTTCGAGAACCAGGTTGGCATCTATCTTGCCGGCCTTAAGACAAAAACAGTGGAAAAACAGACTCTATACTATTAACGTTACTGTGTATATCAAATTCTGTTTCATTTTTACTTACTTTTGAACTTTTAACTAGATTAAACACTCTCGGCTTAAAGATGATAATCCATGTTTGAATCCCATTTTCCACAAAAAAATCATTTGAAAGCTGCCCTTCTTTACCTTATTTAGTTGTACCAGTAAATACAGATTTGAATCTCTATATTATGATATTTGCTGTGGCATACCCTTTTTTCGTGGTTGGGAATGATGCAGCGGACAAAGTTTGGTTGAGTGTTATGCAGAGTCGTCATGAGCTTGCCAAGAGACTCTTTATACAGCTGTCCTACGGTGCGGAACATGCCTTTCTTGGACTTGGAAGCAGTCGGACCTGCGCTATCAGACTTTGCCATTTTAGCCATGGTTTCCAAACCCACCACACGGTCCACTATATGGGAACAAAGGGATTTCTTTGAAAATGCATTTTAGACCATTTAAAATCGTGTGATAATATGTAAAGCTTCCTTTATAGAGCATATATTGTTCTCTTTCTGCTTAAAAAGACAAACAGATGTGAATCATCATCTTAGTAGGCCTATTTTTCCCAACTCACCATCCTTCCAGAGGTCCTGCACAAAAGCACTGGAAGAATTACTCAGTAGGGCTGTAACATTGTCGTTGAGTGGGTCCATGTTTTTGGTCAACCAAGATGTGGCATTGTAATCCACCTAATTCAAATTAATCATTACTATTAGATTAGTCATAACTATATATATTTTCCATAATGGTATCATGTTAAGCAATGCTTTACTCTACAGATAGATGTTGAAAACAGTTGAAAAACAATTTAATTAATTAATTAATAAGTGAATTCATTTTTGTTAAAAAAATACCTTGCCAGCATAGTGCTGCACAGTAAAGAAAGTCTTCTCCTTTAGATTCTTGGGTTTGGAGAATTTGCAGTGGCTTGAGTGGGTGTTTGTGAGTTTTTCGACAAAAGAAACATCGGTCGCCTTCGGAAACCAGCACTCCTCGTCTAGCAGAGCTAGGATACCTGGGGGATTGTTCTATACGGGAGAACCAAAAGAAATGACACAACTGAGTAACTTTTACAGATGATCAAAGATTGTTAGCTTACACTTTGGTGTTGTTAATAAACTGACTGGTCTCTCAATGAGCTCAATGCAGGGCTGGAGGTCCAGGCCAAAGTCAATGAAATTCCACTCAATGCCTTCCTTCTTGTACTCCTCCTGCTCCAGGACGAACATTGTGTGATTGAAGAGCTGTTGCAGTTTCTCATTGGTGTAGTTGATGCACAGCTGCTCAAATGAGTTATCCTGTGGGAAAGGGGGGGTAGGGGGAAATGAAAGCCTCAAGTTTTGAAACTTCATGTTGGATTTTATAAGACTTTAACAATGTCAGACTCACCTCAAAAATCTCAAACCCAGCTATGTCTAAGATTCCCAGAAAAGAGGCTCCCTGGCGCTTCGTCTTATCTAGAGCCTTATTGACACGAGCCAAGATCCAGCGAAACAGACGATCATACATGGCCTTGGCCAAAGCTTCAACTGCAAAGTCAGCCTGATAAATGGACATATTATATTATGTATATTATGTGTCCATCTTCTTTGTTTTACCATTTCACAAATATTTGCCTTTTTGTTCACACTTTAGATTAGGGTCCAATTCACAATTAACTGTCTTTTGCCTCAATGAACTACTGCTTATTAATAGTTAGTGAGGTAGTTGTTAAGTTTAGGTATTGGGTAAGATTAAGGGATGAAGAATATGCTCATCCAGAATAAGGCATTAAAGGAGTAGTTCACTTTAAAAAAAAAACTTTTGCTGATAATTTACTCACTCCCATATCATCCAAGATGTCCATGTCATTCTTTCTTCAGTCGAAAATAAATTAAGGTTTTTGATGAAAACATTCCAGGATTTTCTCCATATAATGGACTTCCTTGGGTACCAAACGTTTCAAGGTCCAAATGAGAGTTTCAGTGCAGCTTCAAAGGGCTTTAAACAACACCAGACGATGAATGAGGGTCTTATCTAGCGAAACAATCAGTCATTTAAAAAAAAAAAAAAGTTTAAGTTTTATAAGCACAAATGCATGACTCTTCGGTTCAAACCCGTTCATCAAAATGAACGAATCTTTTTTCGACTCTATTTTTATTTATTTTTGAAATGAGCGACCGTTTCGCTAGATAAGACCCTTATTCATCGTCTGGAGTCGTTTAAAGCCCTTTGAAGCTGCAATGAAACTCTCATTTGGACCTTGAACCGTTTGGTACCCAATAAAGTCCATTGGGCTAATAAAGTACTAATAAACATGCAATATCCTAGTAATATGCATGCTAAATAACTAGTTAGTGAGAATTGGACCATAAACTAAAGTGTTACTATATTTTTGATTACTAGTATAACATTACGTTATTATACTAGTATAATAATTACAATACCCAAACAGAACAAGTTAAATGTCTAGGCACATGATACTATAACAGTAATGTTTATAACTATGGTAATACTGGCATGTATTGGCAGTGTTGCTTAAGATAAATATTACTTTGTACATAAAATTTACTCGCAGTTTCTTTCCTGTGTCAAAACATGAGTGGAATTGCTTTGATAATAATATGATCGTGCCAGAAGAAGAGGGTGACCGCTTTATTATGCCTGGTCTCTCTGTTACATCTCAGTGAGCTTTTATTACATTTTACGCATGCACAGTAAAACGATTCAAGCTTTTTCTGACGCATCATCGTGGACAAGAATCTTTTGGAATATGTTAGTGTGTGGGCGCAGAGTGTTTTGAAACGCCATTTTCAAATGTGTCCGGGTTAAAGTAGACATTGTAGTGTACAGTGTGGTAATGCACCTGTTCTTTGGTCTGTGCCTTCTGTACCAACTCTCGCCCTACTTTAATACGAGGAGTGAGGATGGCTTTGGTGAAGTCAGTCACATTAATCCCCTGCAGATGGCACACTTTCTGCGCAGCTGGCAGATACATTTAACACAACATATAAGCATTTTGTTTCAGCCTGGTAAAGGATAAGAGCAGCATCAATCACAGATCAATCCTATGATTGTTTACCTGTGTTGTCTGGCATGCTGGCCTGCTCCTGGTTTTTCTCTGCTTTGAACTCAATGTTCCCGAGCTGCAGCACAGTAGAACATACTTTCAACATGCCTAAAAGAAATGCAACACTTCATGTAAAACAGCGCAAAAAAAAAAAAAAAATTGGATGTAGTTTTATAATCTGCATAGTTTTGTTAAATACCTATTCTTTCCTCCTCATTGAAGCCCAGGACCTCCATGGCCTCCAGAGTCTCAACCAACATCTCATCATCTTGCTGGTTTTGTACCTGCATGTGCCCAGCCACCAGGAAACGATAGTTACCAAAGTCTTCTAGCAAGAGCTCATCTGTGGAAGAGAATGATTGCTAGTGGTAAATAATATCTGAAAACTGATGCAGACAACACTCCAACTGTCACAAACTCATTTTCTGCTTTTTGCCAAAATCTGTATTCTTGAACATAATCACACATGATTTAATAGGCAGTTGTTAGAAAAACACAGTAAGTAGAAATTATTGGTCCCAACCTCGCATTTTCTCCACTGCTCCAGCCACCATGTAATAGAAGATGTGGAAGGATCTTTCGATTTTGGCCTGTCGGATAGAGCGAGACTTTTCCAGGAGGTCTGGATTCATTAAGATATTAAGGAGAACATGAATGTGCTTAAATTTATAGTGTAAAATCTGGATATTTTTAGAAACGTTTGTTGATTTTGATATCAAACTCTTAATAAAGTTAAAGATTTATTGGAAGGGCTTATTAGGATACAGGTTTCAATGTTTGCTCCAACGATGTAGCCAGTGTTGTCAAAGTTGATTTTAATAAATTTACCCTGAAAAGTTAAAAACAAAAGTTTTTTTATACTAATGGTGATTGTAATAATAATCAAGAAACATTCAATACCAAAACAATGAATTAACTCACAAATCTTGAAGAATTATCATTTTTGATGGTCTTTGCATTTCCAAATGCCTCCAGAATGGGATTGGCCTGCAGAAGCTGCTTCTCCAGCTCCCCCTGGACAAACAAAATGTCATTCATTGGCATTCAAAGCTGTCAAACCAGGAATAACTTATACCAAAAAGCTATTCTTATGTACATTACATAATATGTAGTACAGTTGTAATTGAAATTATTCAAATCCAAGTGCAAATCAGGTTTATTGACAAAATTTACAGACTTTCAGCTGTTTGCAATACACAAATCAAACTAAAATAGCTCAACCCAGCAAATGTTTCAAGCGCTTTCCCCAAATTCAACAAAAAAGGCAACTTTTAATGATTTCTGCAGTCTCAAAAGTCACTCATCTTGAGCTATTTCAATTACTTTTGTTTGATTTGTTCATTGCAAACAGCTGAAACTTTGTCATGAACCTGATTTGCAATGGCAAATAATTTCAATTACGACTGTATATTTTTGAAAGTAAAATACCATTTCAGGTATTGGTTATGTTTAATAATGCTTATTGATTGACGTGTAAAAAAGACAAGGACAAAGACACCGACATCCAAAAAAATGTATATGACAAAAGCTCAGATACTCACATATGCTAACTGGGGTCCTTTTTGTTGCTAAATGGAAGCAAAAAATGAACAAGTTAAAATGGAAAAGTGATTAATTTATGACTCCAGTTTGAAGGTTCTAGGGATTATCCCACTTGAACATTTTTAACGATCACTTAAATGTTCCAAATTTGAACAATGCATGTTTTCATTGACCACTTTAAGTCATTTTTAAATTGTTTTACACGTACTGTAAATTTGTTTTGTTTGTTGTGTTTGTTTATGTGATTCTCTGTAACTTGTGTAATTGTTGCCCCAGGGCTCCCTTTTAAAAGACATTTGGATATCTCAATGGGACATCACCTGGTAATATATATATTTATTCTATATATATATATATATATATATATATATAGTAGCAGTAATGTACTGTACCATGAAACATTTAAACACATTGTTTAGTGCTGAATAATTTTTACAAAGATGTGACTATTTTTCTAATAGTACACTGTTAACAAAGAAGATATGCAAAATTAACAGATCCTGTGTGAAGTATTGAATGTCAATGGGATAAAAGTGATAAAGTTTGAACTCACAGAGCCAGCGTCTCTCTTCCCCTTGTGTGATGATGCCACAATAGCGAGGTACTGGATTACTTTTTTGGTATTTTCCGTTTTGCCTGCCCCTGACTCTCCACTATTAAACAAAGAATGCTGTCATACTTCACATAAGCATTTGCATAATAATTTACATATCAGACTGGTTTGCAAACATAATTATATTGTGCATATAATATAACTGTATTACTTTAGGGCCCATTTGATATTTGAGCAGTCAAACTCAAGCTTGCAAATTCTTGCAAATCTATCTGCTGATCACATCTTCATTGAATGGTGCCTCATTGACACAATGGATGGGCTGCCAGTCCAAATGAATGGATGAGCCTAAATGTTTTACCACTAAAGAACTCATCTTATTAGGCCTCGAAATATCACAGTAATGGATAGAAATTGCAAAATAACATGTTGGATATTTCGAACTCACGTGCAGAGAATAGACTGGTCCTCACGCTCTGTGGAGAGAGAGAAAAAAACAGAAACATTTGAACTCAGGGGCAAGAAATGCATGAATTGTCACAGTTAAGAACCTAACGAGATTAACAAGGGGCCAGGCTGTCTAAACACAAACTCCACAATTGTTCAATGAAGGTCCCCACCTCCAAAATCTTACACATTCTAAATTGAGTACAGGGTGAGATTAACTTCAGCTCTTCCTTCCAAAAATAGCTGTTAATTCAATGAGAAAGGGAAAGGCCCCATGTATGGCAATTTTGACGGCTGTAATCCGCAGCCTGTGAGACGACACACTCCCTCCAATACACAGCTGGCTGAGCTGGACTGAATAACTACAAAACATGAATCATCTTTATTCTTCAATGCTGTGTGCAAATACACAACATAGAATGCATTACGTTTAGCAAGAAAAACATGGTTTTTGTATCTTGGATGAGAGGCCAAAATGATTGTTGCTAGTAACTGTTTGTGTTCAGAGAGTTCAAACTGGTGGTCACCTTGCAGCATGTTTCTATAGGCATTATCAGCGACGGAATAGATGTGGGGAGGAACCTCGTGACGCTTCTTCCCCTTGTACATCTCAATGATCTTCTCAGAGTAGATGGGCAACATCTTATAGGGGTTCACCACCACACAGAAGAGGCCTGAGTACGTCTGAAAAGAGTTTACAACAGAAACATCAAATATATGTTCAAGATATATGCCAGGAAGCGGCACTATTATTATACATTTTATATAAACTGGTATAGTTTTTTTTTTTCATGCTATCAGGAGTTTCAATCTATTTGATACCATGGACCCCCCACATATGAAAGTGTAAAGACATATGGTCATGTATAAAGAGTCGTACGCTACCGTTTGGGGTCAGATTTTTTAAAGAAAATTCATTCTTTTAGTTATTTATACTCTTATAAATTGGTCAAAAGTTAAGTAAAGATAAAGAAATGCTACAAAAGATTTCTATTTAAATTAAATGCTGTTTTTTGGAACTTTCTATTTGTCAAAGAATCCTGAAAAAATACAATCACGTTTCCACAAAATATGAAGCAGCACTACTGTTTTCAACATTGATAACAATAAGAAATGTTTGTTGAGCTCCAAATCTGTTTATTAGAATGATTTCTAAAGGATCATGTGACACTGAAGACAGTTAACCATTATAAAATCTGGATATTTACTTATAATATTTACTCATTGCGCTGTTAAATGTATTATGTGACATAAAGAGAAACATTAAATTAGAAGTGTCTAAAGCTCTACACTAATGTTTTCTGCAGATCCCCCCAATTTTGAAAACACACTAAGATCAAGAATACAAACTTATGCGGTTTCTACCAAATGAATGAGGTGAAGTTTGAATGCACTTACATAAATGAGACCTGAGAAATACCTCTCCCTGATGTTGTGCAGCACTGAGGCCTCATTCAAGCAGGTCAGTGCAGCCATGTCTTCAACCTTGTTGAACTTTGGTGGATTCATTTTCTGGATGTCATCTTTTTTGACGGTCACCTTCCGTCCATTGTCGAGCTCAACCACCACCTCATTCCCTGTCTCTTCTTTGATGCTGGCTGACTGAAAGCCTTCCTTTTCTGACGGTATCCACACCATCTTTTTGGTCGACCAATCGGCCTGGGCCACCCCAGTGTTTTTGAATTCATTGTCAAGGAAGAGGAACTTGCTGCTGTCTTCGTTGTCTGGTTCCATGGTCATCTTGAAGTAAGTTATTCTGTGAAGTAACTGTGAAGAACTGTGTTTTATCTGTCTGTATTAGGTCCTTTGACACTGTGATGGATGTGCAAACATAGCCTCATTTTATAGGCAAACCACACAGCCATATCTTTACCATTCATGGGTCACTTGTTCTAATACAGCTATAAACTTGTTAAAAGGTGATAATAAATGCCCCATGATCATCCCTTATATGGAGTGTGTTCAGTAAAAGCTTCCTCACACACCATTGACATACGTATAGTGTCAATTTATATTAGCCGGTTTGTATTTAGGTATCTGATTTGCATGACAAATTTTCAGGTCATTTTACAGTCAGTACGTCATAGACATTTATAATCTCCCTAGAAAATATTTATACTGTTAATTATAATACAATTATGGATGTTACTGATCTCTGCAATTTTCAATAACCCAAACTTTATAAACATTACACAACTCTTTTTCTAATTTCCACTTTTCCACCCTGTCAACCTAAAAAATATGGCAAATGTAAAATTGTACAGATCAATTAAAAAAAAAATATGCCTTTCTTTTTTAAGATAAATTAAAAGATGAATAAAACAAAATCTACAGTATGCAATATGTATGTAAACACACACACACACACACACACACACACACCCACGCACATAAATTAAATGAATACTTACCTCTTTTTGGTTTTGCAGTGTCAGTGTATGCGTAGAGCAGTATCCAAAAAATTAGTTCCTTGGATGAACTTTTCTTAATTGTGGAGTCTTCATTTATGGACAGCCTTAGCTTTGATGGGTGGAGCAAGTCCTTTGGACCATCCTACAGCTGAATGTATCTGAATAAACAATAGCTTTTGGCCTATGCAAATTATGAGGCTTTTCCTCTGAAAGGCATATTTTGTAAAGGTTGTTAACACTAAATGACTATCTGCCTCTGTCAAAGTGCCTTCACTGAAGTCATTATTAAGTATTTCTGTTTAACCTGGTATACCTGGTAATTGTAGCGCTTATCCAATGGACAAAGTCAGCCATAAATGTCAAGGGTCATGTTTATAATTGGTATATTATGGTTCAATTTCACGATTTACTCGAAACCCTTTCTTTGAATCATAGTTGTAGAATGGCAAGCCATTTTAACAATTAAACTCAAACACTTACCAGTATCTACACTGTAAAAAGATATTTTCAAATAATTCATTTAGTTGAGATAACTTATTATTTTGAGTTTCTGATGATTAAATGAAACTCACTTTTTCCAGTTCAATCAACTTAAAATTTTAAGTCAACCAGGTTACTTACTTTTTTAAGTTAAACCAACAATGTTTTTTTTACAGTGTATTTTCAAGGTACGCTCATTCAGAATTACCATAAATATACGTTTCTTAAAAAAATAAAGATAACTAAAAAAAATTCTGACGCAGTAGAACTCGTAATTACAACTTGTAAACTTTTCTGAGAGCTTTGAGTTGTATCATGTGACCGCTTTGCTATGATTTGACCTCTGCATGTTCGTTTTGTAGTTGATAGTGTGGCATTAACACATAATTCCGAGAATGTGAACAGCTTCGAGTCCAAGTAGGACGTCACAGCATTACGACATGCTGTCAAGGCAGCAAAATGCTTCTAGTACTTTTTTTTTTTTTGCTACTTATATTAGTCAAAGAAAAAAAAAAAGTAATAGTAGCCTATCCACAAGTTTCCTACGCCCCATGAGGCCTTGCGTCAAAAGTGGGCGCGACTTCCGGTTGGAAGTAAACAAAGCGCGATTTGACATGCTTGACACTCGTTCATTCAACAGCTGACAGTCATTCAAGTTATAGCGATCCAAACTAGCTAACGATGTGGGAACACAACCTCAATGAAATTCAAAAGGGTGAAATAACAGTACCTTTACCTCCGCAGTAGTTGATTGGGAGTATTATAATAACATTATTAATAATCAATACTCATCAAGGCATGGTGACAGACAGTTGTGCGAGCTGACAAACAATTAAAATAAAAAATACACACTTAGTCATTGTGCTTTGGAGTTTATTCAAAATTATAAATGAATGTGCTGCTTGAATACATTAACTGGCACATTTGGTATTCTGTGAACACAGGCTTTGATCCTGAGTTTAGGTGTAACATCAGTAGAGAACAGCCAAACACATGCTGATAGAGTTTATAGAACATTAAGAATTTAAACAAATGTACACAGGAATATTCGTCGTCTTTTGGGAGGTGATGGAAACTACAGTCGTTGACAGGATCACTCTGATTTCGTTTTCAGCTTATGTTCAAAACAATCCCGTTTAAGCCACTAAATTAGTTTAGTCCGGCTATACATACAACCGCGAACAGCACATGTTGTCCCTGAGCTCCGTAACGACATCTCTCATAAAGATTTGCGTCTTTAAATAGTAAAATAATTCTCCGAAAAACAGCTAGCCTCTTGGCTAACTAACACACAAAATACCATTGGAATGCTACTTCCGCCGCCTCACCGGAAGTTTCACCCACTTTATTTTTTACAGGAGCGCCCCTCGGAAACTTGTGGTCCAGGATATCCTTTGCCTTGAAAGTTAGGTTACTTGTAACTAATTTGGGCCTACTATTTTTTTAATCTAGTCAAGTATAATAAAATAGCCTATAGTCACTAAGAACTATAGCCTGTCTAGTATCAGCCGCTGTTTAAATAGGACAGAACACATGCCGTGCGTCACGTGACGTGACCAAACCGGAAAACGGGTCTCATCGCATCCGCTTGTCAGAGAAAGTGTTAACGGCCGTAAGAACTGACTACGATATCTATGGATATGTAAGGTAATCAGCTAACCTAACTAGTTCACTTTGTTATTGGCGTTTTATTCCATTTAAATATCTAAACGTTACTGTGAAGAATAAAAATATAAAACGTTTAAATATTAACCTGCACATGTATTGTGAGGGATATTGTTTATGCTAATCTTTGCTCGCTCCTTTTAAGTTATCTTGAGTAAAACCGCAAAAAATTTCATGAAAAACATACAAAAGACCTGGACCGGAAGCGATTCGACCTGTTTTACAGAGAATGCGGTAGTAAGTTGTGCATAAAGCCTATCAACCTTACCCAGCAAGTTGATTATATTAGTTCACTTTTACAAAGATTACTGTTTTTTAAACCTAATTACTCAACTTGCTATAATAATAGCGCCCTCTATGCTTCAACTCACATATTACACTTCCAAACAGGTCCCTTAGTCCCTACCCTATCATCACCATAACACACAGCAGTGGTTATGAAACGGAGGCAGTGTAAACCTAGCAC
Source organism: Pimephales promelas (assembly GCF_016745375.1). The sequence goes on from NW_024121321.1 coordinate 23,296,037, forward strand.
GCTATAACAGATCCTTCCTGCGGCGAATGGGTATTGACAGTTTCTGCAGTTTGGACGGTTCTGATCCGTTTTGGGTAAGTAAATAAACAGTTATACCGTCATTAACTGTTTTACCGACGATATTGTTTTCAACAGATTGCCAAGGTTTGCCGGGTTTGGGTTACACAGCATGAGAATCCGGGTGTGTCTCAAAACATAGTGAACTTTCTACATAGACCGCATTTTTTTGTGTGCTTCTTAGGCGCTTTTGAACGACCGTTTCGAGGCCCAGATAATTTCCGGGCATCAAATGCGCTCGTGAAGAGTTCACTTCGGATTGAATGCACCTATAACGCCGAAATAGGCTGTAAAGGTAACGTTAGGCACTAGGCAGCTCACAAGGGTTTGAGACGCAGCCACTGTTGCTAAGCTAACCGGTTAGCCACACAGCAAACTACCATACTCGTAACTCTCCGGAGACTTGATGTAGTGTTGATATTCCTATGTGACAATCTAACTGTCGCATATAGGAGCGATTTATAAGCCTAACACCTGCTCAGTGTGTGTCTTTCTCGCCATGTGAAGCTTAAGAGTCAACTTGTCACTTCTCTGACTTGTTTTTGTTTAGCTTAATCCTCTCATACCAGACAGTATCCTTTTAACGAGAGAACTTGTGTCATTTTTTTGTCATATTTATTAAGAATTAAGCTTTGTTTTTGTGTGTTCCCCTTTGTGGAAGTTCTGACTGGTCAGTGGATTAAAAGTATTAATTGTAGCCTGACAGGTAGACAGTCAATTTGTCCTTCGGGATCAGAGGGCCAAAACATTGAATTATAAATCACTCTGACAGATAACATGCATGCCAAGAAAGTGTGTTGCTTCTTTTGAAATGCTCTCAGCTGTTATGTTTACAAAGTCCGTTGTTTGCTCAAGGATTTAATGCAATATAGGATTTCCAAGTTCCAATGTAAGTGTATTAACTGTTTTAAGTCATAGGGCGAAAAAGTAATAATGGAGGAAATATAATTATTTTACATTAAAAAAATTAAACAATTTTAAAAAACAAAAGATCACAACCATATGATGACAATATTTTAATGGCAAGTCAGCACATTTGAACTCTACTTTGAAAAAGTTTTACTTGGTTTTTTTTACGTACAGCCCCCCCCATTTTCTATTTAAATAACTTATTATATTTATAATTTTATTATTATTCTTGTTTTCGTTTTTTCTTGTCATAGTACAAGGAAATTGAGGGGAATATGTGTTCTTTGTGTGTGTTCTCAAAAAAGTGTAGCTTTTTTGTTTTGCTTATTGTTTTTTTCCATATTATTTATTCAGTAAAATTTAACCATCTTTTTATTTCTGTAATTTAAGTGCAACAAATACTACCATGACAAACACAATATACAATAAAAAATTATCAAAATTATTATTATATTTTAGCCTAATTCTTTATGTTTTTTCTTGTTAAAATGGTGTTTTCAGTTCTTGTTAAAGTATATTCATGTAATGAAATATGTTCTTGACAGGTTTTGAAAGATTCAAATGATTGTTGTCATTACAGATTATGATGATGATGGCAATGCTGTTCAAATGCATTTAGTTCAATAGCTCAAATGTCAAGAAAATCACATTGCATGTCCTGTTCTTGAGAGTTTAGCCCTTTATTTATTGATCTATTATTCTCTTGCACATATTGATTTATTTTTCCTCCTCAGAGACAGGATTATGGGAAGAGATATTCCCTACAGAGAACAAGATTAGATTTTCTTTGTAAGAAAAGGCTCAGTTAATTTTTAGGCATGTTTTGGATGTCACTTCTTAAAGAAGACTTTTTTGTCAAGAAGCTGAATACTTTCCTCCCTGCTCTACTGCGCAGAAAAGACCCTCGACTTTGGTTCTCTGAAAGATCTGCTCAAGAGTTCTGGAGTGTTTGTTCCTTGCACACATCATTGGGTCTTTGTGTGCTTTACCATTCGGCCAAGAGCTCTTTGCCTACTCCAGTTGTTACTTTGTTTCTAAGTTTCGTCCAAAGAATTTCCAAAGATGTTGAATAGAATGAACCCCCCCCCCCCCCTTTATCCTCTCATGTTTTCAGGATTGGAACCGGACATGGCAAACACACAATCCAGACCTGACACCATGTTTCCAGAACTCACTGCTGGTGTGGATACCCTGTCTCTACCTCTGGCTGTTTGCACCGTTCTACATCCTATACATCAAAAGCCATGACCGTGGATACATATGCATGACCCACCTCAACAGAGCCAAAACAGTGAGTTTTAACAAATAGTATTCCAGTACAACAGTAAACAGCTTGCTTTTATCTAGCAGTGTGCTTCATGAATGAGCTGTTTGAAGGTCATGTGACTCTCCTCCAACAGGTTATTGGGTTCACCCTATGGCTTATCTGCTGGGCAGATGTTTTCTACTCTTTCTGGGAAAGAAGCCGTGGGGCTACAATAGCCCCAGTCTACCTAGTCAGCCCCACAATGCTTGGCATTACAATGGTGAGATCCATATCCTTTTCTTTTTCATATATATATTGAATTATACTACTTTGTTTGTAATTTACTCTTTGCTTTGCATTTATTTCATATTCAAATGACATGAATTTGTTCCTCTTTCCTTGCCTCAGTGACTTTTATTTTCCTGAGGTTTACAGAGTTAAAGTGTTGTGTAATTGAATGTGTTGTTATATATGTTTTAGTTGCTGGCTACGTTCTTGATCCAGTATGAGCGGATGAAGGGAGTCCAGTCCTCAGGGGTGATGCTCAATTTTTGGCTGATCGCCTTAGTGTGCGCTACAGTCACCTTTCGCTCCAAGATCCTGCTTGCATTGAATGAAGTAAATATGATTTTTCCGTTAAAACTGACAGTTTCTGCAGTCAGTCCACATTCATATGTGATTTGAAGTGTAAAGGGGGGGTGGGGGGGGTTGTAGAAATTTAGCCCAGTATGAACAGTCAGATAACATTTTAAGTAGTTTTGTCATTTAAAATACAGTATGTTTAATATCACGCAAAATGTGTAGTGTCTGAATACACTCTTTTTGGTTAATTCTATCCTCATAAATTTCCTCATGTGATGTTCACTGTCAAGAATTGTGCATGAGTGAATGAATCAGCAGTTTTGGGTCCAGTATTTCCACAAACATGTAAATGTGTCACTTATGATCTCTCATGTGTCATGTGGGTTCTGCACCATAGCAGAGGCCACATTTCCTGTTTTGTCCTACACTGACAACAACTACTCATCATTTTCTGTAGAACGAAGACTCTCATTATTACATTGACATCATAACTATAGCAACCACCACATAATTAATGACATACATGATGTTGAATGAACCGGACAAATGGATCATAGTTCACCAATTGCAAACTGATAGTCTGTCCTAATGTACGATTTAAAAACCAAATTAGATTTGTCTGAAATCTAATTTGGTGAACTATAATGTGAGCAAAGCCTTAAAGTGTTGTTTGATCCAACAGTCTTTCTTTTCAGCCTGCCAGTGTGGATGTGTTCAAATATACCACATTCTACATATATTACACCATGCTGCTCATCTCTCTGATCCTGGCCTGCTTCTCCGACCAGCCTCCGCTCTTTTCACAGGCTGTCAAAGATTCGGTTTGTGAACTTTACTTAATGAAGGTAAAGGTATGCTTCATTATATGGATGTTGAATAGATGGCCAATACTGTGAATGTTTGTGTACAGAATCCATGTCCAGAGTTGGGAGCTTCGTTTCTGTCCAAAATCACTTTCTGGTGGATCACAGGGTAAATCAAAAATAATAATTACTGCGCTTCTAGAATTGCCTAGTGGTTAGTGCATTTTCTAGAAGTTGAAGTCTGCCTCATGTAATCACTTGATCCCATTTGTCCCATAATTTTCTGTGTTATTATTCTTATTATTATCTATATATTAATTTTGCTGATGTTTTAAATGGGTTATTTCACCCCAAAATAAAACAATTCATTAATTACTCACTCTCATGTCATTCCAAACCCGTAAGACCTTCGTTCATCTTCGGAACACAACTAATGAAGATATTGTTTATAAAATCCAAGAGGTTGCGCACAAAATCTATTCTCGTCGCTTCGTGAACCACTAGCCACGTGGAATAGAGATGGGGGTGGTCAGAACGCTCTTGGATTTCATTAAAAATATCTTAATATGTTCAGAAGATGAACGAATGGCTCACGGGTTTGGAACGAAATGAGGGTGAGAAATTAATGACAGAAATTCAATTTTTGGTGAACCACCCTTTAAGCTTGTATTCAGGCTGCATGTTGTTTCTTGATAGTTAATTCATGTCCCATACTTCTCCTCACAGATTGATGGTGAAAGGTTATAAAAGGCCTCTGGAGGAGATGGATCTGTGGTCGCTCAACGTGGAGGATAAATCTCAGAGAGTTGTGCCACAGCTAGTGCGGCGCTGGGACCAAGAATGCAACAAGGTCAAAAGGTTAGACTCAAGGAGTTACCCTTTTTTTGTATTGCCTCCTCAAGGAGGTACATAAGTATTTTTTTAAATGAAGTGTGTGGGTTTGCTACTCAAATGACTAATCCTCTGGTTTGTTTATGGGTTTTGTGCTAGGCCAGTAGGTAAGACACTCTACTCCCCAAAACGAGCAGCAAGGGGAGAAAAGAAGGATGGACAACCAATAGAAGAGTCTGAGATTTTGCTTGCGAAAACCCTTCAGAAAACTGGCGATCCGTCTCTCTTCTGTGCTCTCTGCCGGACCTTTGGTCCCTACTTTCTTGTCAGCTCTCTTTATAAGATTATTCATGACGTCCTGATGTTTGTTGGACCAGAGATTCTCAGGTATGAATCTACAGCATCAAAATGAGCTATTTATGTTTTCCAGTTGTAATTATTCCCATCTGTGCTGTGTTCAGGAACAAAAGTACTCTGCAGGGGAAAGTGCAAACCTCTCCCTGTGTTTTCACTGTCATGTGGTTAGAAGTTACTTTAACTCTGTGGGAACGACACAGTCAAAACAACAGCTGTGGCTCTTAAAAAGAGCTCCAGTGAAGAGTTAGTTTTGGCATGCTGGAAGTCGTGCCATCAAATTGTGCACTGGACCATGTTCAAATCCTCTCTAATCCTCTGAATATATCACCTGAACTCTCAGCAGTAACCCTTTAACAAGTTTGCCCACTTTCCTTTCGCGTGAATCCAGAAGAACTGTACTCTGCTGCTTGAAACATGATTGACGTATCATTTTTTACTCACGTGAGTTCTGTCTTTTGTATCTTAGGCTGCTTATCCAGTTTGTGAATGATTCAAGTGCCCCTACTTGGCTTGGCTACTTCTACACCACCCTGCTGTTCGTTTGTACCTGTTTTCAAACCCTCATTCTGCAAAAATATTTTCACGTTTGCTTTGTGACTGGCATGAGGTTACGTACGGCCATCGTTGGTGCTGTATATAGGAAAGTAAGTGGACTTTTTTTTGTTTGATATAATGTGCATAAGGAATGTGTAGGTGTTTATGCACATTTGGTGTGTGTTTGTTACATCACAAGACTTCAAATAATGCATTGTCCAATATTATAACATAATTTTTTCATGTAATGAAATCATTTTAAAAAAAAGAAATGCAATACAAAATCGGACTTTTAAATTGCATATACACTGCAGTTCAGAAGTTTGTGCAAGATTTTTTAAAAATGTTTTTGAAACGAGTCTCTTGTGCTCACCAAGGCTGCATTTATTTGAACAAAAATACATTAAACAATTTATTCCTCTGATGCAGAGCTGAATTTTCAGCATCCTTACTCCAGTCCTCAGTGTCACATGATCCTTCAGAAATCATTATTAAATGTTAAAAACATTTGTGCTGCTTAATATTTTTGTAGATCATTTTTTTTCCAGGATTTTTTGGTAAATAGAAAATTCTAAACAGCATTTATTTGAGTTAGAAATTGTTTATAACCCCATAAATGTCTTCAATGCTACTTTTGACCAATTGAATGCATCCTTGCTGAATAAACCCTTTTTAATGGTAGCGTAGATAGATTTATAATGTTTTCCTTAATTTTGTCTAGGCCTTGGTCATTACCAATGCTGCCCGTCGAACATCCACGGTCGGAGAGATTGTGAATCTGATGTCTGTAGATGCACAGCGGTTTATGGACCTCATCACGTATATCAACATGATTTGGTCGGCACCTCTGCAGGTTATCCTGGCCCTGTACTTCTTGTGGCAGGTATGTGCCCAAACAAAGGGGTAATGGCAATTTGTGCTCATTTCATTATACGTCAGTAATACCGTTTAGTTTTTTTGCTCCTTTTTATCATTTTTAGAATCTAGGTCCTTCTGTGCTTGCTGGAGTTGCTGTAATGGTGTTGATGGTTCCCATAAATGCAGTCATTGCCATGAAAACTAAAACATACCAGGTTTTTAACCTCTTTTCCTTCTTCTCAGCAGATTTATTTGCTTCCATTTCATTTATCAGATCATCAATGTTTAATCTGATACACTCACCCACAGGTTGCCCAAATGAAAAGCAAAGACAATAGGATCAAGCTTATGAACGAGGTGCTAAATGGCATTAAAGTGCTTAAACTCTACGCATGGGAACTAGCGTTTAAAGACAAAGTGTCTGCCATCCGGGAGAGTGAATTGCAGGTGCTGAAGAAGACCGCTTACCTTGGTGCTGTGTCCACCTTTACTTGGGTCTGTGCACCATTTTTGGTAGGTGGTGCCTTTGAATGAATCATTTGAACAGAGTTCCAATCTTACATGTGCTCTTTCATTATGCCCATTGTTTTTGATGCTACCTTATGGTTGTGTAAGGAGTACACAGTAATAAGTTAAAGAAAAGTTTTACTGAAGATAGTTTACAGTTTCATCAGCAGAAGTCAGCTTCAAGACTCACAGGAGTTCGTAGGCCGCCCCGCTTACAGTTACAAAGATCACAGCAGTTATACCATTTCCAAAGTCTAAGCTACGTCATTGCTTTCAAGTTGAATGATTCTGGTAGTAGTGGATTCCAATCCACCCCCTTCACTTGTAAGACATTCACTCATGTGATCTTGTTTCTTTCACAAAGGTTGCCCTCTCCACTTTCGCAGTATACGTGTTGGTGGATGAACACAATGTTCTGGATGCGCAGAAGGCGTTTGTTTCTCTGGCTCTGTTCAACATCCTGCGCTTCCCTCTCAATATGTTGCCCATGGTCATCAGCAGCATGGTGCAGGTATTCCTGTCTTTCTCCTTTCTCTCTCTGTTTCTCTTTTTATTATCATAACAAGAATGTAGCTTATGTTATGAGAACTCAAAAGGTTTTAGACCCCGAACACGAAGCACTTGGGATCTACTCAAGCAAGACCCAGGAAATGGATGTCTGCCTAATTTTGAATTGTGACCACAACATCTATTGCTTCCTTAGGCCAGCGTGTCTTTGAAACGTCTTCGTGTATTTCTGTCCCATGAAGAGTTGGATGAAGACAGTGTGGACCGGCCAGCCATCACTGCATGTAAGTTCAGTGATTCACAAGCAGTTCAAATCTACAAAAGACCCAATGTGTCCTGTGTTGTGCCTTTTTTAGGATGCTATGCATGTTTTACTCTCAAAGCTCTGCAGTTCTCAAACAGTTTCGACCAACTGAGGGGGAAAGGATTGAATGAGAGAGTAGCGCAGCTGTTCAATGAATCTGTGGGTTTAAAGTCATCTCATGTGTTTTGATGTTCACTTAACAGACTTCATTGTTGTTTCCTGCTCATTCAGCTTCTGACTGCATTAGGATTGCGGACGGAGCTTTCAGCTGGTCTAAAGGCGACCCCCCTACTTTGAAGAGGTAACATCATTTTGCAAGTACTATGGTACAATGAATAGCATCTTGTGCAATGTTATAGAGTACTAGGGATGGGAATTGAATGGAATTATAAAATCCTGCTTGTTTTTTTTTTTTCTCGAAGAAGCACCACCACAATATATATATTTGTTATACTGTTTGTTACAGTAAAGAACTGTTAATGTAATAATGTCATGAAATTAATTTGATTTGGGTTATTTTTATTTGGTTCTCAACTCCCAGCCCTATGTAATACTCTACATAAATGTAGTCATACTATATTCAATGCATCAAAATGACTTTTAGCATTGACTTGCGGTTACATAGAGCAGAACTGGGGAAACGGGCTTCTGAGGACATGACAGGCAAGTACATGTGCATGAACCTCGATACAGAAGAGCGTCAATCGCCAGAGGAATTGTAATCTGCTGAATCTGCGTTGATATTAATGAGAAGGATGATGAAATTTGGGTTGCCGAATTCCTTTTAATCTTAGCTTGATTTCTACCTGCATTAAACTGTTTAATTTGTCTTGCATTATTGTTCACTTTAAATTCCGTTGTTAAAATCTGTACACTAAAGGATTTGCCCAAAATCTTCAATCAAAAATGAAGTGAATTAAGAAATCCAAATGAATGCATGAAACTCCTTTATACCGTTTTGACACAATGCTGCCTGTGTCCACATGATGTTTGAACTGTTTGTTGTTCATTGTATCTGCTCTTGTGTCAGCGTGTCTCTCTCTCACTCTCTTAGGATTAATGTGCGTATCCCTGAGGGGGCGCTGGTTGCTGTGGTAGGGCATGTGGGTTCGGGGAAATCCTCTCTGCTTTCAGCTTTGCTGGGGGAGATGGAGAAGCAAGAAGGAAATGTGTCAATCAAGGTAATCAAGAGTCAAGCTACATATCTGAAAACAGTGGCTCTTTTAAATATATAGTGCAATGAGTTTAACAGAATATACACTGGGGCTCCAGTGAGACCCCTAGGGAAAATGCTTATATTTTTCATTTTCATATAATTTCATTTCTTCCCTTTTCATGACAGCATCACTTGAGCTGCATGAACTTCACATGATTTGATAATGATCCAAAAGCTATCTTAAGCTTCAATGGAAGCAAGAACATCTGACTGTCACATGATCAATGTCCCCAATATACTTGATTATAGAATCTATAAATTTGATTTAGAATGGTGCAGCATACTTGTTATCCATTGTATGTCATACATTTCTTTGTTTTGATTTCCTAAAAACAATGTCTTAATGACATTTAAGGGTTAAATAGACGATAAGAGCCAAAGCTTTTGGAACCCTCTGTATATTTGGTTAATAAAGAGACGTATTGAATGCCTGACTGTGTTTTTCAGGGCTCTGTGGCTTACGTGCCTCAGCAGGCCTGGATCCAGAACGCCACCCTCAAAGACAACATCTTGTTTGGACGGGAAACCAAAGACAGCTGGTACCAGAAAGTGGTGGAGGCCTGTGCTCTCCTACCTGACCTGGAGGTCCTACCTGGAGGAGACACTACGGAGATCGGAGAGAAGGTAAACCGATTTTAGAATGATTCTTACATCTTCTCTTAACCATGTATGATAGAATAGTGATTGAAGCGACATACCATCAAAGGCTGATTTTAATGCAACAGTCTAGACAAAACATGCAGTATGCACGTGTTGTGAACTTTTTCTTCTGAAGTGTTTGAAGACCAGGAGATTCGCTTGTATCTTTTTAAGCAGCATTCTTTATTGCTGTTGCTTCATTGCAGCTTTATACAAAGTTCAGATTTCTGTACTAGAAATGTGTGCAAATTATTGCATATTTATTTAGATGATGCTTCATATGAATATTAAAACAGAACCTTTCATGAAAGTTGGAAACAATTGTGTTAATGTATTGCGATTAATAAATGGGCAAGTATTTCTTTTAATTAAAAATTCACTGGTGGTGTCTTGCATTAAATATATGATAACAAATAATTGTTTAGTCATGTGACGCTTTAATCTTAGGGCGTGAATCTGTCTGGAGGTCAGAAACAGCGGGTGAGTGTGGCCAGGGCCGTGTACTGCAACTGTGCTGTGTATCTGTTGGATGACCCGCTCTCCGCCGTGGACGCTCATGTAGGAAAACACATCTTCGAGAAGGTCATCGGACCTCAGGGCTTGCTACAGGGCAGAGTAAGGCCGTTTCCCATGCATTATCCAAATATGTAAACATCTCTTATAGACATTTCACATCACGCATGGTGCTTTTTTCAGACTCGGGTTCTGGTGACCCACGGGCTGAGCTTCCTGCCCCAGGCTGACCTGATCCTGGTGATGGTGGATGGAGAAATCACAGAGATGGGCTCTTATGCCGAGCTTTTGAGCAGACAGGGTGCCTTCGCTGAGTTCCTGCATAACTACTCCAACAAAGAGCAGGAGGAGGAGGAGTCGTCAGGGGGAGGTGAGGCTAGCCTCATTGTGTCTGAATTACTTTAATGCTTTCATGCATCTGTCCTTTCACAAAGCCATTTTTGAAAGCCATTTTACTGTTGTTCACATTGCGTGTGATCTACCACCCCCTATGTAATCCACGTCTAGAGATAAATCTCTTTTTGTCTGTGTGTATATATGTCTTCATCTCCATGTGTTCCTATTTTTTGTGTCCCCTCTGTTGGCTCTTCAGAAGAGGGAGGGGAGGCAGAGGACGAAAAAGGGAAATCTGAAGGTTTGAGGGTGTAATTGGTCCCCGGGCCACATAAATTGAATAGGTCTGCAATGCATGTCCTGCATGTTAGAGTAGGGCTTATTATGCAGGTCTGAAATATTTGAGGTATAGACTGAGTTAGTTTCCTTAGTACGTTCCCACTTCATTACTATTGGATTATAGCTCACAACCATACATTGAACTATTGCACATCCTTGCACTTTGCTCCATTTTGATGAAGTTCATAGTTTCACACTGGATCCCAGTTCTACTTGAGAGCTGAACAATGAAGTAACTGACTATGTTACTACATTAATTACATAATATGCACACAACATAAACATGTGTTCATGAGGATTTTTGAGAGCATACACTACCATTCAAAAGTTTATTTGATTGAAAATAGAGGAAAAAACAGCAATATTGTGAGATATTATTACAATTTTAATATATTTTAAAATGTAATTTATTCCCGTGATGGCAAATTTACAAAGCTGAAGTAGCATATTGTTAGAAATCATTCTAATACGCTGGTTTGTTGCTCAAGAAACATTTCTTATTATTGTCAATGTTGAAATAATCAATGTAAATTATTATCATCAGTTGTGCATCTTAATATTTTTGTGGAAATTATGAAAATGTATTTTTTGATAAATAGAAATAATTTAGTTGATAATTCTATTATACTATAATTTTGATCTATTTAATTGGTCCTCCTTGCTGAATAAAAGTATTCATTTCTTTCTGACCCCGAACATTTATACATTTGTATTTTAACATTTAATTCATCATTGCATTGCCTTCACATGCTGCTTTTAGAGAAATATTCGGAAATAATTAAAATATAAAAAACACAAAGTATATAAGTATGCACATGATATTTGTAAATAAGCTAATTTCATTTCAGACACACACACACACACACACAGGGAAAGGTCTTATAGTATGTCTAGGACATTTACACTCATCACTCTGCTAGAATGGAGCACTGTGAATGTGCTTCAACCTTTGTCTTGTGTCTTACTTGTGTCTGAGATGCTTGACATTGTTACAGCGCAGCCTGCTGGTGATTCTTGTAACTGTAACCAAACACCTCTGAGCCGAAAAACATTTCTTTAGCATTAGGCTGTCTCTCGTTCAACTGGCCTTAGAGATGTGGTTGGTATTTTACTGCTATTTTAAATATAGATGTTTGTATTCAAGGGCACACTGATGTTCTAGTTGCTGCTTGATTACAAAAATCCTTGCAAACAATTGTGTTGTTGCATAGGCGCTTTTGAATTCCATGACTTCTAGATAATAGTGAGAAAGTTTGAGCTCTGTTAGTGGTGTAGGTATGGACATGGAATGGTATGAAGCATGCTGGAAGATATATGTGTTTCTTTCTATCTGATTTAGTCAATTATTTCTCATCCGCACAGATGCAGTTCCACGGAAAGGACTGGAAAATGGGGGCCCTGCTGCCCGTTTGGGGTAAGGAATTGCTGATGTATTTTCTAACTCATTTCTTAGTTCTGAATAAACACTGTGTCCAGACCTGTTGCGACGGGACCCTGCAGCGAGTACATTTTTCTGCCTTGATTTGTACGCTTCATTTTGTATATCCTCCTATGACCCAGGAAGTGGGGATTTCTTTAAGACTAAAAGGGAAGCTCGGCTTAACCCTATAATGTCAAAATGTATGGTCAAATATACTATTGTGTTATTTTAATGACTAAAAATTCGTTAGAACACGTTCATCTCGAAGACGACTTAGTTCAGAATTAGCAACATACAGCAGGTCGGCTGACTCGATTTCCTCCTCATGTATTCCCGTAGTGTCACAGTGCATTTCTCTGTTGAAGCCGAGCGTCCATTGACTTCAATGGGGCTGCTTTGAACAGTTTTTGTTCAGTGCTTCGAAACTAGACGGTCATTGGATAAATTCATTGGTCATTGGCGTTTCTGGGGTGAATGGAGGAGTGGGCTGGCGATTTTGTACAGTAAACAGTCACTGACATTCAAACAGTCCCATCGTGGATTTTGAAAGTGTAGTCGAAAGACAAACTGCTGCAAACTATTTCTTGGTATTTGCTTGGAGAAATTGCTAGCCAATTTTCATTTCATCATTCATCATTAAAAATTTCATCAATTTTTATCATACATTTCACACGATACATTATACAACACATTCCTTGTTTCAGATTAACAAAAAAGCACGGTAAGTTTTGTGATTACTGTCCTTTACTATACCCCGTGTAATCACAATCACAAAACGTACTATCCTTTTACCACGTTATTGATAGTTTTAATGTGTCATTTGTTGCAAATTCACTGTAACCACAACACATACCATGCTTTTACCACAGTAACCTTAGTTGTACAGTGATAGGTGGAGTAAAACGATAGTAACTATTACCAAAAAATTAGCTTCCCCTCTTTGAAAGACCGGCAGCTGCTACTGGACCCATGAATAGACTAGTCCATCCACAGTAGTGGACATTACTTTTTAATGAATTTCTCTGACACCATATGTCACATTGTATGTCTGAATGTCCTATAAAGAGCACATTTAGTGCTTTTCAGAATTTTATAACAATATTTTCTATAGTATTTCTTTATTAGAAAGATTTGGTTTAAAAAAAAAATCCTGAAACCTAAAAATTGACTGGTGAATGAAAAAAATCCCATTGTTTTTGCCTATATACATGCCTATATATTTTTAAACAACTGATTGCTGGTGGACAAAGCACAACAAATGAATGGATTTTTTTTTCTTCAGTTGTTTCTTATGTTCTAAACAATGTAATGACAAAACCTTTTTCTGTCTTTGGTCTCAGGAGAATTAGTCTTTTGAAGTCATAAGACAGGTTTGTGTGGGAAACAGAATGAATTGCGACCAGTTATTCACTGATAATTTCCTTCTCCGTGGAAAGAACTGTTGTGGCCAAATCATGAGTCAGTGAAGTCATTGCTACATCTCTCATGAATTTCAAATTCTGTCCATCAAAATGAAAACCAAAATGAAACCTTGTAAACTAATGCATTAGATATGCGCACTCGCTCATTTGTGCTAGATTCTAAAATGACTTGTGTTAGATTCATTAGGACACGTCTAATATGTAACAATCATTTAACATTTAAAGTACTAATAATATTCTGAGATTCTTGACTAGCCTGGTGTTCCTCTGTGTCCTGTAGAGAGAGTCAGAACTCTCTAAATGCAGCCGGGACAGGTAAAACACAGAAGACTGAACTAAACGATGCTGATGCTGCAAAGAAGACCAAATCTGCAGAATCTGCCCGACTGACCGAGGCAGACAAAGCCAACACTGGAAAGGTATGAGTCCACCGTCTCTGTCAGGATGTGAGAACATGATTACGTGAAGACATGTTATTTGTTTTTGGTCAAATTGGTCAATGATGTTTGTTGTGCAGGTGAAGCTGTCTGTGTTTTGGGAGTACATGAAGGCTATCGGCTTGCCCCTGTCCATCTTCAGTATCTTTCTGTTCTTCTGTCATCATTTGTCCTCTCTGGGCTCAAACTACTGGCTCAGTCTCTGGACAGATGACCCTGTTATCAACAACACCCAGCCCAACAGAGAGATGCGTTTAGGGGTGTATGGAGGCCTGGGACTTTCACAAGGTGATTTTTAAAGAACTGATTTTCATTTGGTTGCATTTGATTGTATAAATTCACATTTTAAAATTTCTGAAAACTGTTATTTATTTGTCTACTCGTATTTAAGGTCCAAGTGCATTACACAACTTCTTTAAAAGTTTTACTAAAGTAAAGCTTTTAGATGTAGTTACATGCATGTATGCATATACCATAGCTATTTGGAATACTAGGATAAATGAATTGAATTGTCTTTGAATTGAATAAAAAAGGAATGCATATTTAGCCAACCATTTTGAAGGTTGCAGTTTAACATGAATATTTTAGTTCAAGAATTTTATTTAAAAAGTCAATAAAATATTCAATATATAAAATGTTTTTTTAAAAATGTCTATTATGACATTCTAAAATCTCTAAATGTCATCAGCACTGCCAATTAATTATGCTAGTTTTTTGTAAAAAAATGAAATAAAATAATAATAATAATAATTATATTTTGAAATGTAGAAATTGTTTGAATTATTTTTTAATGATAAGAAATGTTTTTAAATAAACTTTTTACCAGTGGTCAAATAAAAAATACAAACATGTTAAATTACAGTCCCTAATATAAATGCAGTTTTTTTTTTTTTTTCAATTTATACAATTAAACATTCTTTTTGGAACCAAGTTTTGTTTTGTTTTACTTCTATAGAAGCCATTTTTATGTAAATGTATATTTTATTAATTATTGTTTCAGTAAATTGGTCCAGAAACTAGTTTGATTCTGTAAAACCAGCTTTTTATACTTTTTTCTTCTTCTTTTCTCTCTGTGGCAGGAATTGCCGTGTTCTGCTATTCTGTGTCAGTGTCTATTGGTGGGATCTTAGCCTCCCGCTACCTGCACCAGACAATGCTCTACAATGTCCTGAGATCGCCCATGTCTTTCTTCGAACGCACACCCAGCGGCAACCTGGTCAATCGATTTGCCAAAGAGACAGACACCATTGACTCGGTCATCCCTAGCATCATAAAAATGTTCATGGGCTCACTGTTTAATGTGCTGGGCTCATGTGCTGTCATCCTCATAGCCACGCCGCTGGTAGCCGCCATCATCCCCCCTCTGGGTCTGCTGTACTTCTTTGTACAGGTCAGTCAGTTATTTTACCTTCTGAATGCTTGTTTAGTTTAGGCTAGCAGTTCGTTAGGGTAAAATACAGTGTTGTAGCAGTAGATAGAGAGTTGCTGCTCTAATGTGTCTTTCCGTCTCTGTTAGCGTTTTTACGTGGCGTCTTCTCGGCAACTGAAACGACTGGAGTCTGTGAGCCGCTCTCCGGTCTACACACACTTCAATGAAACTCTGCTGGGCACCAGTGTGATCCGAGCGTTTGGAGAGCAGCAGCGCTTCATCAGGGAGAGTGACGGCAGAGTGGACCACAACCAAAAAGCTTATTTCCCCAGCATTGTAGCTAACCGGTGAGAACTCCCAGAACCTCACTAGGTTTTAGATCTCATTTACTTAGATATGTTAGTGTTTTGTTGTTTGGGAAGTTGAAGTTTTCTGTGTGTCTTCGTGCCTCTGTGTCTTGGAGATGGCTGGCGGTGAGGTTGGAGTTTGTGGGGAACTGTATTGTGACATTTGCAGCTCTTTTTGCTGTGATGGCCAGGGACAGTCTGAGTCAAGGAATCATGGGGCTTTCCATCTCCTATGCGCTGCAGGTCAGTCTGACATCTACAAATGCTGAGATACAAGGCAGATGTCCACCCAAGTTCTTACTATTCTTGTATTTCACACAGGTCACAGCATCTCTGAACTGGTTGGTGCGGATGTCCTCTGAGCTGGAGACTAACATAGTAGCGGTGGAGAGGGTGAAGGAATATGGAGACACAGAAAAAGAGGTCTGTGTACCAGCAGGGAGATTGTGTGCGATCATTCTGTACTTCTGTAGAGTCCAATCTGTGATTAGCCTGGTTTCCTTATCTCACTCTGTACTAGAAAGATAAGCACAGTTAGCGCACTGGGAGGGGCGTGGAATAGTTTACAGTCGTGCTCAGAATGAATGGCACCCCTGGTAAATATGATCAAAACTGGCTGTAAAAAATAAATCTCCGTCTTTTATCCTTTTGATCTTTCATTAAAAAAAAATTGGCAAAAATCGAACCTTTCATTGAAGTAAAATAATTGAAAGTGGGGGGGAAATCACATCATAAAATAAATGTTTTTCTCCAAAACACATTGGCCTTAATTATTGGTACCCCTACCACTTTTCTTCACTAGTTTATTTTAAATGGAGATGCAATGTGACAAATTGTTTAAGTACACATATGCAATGTTCCTTTATAATTATTACATACACGTTACATTAATTGTATACACTAGCATTCAAAAGTTTGGGGTCAGTTGTTTTTTTGTTTTTTTTGTGAAGAAATTAATTCAGTGAGGATGCATTAAAATGAGCAGAAGTGACAGTAAATGCATCTAAATGTCACAAAAGTTTTCTTTTTTAAATAAATACTAGTTTACTAATAACTTTCTATCCATCAAAGAATCCCGAAACAAAAATGTGTCACGTTTTTCAAAAAAAAAAAAAAAAAGCTTAATTTTTTTTTTTAATAATAATAATAAATGTTTCTTGAGCATCAAATTGGCATATTATAATGATTTCTGCAGGATCATGTGACACTGAAGTCTGGAGTAATGATGCTAAAAAAGATTTCACAGGAATAAATTTATTTTAAGTTGTAATAATATTTCAAAATATTACTTTAGTTTTTACTGTAAAATAAAGGCAGCCTTGGTGAGTATAAGAGACTTTCAAAAACATCAAAGAATCATATCAACCCCAAAAGTTTGAAAGGTAGTGTAATTAGCAGATTAAAATAGTATTAGATGTCTCGTCTGCTATGAAACATTATGTCAGTTCATGTGTTTCAGTGTTAAAGATGGATTGTTGAGATGTGATTGGTCTGTGCTGTGTTGATGTCCCTGTACACAGGCTGAATGGAGGTTGGAGAATTCAACTCTTCCTGCAGGCTGGCCGACCGTTGGTCACATTGAAATCCGCAACTTTGGCTTGAGATACAGAGAGGACTTAGAACTGGCTATTAGTGATATCTCAGTCAACATTGAGGGAGGAGAAAAAGTGGGTGAAACCATTTCAAAATCTGTTCATGCTTTGACTTTATCAGTAAATAATGTTCATTTAGGAATCTTTTCACCTACAAAGTCAATCATGTTTGTATGCTTAGGTGGGAATTGTGGGTAGAACCGGAGCAGGAAAGTCCTCTCTGACATTAGGCCTCTTCCGCATCATTGAGGCTGCTCAGGGCGAGATGTGTATAGATGGAGTGAACATTGCTGAGCTGGGCTTGCATGAGCTGCGATCCAGAATCACAATCATTCCTCAGGTATCGCACTTAAATGGATCTAAAAATGAATTTAAGTCAAGCATTTCCTGTAATCAATAATACAGGTGTCACATTGTTGGTTTCCTTTCGGAATATCATTTTTCCCCAGTTACCTGCCAATATTAATTGAACTATGCTGTTTTGTGTCTTTTTCATATATATCCACCTTGCTCCACTATCTCAGGATCCCGTGCTGTTCTCAGGTTCCTTGCGTATGAATCTGGACCCCTTTGATGGGTACACTGATGAGGAGGTGTGGAGATCTCTAGAACTCGCACATCTCAAGAACTTCGTGTCCGGCCTTCCTGACAAACTCAGCCATGAGTGTTCAGAGGGTGGAGAGAATCTCAGGTATAAACCCTTGACAAGATTCCTCCCTCTTTATAACTTGACTAATGCCTGATCTGATTGTTTCTGACTGGATATTCTGGGCTTTAGTTTGGGTCAGCGGCAGCTGGTTTGCCTGGCTCGAGCTCTCCTCAGGAAAACCAAGATTCTGGTTTTGGATGAAGCCACTGCAGCTGTGGATCTGGAGACGGACAATCTGATACAGTCTACCATCCGAACTCAGTTTGAGGACTGCACCGTTCTGACCATCGCACATCGCCTCAACACCATCATGGACTACACAAGGTAATCTGCATACTTATTCTTTGTTTTTGGCATAATGAATCTGCAAAAATATCAAATAAAAAATGTTTTTACAATGTTTTATTATATAATGATATTTATGATATTGATATTCCTTTTTTTTCTAAAGGGTGCTGGTTCTTGATAAAGGCAAGATGGCAGAATTTGATTCTCCATCCAGTTTAATTGCCAAGAAGGGAGTTTTCTACAAGATGGCCAAAGACTCAGGTTTGGTCTAATAATTAGAGGGTCTCAAGAGCCCCCTGTTCATCTAGAACATATCACTGGGTAGAGCCCATGGAGAGTGGACCTGGCGAGAGACATGGACTCTGAAGGTACCTCTTCTGTGGGCCTGGAGCTCTTACACACACATACATACATACACAGGGTGAATATGACACCACTCTCTTCTTCCACTCCTCAGCTACTGTAGCCCTCTGTTTTTCAATCGTGTTTTAAGGATTTGCTGCTTTTGAAGGTTGTTTAAAGCCAACATTTGCGATTTTTGAAACTAGTTTGATTTCTTCATCACTGTATTTGTTGTTAGTTTTCATTTGAAAGACCTCTAATTTGAATGCTAAACCATGCTTTTTCTGGTAGTTGGTGATGAAAAACTTTGTTTGCAACATTGTTTCACTTGAAAGAGTACAGAACAAAGTTTCTCTGTGCAGTGCACCTTTGATGCAATGGTCAGTTGTGTACTGACCAAACAGCTGCTGTGAAATCCCTCCGTGAGCGTGAGGGGCTTCATCCCACGCCAAAGTTCATATTTAAAGCTATTCTCATCATCAAAGTAAAGTTCTGTAAAGAGACTTTTGAGTTTTATCCATAGCCATTGTTTTCTCTCTATTCAACTTTATTTATATTTCAAAAATATATGTTACAATATATTTCTTTTCTTTCATATAATATTATTTGACCATATGACATATTTATTGCTGGGTATTACCCACTGATGGTGACTAAGCCTCGTCTTACCATTATCATGCGGTAGGGCATTGACTGCTTTCATTGGTGAATGTATTTAGCTACCGTATTTGACTTATGATCCATGTTTACTGCTATTGTTTTTCAGTGATCCTTTTACCAAAAACAATGAATGCACTTATTGGTCTGTGTAAAAAAAGGTCAAACCACCCTGTTTTGGTGGGGGGTGATATTGTTTTTAATTTAGCAGGATGTATACTAAACCAATTTAAGTTCAGATACCCAAATTGTAGTAGTCCTGTAAGGACAGGTTTTCATGCAGATGGCTGTACCTGCTGAACTGTGTGCTGTGTGCTTCACTCGGTGTGCTGTATACCATATATCTGTTGAATGTACGCTTGAGTGCGCCATGCTGTTTCATTCATCAGTTCCTCCGCTCTAGATCATTTAAGCCTTGAGTTTTTTTCAAGGCCAATTTTTTTTAAAAAAAGAACTGATAAAGACAGACTTTAAATGGAAAAAAAAGTTACAAACTTGTATGATTTATATGTAAGCATAAAGGTAATTATTTGATCTTTGTATAGATGCACTAGTTTTAAGTGTACTTAGTTTCATAAATCAATCTATGTAACGGGGAACTATGAATAAATTTTTGTAAAGAGCCCGTGGTCTGTTTTACTTACCTTGTATCTCAACCGTTTAAGAACCTGTTTTCTTACTTTGTCAGAGAGAGAAAGAAAACTATTACCGGTACTTTAATCAATACTACCAACATTTATTTTAAGCTTTTCAGAGAATAAAAATAGCATTTTCAAGTCTGACATTCACACATGAAGTGTGCATGGAAAGGTTATAAATATATAAAAATACAGTTATCATACAGTACAAAATACATAAATACTGAAAGTTTTAGAGTATGGAAAACATACTAGTATTAAAACGGCAACATAACATCATGACTTTTGCGTAAACATAAACACCACTTTCGAGTCAAGTGGCGTGTTATCTCTACGCATTTTGAGCTATCCGCGTGTATGTCTACGCGATTAATGTCAGAGTGATTCCGCGTGTCAGTACACTCCGTCAAATGTCCGAGCGAAACGAAGTAAAATGTAGATCTACATCTGGGGAGCGATCTTTTTTTTTTTTTTTCCTAGGATGGTAGGGGAACACTCATAAATGCCATTAACCCCCGTGATGGTTAGGTTTAGGGACGGGGTTGAGGTAAGTCATATATTTATATATACAGTAATAACGTTAAGTCAACGGCGTTCATAAACACGCTGAAAAGCGATTTTGCGTGTTGATAGCACGCCAAAAATGGAAATACGAATTGGCGTGTCATACACGCACTACTTCATGAGATCAGTCTGAAAACAGACAAATTCTTTATAAGAATGACTGTTGCATTGTTTTTAACTTGAATCGATGTTTCTCACATCATAAATAGCTTACAGCTTTCACCTTTTATAAGAATTTCGGGTTTAATGTGCTGACATGATGATTAATAAACTCCTTCAAGTAGAATTGACTAGTTCTATAGCTGCGTCTTTTCAGGATCTTCTACAAAACTTCAATTTGACAGCAATGAGAGATGGTGAACATGGCTATGCATACCATCTGAAGTGTGCATTATTTTGACCTACTCAAGTCTTCATATTCTGAGATGAATGAATGTTGACGTCATTAGACAATCAGTCTGTTCCTTTAGGATCTCAGTTGGACGTGGACACCTGCTCTTGTAGAACGGCTATTACGGACAATACCTCTTCATCCTGAGCTTTGTGCTTCTCTTGATTGAGAAGGCAAGGCATGTCCTTTGGTAAGTACTGTGATGAAAAGATTCAGGTAGTGTCAGAAGGTGTATTGGTGAGATGTTCTGCACTAGGGGTGTGCGATATGACGATTTTTAATCGTGGACGATTAAAATGTCTCCACGATCTGCTTTTGAAGAAATATCGTAGTATCGTGTTACAGTGCATTCTATCAGTTCAGTTCTGGCGCCTCCGTCTCTCAACTGTACAACGCGACGTAGCCTACACATGATCACACGTTAAGGAATAGGTACGGGACACTGCAATTCACAAAAGTTCATTATTTGCATAAGCCTTGCCGGTTAAACATTTAATTCACGCGCTTATGCGCTTTTCTAACGTGCGCTTTCCTGACCGCATAACCTCCGACGCTCACAGGCACTAGAAGCCTGAAGTCTGTCAAACAGCGCCTGAATACTGGACTAAGTTATCTCTCGAGTCTTATTACGCTAATACTGTTAAATACACACAATGTTTACATAAACAGGCTATGTCTAAAGTGAAAGCAAACATTTGAGACAATATCTGGTGTAATATGCGTCTATATTAAACGCGTCGCGTGCTGGTCTAAAAGCCACAGGAATAAATATTACTGCCGCTTGTCCTTAAAGGGATAGTTCACAAAAAAAAAAAAATAAAAAAAAATAAAATAAAAAATCCGTCATTATTTACTCACTCTAATGTTGCTCCAAACCTGTATTAATTTCTTTCTTGTGCTGAACACAAAAGACAATTTTTTTTTTTAATGTGGGTAACCAAACAGTTGCTGGTCCCCATTAACTTCCAGGAGAGAACCTATAAAAAAAAACTATAGGGGACCAGCAACTGTTCGGTTACCCACATTATTCAAAATAACTTTTATTTTCAACAGAAGAAAGAAACTTATTCGGGTTTAAAACATCTTGAGAGAGTAAATTAAGAAAATTTTGCAACTTGCAAAATATTAAAAGCAACTTGAAAAAGAATCGTGATAAAAAATCGTGATCGTGATTTTCCTGAAAAAATCGTGATATGATATTTTTTCCATATCGCCCACCCCTATTCTGCACCATTATTTTCATAGTCTCACGAGTGAAGAGTTGATTCTGTCACCGGTGGTTCTTTTATAGGATCACACTAGCCCAGCCTCGCGGCACATTCGGTAGAACTGACCACGCTGAGCGATCAGATTGGATGGAGAGTCCATCTCTGTGATGTGCCCTCTGTCCATCACAATCACCCTGTTGGGAACAGTTGAATTGGACTGGGTTAGGACATTGTCGTCAATCATAATTGTATTCTACTTAGAAATACACATGTGCAATTTTTTTGCACCTTGTGTAGTCCATGATGGTGTTGAGGCGATGTGCGATGGTCAGAACGGTGCAGTCCTCAAACTGAGTTCGGATGGTAGACTGTATCAGATTGTCCGTCTCCAGATCCACAGCTGCAGTGGCTTCATCCAAAACCAGAATCTTGGTTTTCCTGAGGAGAGCTCGAGCCAGGCAAACCAGCTGCCGCTGACCCAAACTAAAGCCCAGAATATCCAGTCAGAAACCATCAGATCAGGCATTAGTCAAGTTATAAAGAGGGAGGAATCTTGTCAAGAGTTTATACCTGAGATTCTCTCCACCCTCTGAACACTCATGGCTGAGTTTGTCAGGAAGGCCGGACACAAAGTTCTTGAGATGTGCGAGTTCTAGAGATCTCCACACCTCCTCATCAGTGTACCCATCAAAGGGGTCCAGATTCATACGCAAGGAACCTGAGAACAGCACGGGATCCTTGGGCAAAAAGAGGTGGTTATAATTAAAGCACTCAATCATTGAATTTTTATTTTTTTATATATATAATTTCTTTACTATACATCCATTTTCAGCTGTACCTGTGGGATGATGGTGATACGAGATCTCAGTTCATGCAATCCAATCTCTGCAATGTTTATCCCATCTATGTAGATCTTTCCTTTTGCTGCCTCAAGGATCCGGAATATTCCGAGAGCTAGAGATGATTTTCCAGCCCCTGTTCTTCCCACAATTCCAACCTGAGTGGATTAGATGAACAGCTTAGTACGTGATAATTGTAAAATCTGTTTATTTCCTCCAGATGTTATATTTACTTTTTCTCTCTCATTAACACTGAGGGAAATTTCTTTCAAGGCCCAGTCAAGACCCCTGCGGTACTGAAGTCCATATTCCTGGAATCCAATGGATCCTGATCTGGGCCAGTGTGACGGGAGTGGACTATCCTCGAAGGTCCATGGTGCCTGCGACAACCCAAGACAGACTTAGTGACCTCAAGAATCAATGTAAAAATATACTTCGGGGTCACTTTGCATAAAGGAATTGATGTGAAAAACAAAGCATTTAAACCAACATTACCTCCTTTTCTGTTTCGGCATATTCCTTCACTCGCTCAACAGACACAATGTTGTTTTCTACATCAGTCCATGCCCTCACAATCCAGCTCAGGATCCCAGTCACCTGAAATGTATTTTTCTTGAGAACTTCTTCCCTATTTGTCAGAAAATAACATGCATGGCTTTTTGACTTGAGTTCCTTACCTGGAGAGAGTGGGACACAGCTAGCCCTACGATTCCAGGGCTTAAAGTCGCCCTTCCCAAAACAGAGAAGATAGCTGCAGCAAGGACCAGCAAGTTACCCAGAAACTCTAGATTTACTGCCAGCCACCTTTAGAATAACATTGAAGATATTGTACAGAGTTAGATTGAAGGGCCAGGACTAGTAACAAAGAAAGAATAAGACTGAATCTGACCTGGTGGCCACAAATCTTGGGAAATAGGACGTTTGATTGTGGTCCACTCGGCTGTTAGCCACTTGGATGAACCTAGGCTGTTCACCAAAGGCCCGGATCACGCTAGCTCCTTGAACTGTCTCGTTGAAATGAGTATAGATGGGTGAACGGCTCACCGACTCTAGTCTACGCAACTGACAGGACGTGGCCACGTAGAAGCTCTGAAAACACAGGAGAATAGATGGCAGATAAATCACTGTTGCTCCTTGTTATAATACTCTCGCCTGCTGAGCAATCTGTGGTAGCATACCTGGATAAAGACATAGAAGAGAGTCAGTGGCAGTATGATCACTCCTGCAAAAGGAGTTGCCATCAGCACGATAATGCAAACCTCCAGAAGTTTGAACACATAGCCCAGCATCATCTTTAGACCATCAGGGATCATGCAGTCAATGGCGTCTATCTCTTTTGAGAAACGATTGAGAAGATTACCACTGGGTGTACTCTCGAAGAATGACATGGGAGAGTGAAGTACATTGTTAAGAAGGTCCAAATGAAGATGCCGGGATGCAATTATTCCTCCAAGTGAAATAGCCACAGTAGTCCCAAAAATTGCAGTTCCTGCAATACGACATCACAGTTAATGATCAAGAACGATACAAAGCCTAAGGATACTCCATGATGGTTGAGAAATATAAAGGATATTTAACCTTGTGCAAAGCCGAGAGCTCCAAAAACACCAAGCTTCAGATCTGTGTTGACCTGAGTTCCATTTACGACCGGCTCATCTGCCCACAGGCTTAGCCAGTAGTTGTAGGCCAGGGAGGCAGCCTGCTGAAACGCATAGAGGAAGATGATGGGGATGATGAGGGCCAGGCCAATGGTCTTGAAGTACTCCACATACAGCTCCAGTTTCACCTGTGTGACCCATTATGAAGAATGTGTGAGGAACAGTACTCTGGATGATATAGTGCACTTTCAGGCTATATTATGGTGTTCAGAACAATGAAAGCCAAAGGCCTGTAATCAGGGTTTAAAATTAGATCTTTGTGGTGACACGAGAGCATCTGAAATGCGTGTTGTTGACCTGTAGCTGAACTTTACCTTTCAGTCCAATTCTCTGGCTTTTGGTATTGAGTTACATTTGAAGGTTTATTTTGATGTGTTTACCCATATTTTTTTTTGGCAATGTCTGTTGATGTGTCTCTATAACTTACTCGGCCTGTGTGGGCTTTGTCAGCCTGGGTCAGTCTCCCAGTTTCCTCTTGGTCCTGCTCCTGTTCTTTGTCAGATATGGACTCCATGGTTTGTATACTGGCATTTCCCATGTCTCCACTTCATTAAATAAAATCGACAGAAATGTGAATATGTATTCTTCAACAACGTTTGCATTTGCATTTTCTAAACTTGGTTACCTGATGAGTTGCTCCTGGGAGAGGTCAATTGAGAAGTCTGTCATGCTGAGACGAGAGACAGATTTCCTGGTCCCTAAAACAAAGTGAATCTGCACTTTTAATCATGTTAACATGAAACTAGTGTGGTAGTGTTTAGTCATTTGCTAAGCTGCACTCAATCTTTTTTATCTTACCTCTATGGGTGGCACTTTCCTTGTGTTCGCTAACAGAAAAGGCCTGAACAAAGTCGGCAAAGGCGTTTTGCCCGCTCAAAAGCTCGGCATAAGAGCCCATCTCTGTGATTTCTCCATCCACCATCACCAGGATCAGGTCAGCCTGGGGCAGGAAGCTCAGCCCGTGGGTCACCAGGATTCGAGTCTGTTTTAGAGAGCATTATCAAATAAGCTAGTTAGCTAGTTAGTTTGTTGTTTTAAGCCTGTTCATGTCTCTTTTTTTATCTAAACTTTGCTTTTAGCACAAGCTTTTCTAGTTTAAAATCATACTTTGCATTTATAATTTCAGTTTATTTTAATTCTACTTGCATTCAGATTCACCATATTTTCCTACTTTAGTGTTTCACATATTAGATTTTTGGGTCACATATTTTGTTTATCTTACTCGTTTTATTTTTACCTTATTTTTAAGAACTCCATTAGGTCCAATGACCTTTTTGAAGATGTGCTGACCCACATGTGCATCCACAGCTGACAAGGGATCATCCATCAGATAGATATCAGCCTTCTTGTAGACTGCGCGTGCCAGACTCACTCTCTGTTTCTGACCTCCTGACAGATTCAGCCCCTGCGAACATTGTATAAATGTTATGGGAGTTTTACTCTGCTGGTATTCCTGCATATTTGAAATTTAAATAAATTTGAGACATGGTGTAACAGTCATTCTAAATCTATGTTTACCTTCTCTCCAATCTCTGTCGAGTCTCCTCCAGGTAGAATCTCCAGGTCTGGTAAGAGAGCGCAGGCCTCCACCACTTTCTGGTACCAGCTGCCTTTCCTCTCACGTCCAAACAAAATGTTGCCTTTCAGAGTGGCATTCTGGATCCATGCTTGCTGAGGCACGTAAGCCACAGAGCCCTGAAAGAAAGTGCCGCTAAAATTATATGTGGAATATGTGAATGATGCCAATATATCTTTAATAATGTTCATGAATGATTTACTGTAATTGTGACGTGGCCACTTTTCTTTTCCATCTCTCCTAACATCGCAGACAGAAGAGAGGATTTTCCACTGCCCACATGACCTACCACAGCCACCAGTGAACCACGTTGCACTTTGATATTGATCCTGCAGGAATGAATCGTTGCCGGATTATTGTCTTCATACGCTTAGAAATGGTGGATCTACAGATATACATTCAAAGTCACCTACCTCTTGAGACATGGTGTACTATCTTTAGACCAGCTGAAAGTGCCATTGTCAATAACAACACCATCAACATCTGACAAAAGAAGGAAATAAAGAGGTGAGCTCATCTTGTTCCAAACCTGTATGAATTTCTCTACTCAGCAGAACATTTGAATACATTTGGAATATTTTTTGCATGCTCTTTTCAGCGCAGTTGCAGTTTTCAAGCTTCAAAATACAAAGATACTACAACAAAAGTGTTTTATACAACTCTTGCACAATATTAAATATTTTTAAGACATTTGAACTTCATGGACTGCTTGAAGTCTATGAAAATTTGTGAGAGTTTCATAGACTAAAACCATGAAATTTCTCAAATCTTGTTCATGAGAGAAAAAGTACACATTTTTAATGTAATAAATATATTAAGTAAGGTCTTTTCAAAGAATCAGCTAACCTGTTTACCAGAAATGAAAATTAATCTAATTTTTTATCATGAATCAGACTGATTCGGTTCTCAAGTTCAACTCACGTAAAAATTAAAGTAGTTAATTCTTAAGTTAACAGCTCACTGGAACCTTATTCAGAATATTTTCTTTTGGTTATATGGAAGAAAGAACGCCATACAGGCGTGTGTGGTGTGTGAATTGACAAATTTCATTTTTGGATGCAATGTGCATTGCATTTGAGGCTCATAACTATATCAAAAGTTACTGAGGGAACAGGATGACGATAATTATCTTGCTTAATACATTTACATATTTTTTTTTACCATCATCCATGGGATATTATTGACTTGTCTCCAGTATTCTGATGAAGTAGACACAAGCATTCTCACAAAAACATCTCTTTGACCTTTGATATAAAAGAGTTGCATTTTAAAATGCGTCTTTAACACACAAAAATGTGGAAAAAGCAAATATAATTACAGCTCCAAAGCTGAAAATCCCCGTCCAGTGACCACTGCAGTCTGCATGAAGTCATCATACGCATTTCAGCCACTACTAACACCCACCTCCTAGCCACACAATTTCCTTGTAGTGTTTGCTGAATTACAGCATTTAAATTAAAGTTTCTGCCTGCACACATGGCCATGTCTTGTATTAGAACTGCAAAAATATTCTTCAAGGTGGGTCTTTCTGGCAGATTAGTAACTCATTATTTTTGTTTTTTGAATGTCGTGTTTTGTTATGGCTTCCTGTATTAGGATTCCAGCATCGTATTGATAGGGAAAATTCTCTTTACTGCTCAACATGTATAACAATGTTGGTCATCTAAGGCATATAAAGCATTTTATAAGCTTCAGGAAAGTTTGAAAACAATGACAAGCTAATGCACTCACCAGGATTGTAGGGAGCTCTCTCCACACTGTCTGGTTTCAGCTCGTCTTGACACAGAAACTTTCCGAGACGTTTGAGAGAAACCACAGCCTTAGAAACAAGACGAAACAGATTCTTTTTAATAATTTACTTGAAAATACACAAGTACATAAATACATAAGCGTTCAAATATTTGAATTGCAGTAATGCCACCCACCTGCATGGTAGTGCTCATTGCGAAGGGCAGTTGACTGAGTGGAGCTTTGAGAATATTGATGAGAGCCATGGACACAAAGACCTTCTGAGCATCCAGAACATGCCTATCGTCTATCAACACGTACACTCCAAACATGGCAAATGCAATCTGAAGGCAAAGTGTTGTACAAGGTTACAATTGTTCAGTTGATAGGACTATATTGATGTTAAAGGGATACTCCACCTTTTTTAAAAAAAATAGGCTCATTTTACAACTCCCCGAGTTAAAGAGTTGAGTTTTACCGAATCCATTCAGCCGATTTTCTGATATTTAGAAGAATATCAGTAAACAGACTGTTTCTGGTCTCATTGACTTCCATAGTATATTTTTTTCCTACTATGGAAGTCAATGAGACCAGAAACTGTCTGGTTACCGATATTCTTCTAAATATCAGAAAATCGGCTGAATGGATTCAAAAACGGTAAAACTCAATTGTTTAACTCTGGGGGAGTGGTAAAATGAACCTATTTTCAAAAAAAACTGGAGTATCCCTTTAAGATGATGAAATCATCCAAGAATTATGAACTGTACCAAGAAAGTTGAGGAGTTGAAGGAGGCGATTGATATTGAGTAAAGGATCTGAGACTTCTTCAAAGCATTTAGCTCTTTTTCCCTGTAGCCAAGAACACGTTCTCTGAAAGCATTTTCCCAGGCATAAAACTTCAGGATCTTTATTCCGTTCAAAATCTCATTCATAAGCTTAATTCGGCCATCCATGTACTTCATCTGGACCTCCTGAGAGCAGAAAACAGGTTAAAACATTTGAGAATCATGCACGCAAAGTTGTTTACTTTGTAAGACCAGAAAGAAACCAATATGGGCAAGTTTCAATTCTTTAGATGTTTCACTCAAAGCAAATAAATACATTTCAGTTTTACAACAAATACTGTGGTTTTCATGGACAGAACTGTCCTCATGCTCATGTTTTAAATTATCAGTGGACCGACATGACCTCGGTCACCACAGCACGAATATTATGTAAATGTTATTTGACTCCATGGAAAAACATGGATGGTACCTGGAGCTTGCTTCTCATTTTGGCAAGTAACCCATTTAAAGGGAAGATGAGAATCACAGTGGCGATGCCAGCCAACGCAGATGGACCGAGACGCTGTACAGAGGTGAGACATTGAAATTAATTAATTTTACATCTGCACATATTTTAGGACATCTTTATACCTTATTTATCCCCAAAACAGTAGTCGCTAACATATGAACAGATCTTTATTTCTAGAAGCATCACTTCTCACCTGCCAGAGGAAGAAAAGACATAAGGCGATTTCAATCGGGGCCACCCACACTGCGTTGAAGTACACCACGAAATCCATGAGTTTCTGGGTGTCCGCCGAAACCAAGTTCACTATCTCTCCGACTGTACATGTTCGACGGGCTGCGCTGTTGATGACCAGAGACTGTGGAGACAAAAATGAATGTGAGAACCCTTATATGCATCTTTGCATTTCTTAGTAAACAGTTAAAAAGCCTACCTTCCTGTACACTAGGCCCATAACTGCAGTTTTAACCCTCATGCCCACTGTGAAGCAGGTATACATGTACTGATGATTGAACAGGGACTGCAGACAAGACAACAGGAACAACAGAAAGGCAAAGAGGTAACCCTTCCACAAGGGGGCATCTTCATCCCTCACAAACCCGAGCAGTAAGCTGAAGTACAAGAAACAGACATTGTTATGATTTACTGACACCCAAACAGTAGCTCACCATTTTTGTATATACGAGTTGAATTTAATTAAATTTTGTCAACTTGGGACAAAGCAAACCCAAGCCAAACCTTAAAATACTGGGACTGAACAATACAACCTCGGGTACGTGCATTCAAAGATAGAGTGCACTATCACTGAGGGGTGTTTTGATGGCTGTGGTTCTGGAGCAGTGAACCCACCAAACTGCTCTTGGCTAGCTATATGCCAGACGAAGTGGCTTAATTTTTAGAGCTATAGTTCAGCCACAAACAATATGATTCTGCAGAGAGCAGACTCCTCCAAAATTAACTGTGTGGCTTTACCACACCAGGATGTGGGGCGTGTTGGGGGGGCAGCTAAGTGTGAACTCAGTATTGAGTTCACACTCAATACTGAGAAAGGGCAACAAGGTCATGGACAGTTAAGTTTAGCCTTAGAAATTTCAGTTTTTTGTTTCACAACACTTTAAAATGATGTGCCAAAGACTAAAATTCTTGCTCTACATTTACACACTGGCCTTACATACTGTAGATGTTTTGGTTTTACGCACAAAGGAATGAATAGTAATGAAAGATATTTATAAAAGAATACGATTTGATGAGATTCGAGACTCTTGATTAGAGCTTGTCTAGTGCAGTAATGTGATGTAGAAAAGCAGTCAACACATTCTAAATACACTACCACTCCAAAGGAGTGAATGGATGAATACTTTATTCAGCAAGAATTCATTAAATATAGAATTTTTGTAATTTTTAATTGTCACTTTTAATCTATTTCAAATAATGCTGTTCTTTTGAAATTTCTTCTCATCAAGGAAACTTGTAAAAATGGTTTCCACAAAAAAAATTAAGCAGCACAACTATTTTCAACATTTCAACACGCACTGAGACGACAGAGGTATGCATCAACTCGTCTTAGTTAAGGGAATAACATAGTTTAATATGAAAAAATGGTGGAGTATCCCTTCAAAACTATTTCTGAAGGATCGTGTGGCACTGAATATTGGAGTTATGATGCTTTGACTTCACAGCATTAAATTACATTTTAATATATATTCATTAATTAAATTTTACAATGTTGCTGTTTTACGTGGTGAGCAAAAGAGACTCTAAAAACATTAAAAAAAAACAGTATCACTTTACATGTCATGACAGAATTACTGCCTCTCTCACCTCAACACTTGTGGTATGGAGAACATGAAAGCATCTTGAATGACCAAACAGAGAGTCCCAGTCAGGAAGTAGGGGCCAAAGTTTTTGGCTAGTGTACGTAGCAGACAGAAGCCTGAGCTTTGTTCTTTATGAAGTTTTCTGAGCAGCTGCTTCTGCTCGCTAAGCTTATAACCAAGAGCTTGTGATCCGTTCAGAGAGCTCTCTTGCCTGTGTTTGAAGGAGAGAACACAACATTTGTAACCGGACTTTATAGTGTCTGGAATGGTACTGCCAGCAGCATTGTTTGCAACTTTGTTAACTAATAATACAAATAAATCAGTAGTTATGAGCAATGCAAATTATGGATGTTACATATTTTACTGACTGACGTGTGCACAGTATAAATCATCATGATCCCAGGATGGGAAACATGCAGTTAAGGAAATAGCAGGTGTCTTACTGTTGCAGTTTGGCGCATTGCTTGGCCCACTCTTTCTCTAGATCACAGATGATTTTTTCAGATGTATCCTCTTCTCGTAGAGACCAGAGGTCTTCAGCTTTTAAAGGTGAGCGGTAGCCCTTTACCACCAGTCTGTGGAGCACAAATATGTGTGTTTCTCTATATCTCAGTGGGTTTTTTATTCCCCAGACCTTCACAAGAATCTCAGAAGCTCCATGTAATGAGAGACAAAAAGATGACTCTACCTGCCGTACCACCAGAAAAGTATTTTTGAAAGGAAAGAAGCATCCTCAACTGGACATGGATTCTAGTGCAAAAAGTAAGGTATTATTTTTTAGGCTGTTTTCCAGATAATAGTTTACAAAATCAACATTGATGACACTCTACCTTTACATATACACGATTAAAAGTTGCTGGGCGTTTATCAGCAAAACAGCTGAGGATGAGCTGAGCCAGCTGGAGAGAGAAGAATGTGAAAAATGCCACAAATCTCATCGCATCCGCAGAGAAACCCTGAAACACACATGACTGGATATCAGTTAAATGTGGACAACAGTGTGGAGAACAGTACGCTCGGCACACTGATTGTGAAGCAATTTAAAGCATAAATGTTTCTTTTTTTTTCTCATGTTTTTTTGTGTGGTGAAGTTAATATAAAACAACATTTCATAATAAAAACTTATATTTAATTTGTTGTGGTAAAAAATATTTTTAATCAGCTAATAATTCAGCTGTAAAATAAGTACCTTTCATGCTAAGTATATAAAATCGCTTACATGTTATTGTATTAATATATTATAATAATATATACATATTTTGTTTATTGCATATTTTCATTTCTTCATAAAAATTTGATCAAACAATCCTTTTTAGATCCCCTGTAGACCTGCCAGGCAGTATGAACCAAAAAAACCCCAAAAAAACCCACTTTATTCCTTAGCAGAAATTGAATTATCCAACATATGAATTGAATTATCCAACATATGAATTATTACATAACCTTACATGTTTTCATTCGCCCCTTCTGTGGAGAGGCCGTACTCGGCACATAAGTAATGCATACCCATTTCCCAGGGATTTCCCATGGAGTCATTTGCCACATAACCTGCATGCTTCCTGTGGGACTATAATCCGTATTTTCTCTTCTGCTAGGGCAGCTAGTACATGTGCTGATCTGAGATCAGCCGCCCACTTTGTCTCACCGCAGTGTGCAGAGGCGGGACTGGTGGCTGATGTGGGGAGTGTTCTTTTGGGGATGATGCCTGCTGTTCCCCTCCCTTCCTTTCAAAGACCTCAGCTTATTATAATGACCTAAATGTTCCATCAAAACTAGGATTCATGACACAACAAATCTATTTATGAACACTTCTAAATCGTGGTATAAAAATTACAGACCACAGAAAGATCTTAATGCCAACAGACTGAGACAGACTCTTCATTCACAACCTCTAATAGTAGAAAAGCTCTTGGTGATGGTGTTCAGTGAGTATTCAATCGCCTATTGACCTATGAAGCTCTCGTGTCATTTTTCTCCTGGTATCCATGCTCTTGTCATATTTGTGCAGCCTAATAGGAAAATTTGCACATTTTATTCAAATATTAACTTCTTGTGTTCACACAATGAAACATGCCAAATGATGCAGACAGTTTTTGGCCAGACTACCATACAAAAAAGTATATTCATTAAAGATAATATGAATTATAAAACACTTTTGCTTATAGAGGAATAACGCTTATGTTTGTATCATTGTATAACAGTTTTCGCATTTATTGTTTGGGACAAAGTTTTACCACCCGGCGCTTGATTTAAGTGTGTAGTGCATAATACAAGGTTCAAGATTTGTTAGAGAGAAAATATGCTGAGGCTTGGATCTGATGCTAAACGTTTTACAGGGGCCACAGAAGGCATCCATTCCCATTGACTTCGGACAAAAATGGTGTCAAGTGGCCAAACTACAAGAGAAAGCGGCAGTGCAGGCCTCTTTAAGAGTATGTAAACACAAGCTTCACTCAAATGGTCACAGTCCAAACTCTGGACACCACAATGCAGGATACTGGGATTATTTGTCCGCCTCACTTTATGTTTAAACGGTTTGGAGAAACTCAAATTGGTTTGGAAACATATCCTCCCCCAGTGTGGTATGAGAGGACCAAGCACTAGTTGTTTTGCTGTTTCTTTTGGACCTGCTGCTCATTGGCCAAGGGCTCAGATTTGGGGCACAACAGATCCCACCACAAACCAAGCTTCAGTTCCTATGTAAACGATGTCATCACTGAGCTGTACGCCGGCTTCATTACTTTTTTCTTTTTTTTTTACTTCCTTACAGTATGATTACTTCCTTACTATACTTTTGGCATGTTCTACTTTTCAAGTATTTGTTTTCAAAAGTCAGTATTTTAATTTTGGGAAACTCACTTTTACTATATGTAAATATGGAGACCTGATCTTGAAGTTTCGGCAAACCCCCCCTTCTTCCGCTACCTCACACTGGGCCCCGCCCCATTCTTGGAATGGCCCTGCTGGCCTAGCCACATAAATAATATAAATATATAACAAAATATGCACATAGTCCTAAAGATTATACATTCCAAACTCGATATACTGTCTCTGTGTGTGAGCTACATATTTATTTCCCCTTCCAGTGTCTGTGACAAGATGCAGTGACATAATTATGGAGTGGGATCATCACAGCAGACGAGAGACAGACACAGTAACAGCATCCGCAGACGTATGTGGCTTCTCCTATCTGTCCCGGACAAAGAGGGCATTGAGGGAAGTGGGAAGGGAAAACCAACAGGCCTGCCCGGACATCAATGCTGAGAAGAGCACCATCTGTAAGCACTCTGTTTACGCACCGCTGTGTTAGACTCTCATATACAACACAGATACATTTAGAAAGTGAGATTGAGTAACATTCATTAGGAAAAAAACGTTCGAGGGCCCGCGTTATGAATACGTAAAGGGTATAGACATTTAGTATTACCAGAAATTCTGAGATTAAGGCAACAAGTCAAATTTACTCATGTCTCAAAGCACCATTAATGGCTATTATATTAGAAACCCTACAAAAAGAGGTCCAAAACTTCGTGACCACAAGTATAAATGCTTATTTTTTATGCTTATTCAATTCAATTATTTTAAATGCTTATTCAAATTCGAGATTTTATGTGTACGAGTCCCTCAGTACATATTGGGTGAACGCAGGTAAATTGAGATGACAAAATATCTTTCAATTTTTATTTTCACTAAACTAAATTATAATATATGCAAATAATAATAAGAATTCTATATTTATATATAGTAGTTATTAGTAGTAGTTTGCTATACTAGGGATATACAAACCTCGTCTATGATGGCTTGTATGTTGGCTCTGAGAGGCACAAGCGAGCAGACGATTGCCAGCGTCCAAAACAGGAAGAGAAATACAGAGGACCGAAAGCCCCTCAGCCTCTCCAAGTGGATCACCAACACTGCCAATATCTGAGGACACAGTTTATTTCAGTCAGTGTGCTAGTTGAGGTCAATAGAGAAATCCAACACTCACTAGAAGAAGAGGACTGAATACCATTAGACAGCTTAGACGCGGAGTTTTTGTTGATACGTTTTGTATTGATTTTACACAGGTAAGCAAAGACTACTGTGAATGTTTAGTCTGGGTCAGGACTTTAAAATGGACTTATCTGGTTGGGCAGATCTGGGGGGGGGGAAAGTCATTTACTACAACCACTGTTGACACTGCTGTCTGCTGTGACCAGAGGTAAAAGAGGCTTATTTATCCTGACCCCTTCAGGAAACTTCTGCCAGACGTCTAGCCACTAAGAGATTTGTTCATTCTCGCTTAAATATAACAGATCATAAATCTTAACTATCCTCTAAAAGAGTTCATTGAAAAAAGAAAAAGTCTAAACATATATTTGGACCCTTATATTTCTGAAATCAACATGGTATTTCATAACAGTCCTTAATGGAAAGGGGAGGTTCAGGAGAAGAGTAATATTGTGATTTACCATGGTAAGGCTGCGAATTATAGGGCTCAGGAGAAAGACCATGTGACGCTCGATATCTCTGCTCCTTTCCACCAGGAGATAGACCATCTCCAGGAAACCAAAGGAAGCCAGACAGAGACCCAAACCCTACAAGACGTGAACACAGACATGTAAGCATTAACTGCAACGTTGTGGTGTCATGCCCCCCAAAAAGTTTAACTTGCATTATCGATCAAACGTTTTTGAAAGTCTCTTATGCTCATCTAGGCTGCATTTATTTGATCAAAAATCCTGTAAAACAGTATTATTGTTACAATTTAAAATAATCTAATCTATTTTAAAAGCAATTTATTTCTGTGATGTTAAAGCTGTATTTTGAGCATTATTACTGCAGTCTTCTGTGTCACATGATCCTTCAGAAATCCATATGAATATTTGCGGCTCGAGAAACATTTCTAATTATCATCGAATTGAGTTGCTGCTTCATTTTTTAAAAACAATCTTTGTTATTATTATAAATGTCTATACTTTCACTTTTGGTCAATTTAATGTGTCCTTGCTGAATAAAAGTTTTTTCTTTAAAAAAAAGAAAAAGAAGAAATCTTACCCCGAACTTTTGAAAGGTATGTGTGCTATATTAGAATTGATTTACATGTCAAATGGGTCAAAGTGTATGATATGATCTATTTTTGTTCCTGTAGAAACATTTTCCTACCTTTCATGCTCGTTAATGATGTCACTTATTTCCAGTGTTGGGGATAACTCAAGTTACGTAATCAGATTACTTTTCCAAGTAACTAAAGTTACGCATTACTTTTAAAATTTACAACAACAATACCCGAGTTACTTTTTCAAAAAAGTTACGTAAGATAGCACAAGTCTACACTGAAAAAAATGATTTTTGCTGCTTGTTCAAATCGCTTAATTAAAATTAGCTTAAGCAACATAATTGCTTTACATTTTGTCCATACTTAATTTGATTGTGTCCAATCTGCTTAAATATATGTAAAATTTAAGTTTACTTAATCCGTTTGTGTTGGATAACATGAATGATTTGTGTTGCATTAACTGAAATTGGGCAGTGCATGTTAATTCCCAGCATGCTTTGCATATGTCTGAATTATGAGAGAATAAATGTTGAAATGAAGTGTTATTTTATATGTTTTTGAGAAAATAAGAAAAGGTTAGTGTGTAATTGTGTTTAATGTTCAATTACATTGGAATTATTAGAACCATTTGAATTACAGTTGGTTACCATTGTGGAGAAGAGTGGATGATTTGGTTAGGCTGTGGAGTGTGGACTGATTCAACTATGTGTATAGCAACTGCTTTTTGCTGATGGTGTATGTATACCTTAGCATTCAGTATGCCACCAAGTACTATAGTTAACTGCAGGCTATAGACTAGATATTGAAATGTGTGACAAACACATTTAATCTTAATTGGATAAATGAATATATGAATTTGAATACCTGAAACAGCCAATCAGGGAGCCTTTTAAAATCACTTTGAGACTACTTAATTGGATAACTTAAAATGATTTAATTCCATGACATTAAAGAGATACATTAATAAATTATGTTTGTGTAACTTAATTGGTTCATGTGGGACCGATGTACACTATCAAATCATGTAAATCCAACAGACTTTTTTTTTCAGTGTATTTGATTTGATGTTTACATCTGGAAGACGTATTTTTAAGAGTGTTTGCTCATCTACAATACGTCTATAGGACGTTTCCTGTCAGATGTCGAATAGATGTTTAGAAGATCTCTAAGATGTAATGATTTAGAATGCATTAAACTGACATCTTCTAAACGTCTATTTGACATCTGACAGGAAACGTCCTATAGACGTATTGCAGATGAGTAAACACTCTTAAAAATACGTCTTCCAGATGTAAACATCACATCAAATACACTTGTGCTATCTGGGTTACTTTGTTTTCCCATTTATTGACTGACAGCTGTCTTATCCTTCTTGTTGAGACAAATCGAAGTGCAGAGGCGTTGTGTGTAAACGTTGTAGACTAGATGTGAGGTGCATACAATCTCATGTGCACAAAAAAGATTGAATATTCCTCAAAATAATAAAATCATTGAAATACAGAATCAGAATATGCAAACCTCCAATAACTAGCCTATGATAAATAAAACATTCATTTTTATGCATCTAATCTCACTTTATTGGCTAATGTATTTACTGCTGACCTCCGATGATTCAATTAAACCATAAGCAAAAATGACTAAAGAATTTTTTTGTTTTTATTGGTAAAGTGTTTCTACTCTTCCGTTATCCAGAACAACAACACAGCTGAAAGGTTTGTTTGATTGGCGCCCTCTACTGTACAACTGTGAATTTCCTTCAGCCTGAGGCTTATTATTTTACTTTAGGTGTGAAAGGGTCTTTACATTTGCCCAAAATAATAACTTTTTTGTTATAAAAAAAACAAGCCCAGCAGAGGTGAAAAAAGTAACATAAAAGTAGGCTAACGTAACACATTGCTCTTCTAAAAAACTAACTTAGTAGCTTAATGCAATTGAGTAACGCAATAATGCATTCCTTTTCAAAGTAACTTTCCCCCAACACTGCTTATTTCTATATTGCCATGCACACACCAATAGCCAGTGAGTTTTTCAGGTGACTGATGCTATATTCAACTTAGAGAGGTGGTAACTTGTCTCGATGACTGGTATGACTCACCGTCTTGGCACAGTAGAGGCTGGATATAGATATGCGTCCATTGTCGTAAAATTTGAGGTACAAGCAGTAGAAAGGGGCACAAACCCAGAGATAGAAACAGGGGAACCACACCAGTATTGTGTGCTGGAAACACTGGGTGAGGTCTGGATGTAGTGTGTACCATGTGACGTTCCAGTCCTGAAAACACACAATTATATGTATTAATAATAATTTATAAATAACAAGTTAAGTTTACAACGTATTTGATTTTATTCACTCTCTGCACTCATAGTGAATGCTAAATGTTCATTGATGTTCCCCAATATTTGTTCAGTCCAAATGGCTCTGTGTATTTGTGATTTATATTAGTTGTCTTGCAGTGTTTGCAACAGACGAATAGTGTGAAATTGCAGAGAGAGGTGAAAGGTAAAGCTCCTGTAATAAATTTACTGTTTGCCAAGTGAGTTTATGATGAGTATAGCTGGATTTGTCTTGGTTGTTATAAGTCATGACTGGAAAAAAATGTCTTTACCTCTATGAAAGTGCACTGATCCTTCTTGAGGCAGTGACTTTACATGTCTATGGTGCATTGAATATTTTTGCTTTGTTTTAGCCCTAGGAATTGAATAGAACTTTTACAAAATATGTTTAAATTACATCACATGAACAGTCAAATACAATTTTTGTAGATACACAACCAGCACGTTTAATCTGCAGCATGTATTATCCTAGTTTTAGCTTCAAAGCTTGTTTACCTGTAAAGATATAGGGACAAAGTGAGGTACTATAAATTTTTCCCTATTCTGATTGTAGAAAGCCACCAATTTCCAGAAATGTAACATACAAATAAACTAATTAATTTCAAGATTTCATTGTTGTTGGCACTGGCAGATATAGTTTCCACTCAGAAGCATTGCAGCAGAACAAAAAGCATGTGTCCAAATATTCACATTGTAGAACAGTTTGTACACATTTGACAGATTGATAGTCTGAAGTGAGTGTTGCTTTCTTTAAGCTGCATATTTATTTAAAGTAAATGCAAAAGTATTTCACTCGCAGTTGAAAACAAGCAGGCTTTGATTTGTGACAAAACTGCTGTTCTGTGTAGTTCGATTACATCAAAGTTGGACAAACTCAGTTTGAAATCACTGCCAAGACATCTCTCTCAAGCTGAATTTCACAGGCTCGTTCTATTCAGACATCAGTAATTCACACAGTATCTCCTCGGTTATTTCTGGCTTTTCTATGTTGGAAAATAGGCCGATGTCCAAACGTAGCTGTAGAGCTGTTATGTTACTTTTTTCCCTCTAACTTTCTATGGACTAATGAGAACTAATCCAGCAATGGCACAGCTCTGATAAATACGGCATGCTGGTTGGAAGGAGTCTTGTGGTATGGCAGTATATAAGAAGCGCACCTTTGGCAAGCCACAATGTAAACCCATACACCATGAGAACGCCCATGTGCACCAGACTCAGCTTTGTTTGCTCATGTACATTCAATTGGCTGATGGAGAAGTTCAACAGATTCAACTTATTTTTCTCAAGTGCATTATCTGAACGTATTTTCTCAGCCTTATGTTGTTCCCAACCCCATTTTTCCATGAAACACAAAAAGAAGATTTTTGATTGATTAAAGCTTTTACTCTTCGAAAAGGATGCAAAAGCATCATACATACTCAGAAGTCATGCAATAACTTTTTATGAGGAATAATCTCTCTCTCCATTGATCTGTTCACTTTGGCAACCATATTTTGAGTTATTGAAGGCTCAAGAGCTGGATCAGATTCATACTGGATGACCTGAATCTATTAAAGTCTGAATCTAAAGAATGATTCATTCACAAATAAAACATCTTTACTTTTTTTTTTCCTTATAAATGCACCAAGGAGAGTTGTCACTATTTTCAGTTTTGGTCTTCATTTCACAAGTTTCTCTCACTTTGATTCAAGTTATGCATGATTTCAGAAATGTGGAATATAGCGCAAAAGTCAAATAGAGCACTTTTATGATGACTTCTTGGGGTATGATATGACATCTATTTATTTAGCCCTGCAAATGCAATCCAAACACATGCTGCAGGTACTCTGTTCATTACATTGTTGTTTTGGCCAGGATATGTCCTCGTCTATTTATGAGGGGGTGTACTGTGGTCTGGGCCCAAGAAGGGAAAGAGATTCTCATTCATGTGGCAGCGCACAGCAAAGTCACAGTTTTCCACAGGGAATTCAATGGACACCATCTTCTACTCATCCTACATCCTCTAAGACTATGTTTGCACTGGTCTAAACCCAATGACAACCACAGTCTCAGGAAGTGATTCAGAGTGGTGTGTGTACCCTTCCTGCAAGTGTAGGAGTACAAACTGCCGGTCAGCACAAAAAAATAGTTTAAAAACAGTTTAAAAATGTCACCGCTGATGTCTGGATTTATGAAGAGGAAATTTGTAAGGATGGCTTGTAGTTCACAAATCTCCAGTTGTTTCTGGAAATGATCATCAATAAATGTCATTTTGATTGTGCACGAGCACAAGCAGGCCAGACACACTGTAAAAAAAATATTTTCATGATTTGTAATCACAACATTTTTTCTTGTGTCAAATCAACTTAGATAATTTATGTAGTTCAGATAATATCATATTTTGAGTTTCTGGTGATTAAATTAATCTCCTTCATTGTAATAACTCAGTTTTTCCATTTCAATGAACTTAAAATTTTAAGGCAACGGTTACTTATTTTTTTAAGTTAAATCAACAATATTTTTTTTATGCAGTCACACATTCTTCAATAGACATGAGCTTATAGCCTTGACCTCTTCGTCTCATTTCACATGCTTTCCCAGCTACAAATGTAATACTCTAAGAATGTTGTTCTTATGTTCCATTATGTCAGGAAAACGCTATTTCAAAAAGTTCTGAGAATGTTAAAAATGTTGTTTTAGAAACATAGGTTATATGAACGTTCTGATTCTGAATAACAGGATTGCACAAAATTATATTCTAATAACAGTAAGACAAAATAAGTAATATACCGTAACTAATGAAACACTGCAGACTGTAAAGTCTCATTCAAGGAAAGTCAGTTCGTCCGTGGCCATAATTGCAACAACTTGAATGGGGAAATAATCACAACATCTCACAAACTCATGTTTCCCAATCACAACGTTTCCCAAATTCATGTTTAAAAGCATATTTCAAGTCAAAAACAAACTCGGACATGAACTGTCACATTTTTTTTTTCATATACTCATATAAGATTTGTTAAATCATATGTTTCAGGTTGGTCCAGTCAGTGCACATGTGCATTGCCAAGTGTCTGGACACTTGCTGTTTTTATGGCAAGCTGAGTTATTAACTCTTTTATTTACAAGGTATGACTTATTCTGCCATATGTGTTGTATTTTCTCCCATTCAAAGTAATATGAGGGTGCTCATTGATACAGTATATATTTGTCTGACCAAACTAAAACGTGTTGATTCATTAACTGTTGATTCATTATTATAAAACAACATTTGGTCAAACTTTTCCCGTATAGTGACTTTGAAAGAACGGTGCACTAATAATGTATTAATAAAGCCCGACATAGTGTTCAAAGTTTGGTCTGTTAATGTTACTCCAAGAACATTTTGTTTGTTCTGAGATTGTTCTTTG
Source organism: Pimephales promelas (assembly GCF_016745375.1). Next base: position 23,337,564 of record NW_024121321.1, read on the forward strand.
AGATTGTTTCCTGTTTGCTTGGCTGCAACTCGAGAATTTTAAAATCATCAACAAAATGTGGCCCGTTACTTATTGAAAGCACATCCGGTCCATCATCATTGTGCATTGGTAAACATTGCTTCATGATTAGTGTGTACCATGGTCCATAGAAGACCCGAATAAACCCCCTCATCACAGTGCCTGGGACAAAATTCTCTTGATGGCTCTGTCACACACACCAATTATTTTTTTTTTAAAAAGAGCCTTGTATATGCATTGATCTTTTATTTATTAACCTGAATTTCAACACTGAACATCTGTAAACATTGTTAAAAACATAGTTTAAAGTACAGTTACATCATGAACTGCACTCTTGCTGATACCAGCTGTGTGTAAACACACATTTAAAGCATGTTAATTCTAAATCTTTTAAACAGTTGTACAAATATTTTCACACATTTAACAAATGTTATGTGTGAGTGAGACAGAATAACCAAATAAGTCCTGCATTCAATTTCTGTCTGTTATAGTGTCCAAAACAATGATCACTTCCAAGAATAATTCCAAGAAAAAACTAGATACATAGTTCTTTTTAAGGAACCTTTATATATGTGTATATCTATGTTTTAATTGGCTATTGAAGTGAGCTAGTGAGTTTATTATTGATCTGAGACTCACCCAGAGAGGGTCCAGGCCACTGAGACTGCAGAGGGTGTCCATCCAGGTTCCTCTCTTCTTCACTTCCTGTAGTAAATCCCTGCTCCCTGGACTCAGCAGTGTCTGTGCCTGTGTGCGTTCGTGTTTAAACCCCTTTTTTGTAAGCCAGCCTCTCGTCTCCTGACCTGAGTCTCGTCAAAACTAAAGTCTGAGGCCAGGTTTGTGTAACTGGCCTGTTTATGAGTGCTGGCCTGTGAGGTGGGTGGAAGATTTGGACTCTGTAAAACTAGCTTCCCTGCTCTCTTTCGTCGCTCTGGCCCACGTGTGCCGAGGCCACAGTACCACAAACACTCCCCTGGAGGAGATGAGAGTGCCGCAGACGTGGCCACACCCCGCTCTCCTTCAGGTCTTGCCTCTGTAAACTCCCCCAATCCCACCCTTCACCCTGGTTTTCAAAAGAAAGGGAAAATGTTTAATGGCAAGTGTGATTTTGATTCTTCAATGAAAGTGGCTACAGGTCTTAAAAAAAAGTTAATAAAAAGTTATTATTTATTTCTATATTGTTGTTTTTGTTATTGAGTCAGGGGTCCTTTCTGTGTGGAGTTTGGATGTTCCCCCGGTCCAAATACATGCAAGTAAGGTGGATTGGATATACCAAATTGGGGAAACAAATCTTGTTGCATTTTATTTTTTTAACTCTTGTGTCTAAACAGATTTGTAATATTTTTTGGGGATTTATCATAAATCTGTATCGTTTTATATTATTATATAAAATTTTAAAGAATTTTACCAAAAAAAAAAAAAAATGATCCATCATTGTACTTAAGGACTGCATAACAAATAAGAATAATGATTTAGGAGAACATCAATTAAAAGGGCCTTTAAGGGGTTAGTTCTACCAGAAAGACTCGGGAGATAAAATGATGTAACAAAGCATCCATTTATTGGCAGCCCAGCAAGCAATTATTTGCAAGCCCATAAGGAAGTAATGGAATAGTGGAATAAAGTCGTTGTTTTTTTTCGCACAAAAAGTATTCTCGTCGCTTGATAAACTTATAATTGAGCCGCTGTAGGCACATGGAACATTTAAACCTTTTCTTTAATGACTTTATGGGCCGTCAAGAGCCAGTCCCTTCGGCATTCTATGTAGGACTGATCCAGCTCTCAGATTCAATCAAAAATATCTTTATTTGTGTTCCGAAGATGAACGAAGGTCTTACAGGGTTGGAACAGCATGGGGGTGAGTAATTAATGACTTAATTTTCATTTTTGGGTGAACTAACCCTTTAAGGGGAAGACCAGAAAGACTCGGGAGATAAAATGATGTAACAAAGCATCCATTTATTGGCAGCCCAGCAAGCAATTATTTGCAAGTTCTTTGGCGTAGGCCCCGTCCATAGATCGTAATCCGAGGGTAGCGGATCCAAGGGGGGATGGGGGGGAGGGGGTGTATAGTGTGATGTGTGTATAGTGAACTTAGTTGAAGTATTATATCTTCTCCAGTACAGAGATGAGAATGACTCAGATGAGATGAGTGTGTCCAGAGGTTGTGAGTGTGTTCCCCCCATGACATTCATCACAGTCATCAAAACAAACACAGGGATGTTAATGGTACGTTGGAAAATGTATCATCATTTACAAATGAGAATAGCGAACTTTTGGTTGGAAGTGACATTTTATATTTGTCTAAACATGTCATGTTAATGTGGGGCAAATAACGACAAAAACATTTAATTTTCAGTGGAACTTACTGCTTATAAGCATTTTCACAGTGAGACATTGCTCACTATTTCTGTATTCATTAATGGTTACTGTCACAGCCTGTTTCCACACTTAATGAATGGTAATTTCAGATGACAACAGAAACTTTCTTTCGCAATTATTTTCAGAAAGCAATAGATTTATAGGCTAAAAAAAAAAAAAAATGTGTGAACTGATAATTTTTTCCAGAATGCCTCAAAAATATGCAGATTGTCATACATTGTGACAATATATTGTGTGCAGATTGTGACTAGTCAGTGACTTTTCATGCAGTCACTAAAATTTTCCTCATGATTTATTGTGATGAATACTTAATTGTATGGCAGGGTAACTATACTGCGTTATGTTTATGGTCTGAGATGCATACATTTAAAGCCAGCATTCTCCAAAGCTCGAGGAGATGATTGTTCACTGGCCTGTGCTTTTGGTATTGTCCACTGAAATTGAAGATCACAACAGTAACATTTGGCTGAAAAATTGCTTTGTGTCTTGAAGTAAACTGCAATTTCTCCTGCTGAGTTTCCTTACAAGGAGAGTCTTTGCAGGTAAACAGGGATAATTGTAAGCTTTCTGACAATTTTTCAGGTCAAAAGAGTCAACAATAGGTGAGTCCATTTTGCTTTTGTATGGTTTTCTAGTTTTTCTGAACTGTTTGTAAAAGTCTATGCAGCCCCATAAATCTGAAGACAATGTTGCACAACCTAATTTTTTTTTATTGTAAACAGGCCTGGAAAGTGTTGTATGGTTGTCAGCTGAATGGCATGCATTCTTAGGATACTTGCTTTGAAAACCTCATTACTGAACATCCAGGCCAGAGGGCAGTCATTTTACTTAAAGGGCACCTATTATGGAAAATTCACTTTTACATGGTGTTTTAACATAAATGTGTGTTTGCAGTGTGTGAGCAAAACCACCCTAAAATGATAAAAATCCACCCAGTGTTTTTTTTTTACAATCTCAATAAATCATATGCACTGTCTCAGAACGAGCTGTTCTAAGATTCAGCGCTTTGTGGCGTAGAATTGAGCAAGGGGTTTGATTGACAGTGTGGTTGTGGCATAGACCCCGCCCTCAGTGATCTGTATACCATCCTCCGTTGTTTCAACGACAGCCGGTAATGTCTCCTAGAATCATAAGTGTTCTGTTGTGGGATGGGATGTAATAATGACATAAATAGTAGTTTTCACTTATTTCCGACATCAGAGCCACTGAAAACACAGAGGATGTATTGTATTTTGGAAGTTTAAGTGGCGCCTTTCCTTCGTAAATAAGTTTATGTTTGAGAGAATCATTTTCTGACTGACTGTTTTGTGAACGAGGGTCAATTCAAAGCAGGTCTTGCTTCAAAGTTAATCCTCAAGTGTGGATCAAAGTTAATCCTCAAGCTTCAAAGTTAATCCTCAAGTGTGAAGTGTGTGTGTGTTGCACATCCATAATTTCAAAGGGGACGCAATTACAATTATAAGTACATATATCAAATAACCATACCGAGACGTACTGGTCCATTCTCCTTTGTGTTTATTCTGCCGGAGTCTCTTCGTCATCTGGGTCTGATCAGAGACTATTTATATATTCCGATTCAAACATGTATGGCTGAATGACATTCAAAACAGTGGGTCTCTCACTCTCTCAGCCCTTCTGCTTACTGACTGCCATAGGTATCAAGTTACGCCCTCATCCAAAGGCAGGGGCGAGGACATGCAGCTCAATTGCATTTAAGGTGGTATACACCAAAACAGCTCATTTTAAAACAGGCCCCAAAAATGACATTTCCAAATGGTTTTAATAAATTAACTATGGGGTATTTTGAGCTGTAACTTCACAAATACATTCTGGGAACACCCGAGACCAATATTACATCTTGTAAAAAGGGGCATAATAGGTGCCCTTTAAAGCAATATTCAAGCTTTAAGTAAAGGGACAGTTTTCGTAAATGATAATTTAATGGTTTTTGCATTCACCATATATGGAAAAGAGCAACTTAAAAATTCTTCAAAGTAACACCAGTATTGAATAACATGAAGGTGAGTAAATGATCTTCGTTCTGTCCGAATTTGTATAACTATCCCTTTTAACACGTATAAAGTCTTATTATGGTTATACTTTCAAAACTGTATATTTCTATGTTTATTCTGGAGTAATGCCTTGCCTTAAAAAAGTAATGACTTGCCTTGTAAGTGGAATACTGTAAACAATTTTTGAAGGGCAAATCAAATGTGCGTTTAAGAGTTGTATCAGACATTTCTTTAAAAATACCTTTATAGTGTACAGTAAAGTGTAACAAAACTTGTCTTTATTACCCCTAGAATGAGCTCCATGACCCTTGTGCGCTTTCTGTCCTGTTGTTGGACCTCTCTAATGGAACGTAATGCATGAGCACTTCCCAAACCAAAACAGAAGGAGGGAGCAGACAGAGGAAGTGTCAGAAACATACAGACAGCTGCCTCAGAGGCCTCAAACGCGAGCTCCGCTGAGGATAACATAAGCGGCCTGTTTGCATAAGATGTTCTGGGAGGTTACTCACAGACTCTGGGGATGCAGTGAGGAGATAGACCGTTTGGATCCCTGCCACCTCCACACTCTCAATTACAGCGTTTGGCTGGGCCACTTCTGGCTGGCCGCGAAAAAGAGGCCTCCGCCAGACGGTCTGGGAGCAGCAGCCATGCAGCGGTAAACCAGACGTAGATCACCTACACTTCCTCTGGCTTCTCGCGCTGCAGCAAACACGGTCTAGTCAAAATAATAGCGTATGTTTCTTTTTGAGTTCTCAGACAATGTGTAAATATACTCACATCAGATGGAGACAGAAGGACAAAAACAATAATTCTGCTCATGAACAGGAAACATACCCATGTCAGAAAACATTGTGGTTATCGGCCTCCGTTACACAGCAGCACCAAAATACTAAAAGTTACATAGGACAAAGCACATGAGATGATGAAATATAATGTTGCTCAACAAGGATAACATCATTCCCATTTGTTATCGCTTACTGTAAGTACTCCAGAGTTCATTTCATTACTCATCCTGTGGTTTTCACTGATTTGCCTGCCATGAAGAGGTTTAAAGTGGGGGATGTAAAAAACTAATAATAAAAGCCCCTTCAAATTTAAGTTGGACTAGAAGTCTAAATTCTAATGTACTTCAAAAGATTTACTCTTTCATTTGGACCTATAATCATTTATATTCTTGGTATAAACAGTAGTTACGTTAACTCCCTCAAAATTCATAGTGGTCAACTGGTTTGTTTTTTAAATGTGGGTTCTTGAATTATTGCAATAGTTCCCCCTTAATTTTGAATGATGAAATTAAATTATTGACATTAAATACTTCCGTTTCACTGCTAGTAATCCAAATATTTATATCATCGTAGGACAATTTCTGCTTTCTGACAGATTGTTACACTTACAAAATATGCCTTAAGAGTAAATGACCTCACAGTTCATGCTGTGGTGCAATTTATATAGTTTGACAACTGTTAAATGAGCTTTGAATGCTAAAGGGGGGAAATTATTCTCTAGCTAATCAGTGGTCTTGAGACATTATTTCTCTCATTACCCCTAATGTAAGACAATCTCATCTCCTCAAAGAACACAAAACGTATTTTTCATTTTCAGGAACTGGTGTGTAGATGATTTACAAGAATTTGGAGCCCAAAGGCAAAAGATCATCATGTCCTTGTTCTTTTCAGAGGTTCAGACTAAATTTCCCTGGAGATTTTCTGACAGTATTGACTGTCTGTTACGCACATTGTATTAAGCAATACTAGCCTGACTTCGTCATACGGCGTTCGGGCTGGCATCCAGGCTAAAGCAATACATTTATGTGTTGATGATTTGACTGATTGGCCATTATTTTAAATCAAAAAAGCAAATATAACTAAGGTTATTATATTTATTTGCTATGTGCTTTTGAGTGGGTATTTTAAAGGTAGGGTAGGCAATTTCAGAGAGGCTAGCAATAGCAAGCTAGCTTTGAAAGAATTAGATCCCATCCTCCCTTTAGAGCACTCATAAATGCACATGACAGTCTGCAAAGCGGCACGAGACAAGAGATGGCGTTTAATTACCTCATGTCTCAAAGCACATAACATTACAATAATGATGAACGTAACGACTTACAGAGCTTTTACTTTTACCACCTGACTGCTGCAGTTTCATTTCGGCGTTGATAGTATTGACATAGAAATACATAAATACGAGTCTGAGGACGTGAACAGCTCCAGATTGTCCTGAGAACATCACACCACAGGTTACCAATGACAACTGGAAATTATAGTTACGATATGGTGTGAATGCAGCATAAGCTTGTTTTTGTTTCAGGAGGCACTGTAAAATATTTTACTTTTTGTTTGTGGAGCTGTGTGTTTACAAATCTGCATCTGCATAGAAATGCACTGATGATGTGTGTCTGCATGAGTAAGGTGCGTGTAGGTATGCAAATACATGTCAAAAGGCAGGTAGGAATATGGTGTCATTGCATTTAGACCGAATTGGATGAAATTGTTTTTTTTTTTTTTTTTTTTTTTGTCTAAAGACTTCCACAGAAGATATACGTATGTACATGTTTAATACACAACTATCATTGATAGCTATCAGGATGTGAAGACGGTTCCAACCAGTATAACAAAAAGTGTTTATAAAACAAATTGCCGACCCTACCTCTAACTAAACTTTGTGTTTTATATGACAGCTGAAATTGTGTTAGTGGAATGTGTAATTAATATATAATTATTATACCAGCAAAATAATTTACAGGTAACGTTCCACTACTCTCGTATAAGAAAATTTTGATAATGCACTGTATGTGTAATATTTAGCTCACTTTAGAAAAAGAACAGTACTTTGGTAGTATTTAACCAATTTCTGTTTATATGAGTAGCTTTCATTTTTCAGCTAATCTTTTCATTCATAAGTGCATACCTGTACTTCGTTTTGTGCCTCTTTTGTTTATTTTCTGCTCTCACGTCACAACATGGGAAGACATATTGTGTTAACACCATAACTACCAACAAATAGTTCCTGGTGAAAGACATTTTTGCGATGTGGCATATCCTACACTCCCCCTCTGACCACGGCTGTCCGTCTGAAACCACCTCGCCATGGTCATTGTCCAAATGAAATACACAGGCTGACCTCAAGCCAGACCACATTTCACACCAGCAGAGTCGACAACGCTCTTGGCCTCTCAATGGGTAATTGCCTGTATCAACAACAGTCTAGTTTAACACAATGAAACACTGAACTCTGAGGGTCTTTAAAGACATTGAACTTGAGCATCTGAACTCTGCATTGCTGACAAAGTGTGCCAAATAATGCAACCATGATATTTTGCTTGCATTGAGATTGCTCTTCCACTTTTTGAATTACAAATATAATTAGTTAGGCTATACAATGAACAAATATGGATAATAATTGGCTGCATATTTCTGCATTATTAAAACAAATACAACAACAGGCAAATCCAGTATAGAGCTATAACAAAACTAAACTAAACAAAGTTTTGCTGCCATCTATTGGCACAATAGCTGCATCCTAAGAATTAAAGAGCTGCTTGAAAATCTACTACTTCACATAGCTGCATGTTTTTTACACAAACCTTTATATCTTTCAAACCATTTTATATAATCTATGCCATTTGGATATATTGAGGATACTGTTGATAATAGCTTTTATTTTCTTTTGTGTGTTGTTTTTAATTTGACACAGCAACTCTTTTTTTTATGTCAATTGACTTTATCCACAGCTGCACTACTTCCTGAACTTAAGCCAGCTCCTTGTTTCCTGTCTGCCATTATTGGCCAAACTTGATTAATTCAGGTGTGTTTGATTATTGTTGCCGTGACAACTGAGGTCAGGCACACCTGGATTAATCAATTTGTCCAATAATGGCAGAAACAAGGAGCTGGCTTAATTTCAGGAAGTACATCAATGAACAACATCTACGAAAAGTTTCAGTCTGGATTCAGGCCACATCATAGCACTGAAACTGCGCTTGTTAGAATCACAAATGATCTACTTCTAGCTTCGGACCAAGGCTGTCTCTCAATACTTTACTTGATCTTACCGCTGCGTTTGATAGATCACACAATACTCCTAGATCGACCACAGAACTACACTGGTGTTCAAGGACAAGCATTAAGCTGGTTCAAGTCATACTTATCTGTCCACTACCATTTCGTCTGCTTAAATGGAGAAAAATCGACCATAACTTCGTCAAACTATGGAGTGCCGCAGGGATCTGTGTTAGGCCCTCTATTATTCTCAGTATATATGCTGCCACTTGGTAATATTATAAGGAAACATGGAATTATTTTCCATTGTTATGCTGATGACACTCATATAAAAGATTGGATGACGCATAATTTTCTTCTATTAAATCCAGACAAGACAGAGGTAATACTTATCGGTTCTAAAAACCGTCCACAAAACCTTTCGCAGCACGATTTTAACATTTTAGCATGTCCTGTTACTTTATCCACTACAGTAAAAGACCTGGGTGTTATATTAGACTGCAACCTGTCTTTTGAAAAGCATATTTAATATGCTTCAAAAACAGCCTTTTTCCACCTTAGAAACATTGCTAAGCTACGTAACATGCTATCTGTCTCTGATGCAGAGAGGTTAGTTCATGCATTCATGACCTCGAGACTAGATTACTGTAATGCTTTATTAGCCGGTTGTCATGCATCCTCAATAAGCAAGCTACAGTTAGTCCAAAATGCAGCTGCTAGAGTTCTCACTAGGTCAAGAAAATATGATCATCGTTTTTTTTTTTTTTCTCCATTGGGTGATCTGATGGAGTTTTTCGGTTCCTTGCCACTGTTGCCTTTGGCTTGCTCAGTTGGGGATATTCAAATATTCAAATTAAATGACCCATCATACCATTGATCAGCTCTACCAATCTTGATTGTCTTTTTTCATGAATAAACAAACACTGTTATGTTGTCTTGATTGATACTGTGAAGCAGCTTTGATAGGCTACAATCTGTATTGTGAAAAGCGCTATATAGGCTAAATATATTTGACTTGACTTGACTTGAAGTAGTGCAGCTGTGCATAAAGCCAATTGTAGTCCATTCACAGGCTAGGGGTCAGTCAGCTTAGCCAGCCATGCAGAGGGGTAAGATGAACCATCTGTTCCTTGTCCAAATACTTTTTCATCTGTCCAGATATCTATGCTGAAATGGGAACGCATCAGGCAGGAGAACAAGAACGAGACTTCCTCTGGTAAGTGTCAGAAAATGTATTTTCAAGATAACATATCAGTGTGTCGTTTTAGGTTTAACTTTTTATTGGATTTGTATAACTCCAGTTTAAACCACTGGGTGTCAGTATCAGAACTTTACATTTAGGCTTACATTTTTAGAGACGTTTGTGTAAATGGAACAGTCAGAGCAATGAACAAAACAAAACAAAAGTTAGTGCTTATTGTCCATAGACGGTATTGATTTTTTATAGACATGATTATTGTGCATTCAAATTAAGTGCATATGAAGAGTTCAGATGCAAAAGCCTCTAAGTGCCATTTGAAATTCTCTTCTAGAATAATCATTTTTATCAAGCTTGTATATTTAAATTCAGTAATTTCACTTAAATGGCAATTCATAGGTAATCTTCATTGCCATTTAACTAAAATTACTGAACTTAAATATACAAGCTTGATAAAAATTAACATTCTTGAAGAAAAATTCAAATGGCATTTAGAGGCTTTTGCATCTGAACTCTTCATATATATATACATATATATATAAAACGCAATGTGAATCTCGTATGTAGGCCCGCTCCGTGTAGGCAACAGAATATAACGGGTTAGCCTTGAAACTCGTGTGTAGTGCTGTATATACTGCAACTGTAAGAACGATCGCTGGAGAGGGGAGGGTAACTTACATGTGAAATCTGTGTTTTGGAACAGAGCCGTGGATATGGCAGTAATGAAGGCCAGGAGCATCTGGCCGACTGTGAATGGCTGATTGCTGAAGATGTGAGGGTGTGTCCTCTCTCCAGAGACACGTGAGAGTGACGCCGGATTGGACGATCTGTTTGCGGAGGGCGTGGTGTGTGCCTGATCTGAGCCGGAGGAGGAGGACGAGGAGTAGAGACACAGGAGGAGGGAGATTACTCTCGTTCCCACCACACCCTGCCAGGCCGAGGAGGACCGACAAACACACAATGTTTCACTCAAGACTTTGAGTGTGTGTTTTACAGTGGAATACTAACTACTCTACAAAACATTGTAGTGAGCACTTATCTGCAGAAAAAAAACATCTTAAATTGGTTTGAGAGAACTTTTGCTAATTGGCTGACCAGGCTGGGAGATCTTACACAAGTCGGGTTGGTTTGAGTTTTTACAGCAGTGATTTCATCTTAAAGTCAGTTGTTTATACTATGAACAAATAAGACCTTGTATTTTTAATTGACTTTAAAAGAGTTCATTGGAACATAATGTAAGACTATAAACAGTTTATTCTGTTTTCTCTCATTCCAGCATTTTCCTCTCCAACATCAACCCTTCTGTCTGAAGTGTGAGGGTCATTTAGAATATTGGAGCTCTCTGTCACAAATCCCTTTTCATGAGGAGGCAGAACAAACACAATATATATTATTAATATGGAAGGTTGCAAAAAGGACACGTTTACTAAAATCACAATGATAGACTTAAAACATGTGGTTTAATTGTATAAAAACATTTTCAATCAAAGTAAAAGGTGAAGTATACATTTATTCACATGGCTCTTAAAGTGGTTGAATAAAATGTCACATCTTTAGACATACACTATTTTTCTTCTAGTATAAGTGATGTGAAACAGATTTAGAGAGAAAACAATGCTCTCATTCACTTAAAATAATCCATTATTGAAATAATTATAAAACACAAACAGAAATCTCATTCATGTGGCCACATTGATATGGTAATTATATTGCTAAGTAAATTACAATGCAGTTCTGTGTAAAGGGCAGAGTAAAATTAGCATAGACAATGCAAGTGGAGATTACAGTCTAGGCAATATTTCTCCATTTTCTGACATACAATTTGTACGTCATTAACTTATATAAATAAACAGATATTCATTGAGCGGCCTGTTGAAATGGACACTTTCATTTGGCTTTGTTTTGTCATGCATTTGTCTCATTTATGCTTAATTCTTCAATGATTGTCACAATAAATTTAAAAAGTCAATCTTTATGACTTGTGTCAAAATAGAAAAAAAAATCACAAAGACAATATGCTCAGAGTCAGCTAAACAGCTCTTGTCACCAAACTAACAACAAAATCTATACATTAAAATGTAGGTTTAATATTTCAGACAGTGCATAAGGTGGACACTCAAATCAGTTTGTGTTCTGTGTTGTGATGTTCTGTCCACCTGGTTAAGTATGCTGTACATTTGACAGCTTCAAATGAACCTTTTTCCATTGCCATTTCACATTTTATACTTCATTAGATTATGCATTTACATCCTGAAAACCTATATGTGCAGTTTGTAGATGTGATTGTCATAACAATTTGAATGATCTGAAATGCACATCAGGTTAATGATAAACTTTTCTAACCACCAATTATTTCATTTAAGTACAGTAACATTTTCCAGTCAGAAGTCACCCCCAGAATAGATGCTCATCCTGCATGCTGGTTAATTTGAACCTGGAGCCAACCAGGTGCACATTCATTGCAGGGGAGTGTTGGGCCAGGACATTATCCCAGAGTGGGATACCATCCCGAATGAAGAAGAAACGAAGCAGAAGAAGAAATAAGAACAAAATCTTCTTGCACCTGGAATCTTCTCTAGGACCGCCTGTCTCCATTTTTAGTCTTGAGAACAACTAAGACCACCATGGCAGGAATTAGGCATATGGGGGTCATGACCAGGGCAAGGATGATGCCGGGAGGGGGGTCCCTCAGTGCCTCTGTGGGGCATTCTTGAAAATAGGCGGTGTGGATTACCACAAACATGTTTTCAACAAACGTATTCGGCCAGGGAATCAGCAGACATTCAGCAGCAATCTCAGTACACACAGTGAAATTGTTGTATGCACTGCCAGAGAAACAGACAGAAAGAAAGTCACCAATAACTATCAAGCACATACAGTATTATATGGCATTTGATAATGAATCCTTAGAAAGTACCTTTTTACTCTCTCCAAAGAACACCAGTCAGTACTGTTTATAGATCCCATAGACGCATTGAAATGATATGTACAAATGTGCACCAGAACTTCATAGCATCCTTGAGTTTTCAATGAACTGTTCACACATAATGAACAGTATGCCTCACAGATGCTCATGTTAGCACAGCCTGTGATGTAAATGAAATAATAACAGTGAGTGATTAAGTCATGTGAATTATCCTGTCATAATGTCGTTTTGCATAATGTATCTTTTAGGTGTCACAGTCAAGTTGATATAAATAAAGTTGGCAATTATCTCTTAAGCTATTTTGACAAGTAATGCAGCCTACATACCAAATGTTCCCCCATCTCCAAGGCCAGGATCTAAAAAAATATAAGTACATCTTATATCATCATTAAGTTCATCCTACATCATATTCTAGATTAACCGTTTGTGACATCTTCATCCTTCAAGCACAGACTTCTCATGCACTGCATAGTGTCTAATTCAGGTTACATGAAAGCTAAAAGTTATAGCTGAAGCTGAAGTATATCGACGCACACAAAACTTACCACAGAGAAAAGACAGAAAGACGCCAAAGAAGCTGAAGGTTACCCTCATATCAGAGCAAACGAACGCTGGCGAGATGATCGAAACCCGCCACTGAATGTGCCTGAACTTTTACACCAAAGAGCGCGAGGCATAACAGGAAACGCGGCGGGTGGAAGCGTGATGCGCCGTATCCACATGTGGAACGGGGGTTACCAGATGTTCAGATTTAGAAAGCTGCTGACCGAAAAAGCTTTAATTTTCCCACGTAATAATGCTCCACCCCCCCCCCCACCCTCTCCCTCCAACTCTCTCTCTCTCCCCCCTCTCTCTATCCCTCCCTCCATCTCTCTCTCTCCCTCTCCCCCTCTCTCTCTCTTTCTCTCTCCCCCTCTTGTCAGACTGGAACAAAGGGGAACTAAAACTTTTATACAATTTTAATACTAAATACAATACTAAGAACTAAATACAATTTTCAATTCAATTAAGGAGGCATACAATCCATTAATTAGCCATATTAAAGCTCCCGTTCTTCGTGATCCCATTTTTCAAACTTTAGTTAGTGTGTAATGTTGTTGTTAGAGTATAAATAATATCTGTAAAATTATAAAGCTCAAAGTTTAATGCCAAGCATTGCCAAGCCTATATCAAATGCACCTGTACGTACGTAGCTCATAGCCAATCGTTTCAATTATACAAGATGACGTATGTAGAGCGAAATAAATTAGACAAAGAAGATGATGGGTCTGTGATTTATCTACGTTCTAATCTACTTAGAACACTATTTTAGGATGCATCGATAAGGTAACTTCACGTCTGCTGCCATATTTGATCCGTAGGTATAAACAAACTGGCGTGTCGCATAGACATGGTCATGGTCATTTCTTTTCTTCCTTGTAGGCCAGAACGAGAATTCCTTAGATTTCCACGACGCATGCGCGAGATTTGCGATCTGCTCACACCAGCTTAGATCGCAATTCTCGCGCATGCGTCGTGGAAATCTATAAGGAAGTCTCGTTCTGGCCTACAAGGAAGAAAAGAAATAGTCGAATAAACTCGTTATTTTTGTTTGTTTTTTCGCACAAAAAGTATTCGCGTCGCTTGATAAACATATAGTTGAGCCACGGTAGTCACTTGGGATATTTAAACATTTTCTTCATTGACTTTTTGGGCCGTCAAGAGGCAGTCCCTTAGGAGCCAATGTGGTAGTTATACAGCTCTCAAATTTAATCAAAAATATCTTCATTTGTGTTCCGAAGACGAACGAAGGTCTTACGGGGTTGGTACAGCATGGGGGTGAGTAATTAATGACTTAATTTTCATTTTTGGGTGAACTAACCCTTTAATAAAATCGCGCTACGTAAAGGGGGAAACCCAGGCTAATTGATTACAAAACTCTTAATGTTTATACCTACTTGTGTCTCACAACAATCCTTCACAAGTAAGCTGTTATTGCCTCATTCTTGCTCATTTGGAGTTGGGCAGTATTGTAATTCTTAAATGTGTTTTTGACAAAGAATCTCTTCATGTGAGTAATCAGCTCAGGAATCGGGACTACACGGCTCTGCTGTATTTTTCTGATTCACTTAAACGAAACATAAGGGCAGCTAGCTCACACAGGACTGCAGACCTGATTTGTGGTGCTCACTAACTTACACAAGGTTTCTTTCTAGCTAGACTTGTTTTATTCACTAATGTTTTCAGTGGCAAATTTTGCTTTTTGTTCCATTTGCCTAAAAGGTAGGATAGCATTTTTTAAAAAACATTCTAGTGAAAACATTGTTCAAAATGACCAACTTTTTATAAAGTTTTTAGAGGTCTAAGTTTCCCAGCGGGCACTGGACATGGACAACAACAACAAAAAAAAAAAACATTACAAGATCAGTCATTTCAAACCAGTTTGAAGTTATTCGGTCATACGTGTGCACAAAAGTTCTAATTGAGAATTAACAGGTTTAGATGTTGATGTTTTATTGAAAATAACAGCTTGAGTCAACATTTTGGTGATCAGTGTTTGCTTTAGTTGGGTTTCTCTTGACCTTAACATTAGTTGTTGTCTGGTTGTTGTAACTATGCTTGTCATGGCCAGAACAGCCAGAGAAAATGTGATCAGAGAATGTTGGCTATTTGTTGGTGATACAGCTATAATCATCAAATACACTGATGTCATCCAAAAGCTAATCTTTGATAGATGTTATTAATTTTACAATAAACCTGCAATAGGTTTAGTAGTCCAGGATGAGATACAGCAGTTCTATAATTAGATATTCTGAAGGATTAAAAAAACGCCGGGTTGTCATCTGCCGTCGTCTTTTCATAGCAGCACTCAAACTACACAAAACAATACCGACAAGGTGTACAAACTACAAGATATTTGGTCAAGAGGCCTTACAGCGCAAGAAAACTCTTTCTCACATAAATAAATGCGAGAAATTCGTGCAAGTGATTACGAGATTTTTTCGATTTTACTATCTGCACTGTGATTTGCTGCCATGGATTTGTTCCACCTTGAGTGGTGCAGTATGAAATCACGTTGAAAAACACAGAAACGAGTTAGCATTTTAGATCTTCTGGTTCCATCGTCTCGAAGTCAATAGGTTTGTTGGTTAAAGTGCTGAAATAAGGTCTGTGGTGAAGACAAGACACGTTCACGTTTTATGACATAAAATCATTATCCCAAGCTGTTACGTGTCTTGATAAAGGCGGAACTAACAAGTGGCTAAATGGGACAACAGAGCCTGCCGAGGAGATTAAAAGTCATCACGCCGAAAAGGGAATCTCAGTCCCCCTTTACAGCATTATAATTGTGCTCTTACACTTTATCTGTTGTGTAATACAACAAGTTGGAACTAATCTAGCCAATCACAGTGCAGATGGTATAAACGTAAAAACGTTGAAATCATATTCATAATTTTCTCACGTGAGAACGTTTTTTTTTTGCTGTTGGTTTGCTTTGGTTACCTCTTGACCAAGGCTGTATCTGAAATCGCATTCTTCCCTATACAGTTGGTGAAAAATGGTATGTCAAACGACAAAAGATGTATGTCCAAATTCAAAGTGGCCTACTCATAAACGAGTAACGTTAGTTGTATTCATAAATGAGTAGCGGATACAGATTTTAATGTCTTGTGGATTGTGCACCTTGTCAGCATTATAGTATGCATGCGCACTGCAATGGCAAGATTACGACAAATGACAAGAATCCTAGTTGTGTAGTGTGAGCTCCACAGCAATTCAGGTAGTCAACAGTCCTGTGTGAGCTTGCTCTTAGTTGAGTTGTGGTGAGTAGTAGAGGGAACTTTAAGAAAGAGGAAAAGATAACTGAGCGTCATGAAAGTCCCTCTTATTTTAATGGAAATGTTTCTGCATATAAGAACTGCTTCTCAGTTCTAGTCTCAGCTCATGTTATTGTAAAGCTCTGTGTTGTTTAAAGGATAGCTGTTTCCCTGAGGCGCGGATCTTTTCTGAGCCGAGCACACCCAGGCCAGATGCACATCTGCAAACGGGTCTCCCCCTTTAAAAAAACACTCTGTTTCTCTCAGGTTGATTCCTCGTCGGCTCAGTGGTTTTGATTTATTTGCATTTTTCGCATCTGTTTCCAAACAGGAAACATAAGTGAACATTTAGAGGCAGAGCAGGGCGGCTTCATGGAACGGACACTTTTAAGAATAACTGGGTCATATTAAACAGATCGAGTTCGGGAAACGATATAATCAGAGTTTGCCATCTGTGCTCGAAGGGCTGCACTTTTGGTTTAAGACCAGCTGTGATTGAAACAAACTCTCAACTCACTCACTTCAAAGTAAGAGAAAGGGGCGAATCCAACTGAGGGCTGGAACAGTTTATGTAACACTTCTGTGTTTTTGGATCTCATGTTGACCATGTGAGTTTGTCTTCAATCGGTACCAATAGAGTTTACTCTACAGGAAACCATTTAGTGTAGTAGGCCTACTGTCTTTTTTAATTAAGTTTTGATCCTTCAGGATTTTTTTGCCTTTCCGTCACTTTAAGACAATGCTTCCCCGCCATTGACGAAATTTTCCCGCTTTCCGTGTTTTCACTGTTATACGGTAGGGGGCGCTATGAAACATCTTCTGAAAGAGTAGCCTACTGAATCTCCTGATCAAAACAAAGGTGAAAAAAAGTGTAATATAATCATATGTATATGTAAATCATGTAAATATGAAGAGTTCAGATACAAAAGCCTCTAAGTGCCATTTGAAATTTTCTGATCATTGAATGATCATTTTTATCAAGCTTGTATATTTAAGTTCAGTGATTTCACTTAAATTGCAATGATAATTACCTAATAATTGTTATTTAAGTGAAATTACTGAACTTAAATATACAAGTTTGACAAAAATCATCATTAAAGAAGAAAATTTCAAATGGCATTTAGAGGCTTTTGCATCTGAACTCTTCATATGTAGATCATCAACAATAAACAGCATAAAACTGCCTAGCATTACTGAATGAAATGTCGACCCAGGATAAGGACTGTAAAGCTTTGGGGGTGTTGATGGACTCGATCTATTCCATCTATATTTTGATCATCGTTCTGAATCCGATCTGGACAAAGTCTTTGACAAAATCGTTATTTTCTCAGCTTTTTGCTCAAAATTTTACCTTTTTAAACGTCCTACAATACCGCAGGACTGCAAAAAGAGTGGATCACGATCCTGTGAAGCATTGCAAATGACATGACAGTCTCCCTACAACATCAAACAATATATATTTTAAAAATGTATATTTTTGCAATAAGCGTCACATATATTTTTACTTGGAATGAATGACTTATTGTTATAGTTTTAATTTACTGTTTTATTTTATTCAGTTGCCATCCACAAAGCTATTCATGGGATAGGCATTTCGTAGCCTACATATGAGTTTTTCTATCTTAAAATAATTTTTTACTTCAAACTAAAGTTGTTAAGATTCAATTTAGAGCTGGTTGGTTTGGTTTGGTTTATATTAAAGAAATGCTTTTTAGAGCTTTAGATAGAATCAAAGGTAGAATCAAATATTTCTATATATAAATAAATAACTCTTAAGAGGTGAGAATGAAGACCAAATAAGGACTTTCCTTTGTATGTGTATTTATGAAAGCAAACAACAGAGAAAGACAAAATTTATTTATGTGAATATGCTTTAGCTATAGCATGCCGTGCTGTAAACGTCACGTGTGTGACACTCACAGAACAATGCAGTCTTTGTTTCTGTTTTTGGATCCTTACAACAGGCCAGTCTAAATCTCCCCTGTGCCCATGTGTTTATCCAAATATCAAACTAAAGCAGTTGGTTTATTCTTCGTTCCAGAGACTCTCCCATGAATATAAATATTAGGGGAAAAAATCTGATTGAAAGTGTCAACAAAATCTCTCACCGCAGCGTAGACAATCTTTACACCATTATTATGCTGTTACTTACAGTATTGCACTGAATTGTCTGCTATTCTTTGTTATACGCGTGGCATATATCAGCTGCTCAAAATGGACTCAACTGAATACAACTTCACAGTATGGTTTATTTGGACATACAACTCAGAAAAACAAAAAATTAGCAACATCTGTCATATTTATACAGCTGTATCCCTCACCTGCTCTGGTGTAGGCAGTGGTTTGTAATTCTGTCGGTAGAGTTGATGCAGTCGGCCTCTAGGGCACAGAGGACAAATATATTTTTTAGAAAAGACAGAGCATGGGTTTTTTGGTAGCCAATAGAATTCTTAAATAGGACTTTTAAAATGTGCATATTTTTATCAGGGAAAAAATTCAACACAGCTCACTGCAGCATGTTTCTGTTCTTTTTGTACCTGGGTCTGCAGAGTTGAGACCATTAGATACAGACAGACTATAATGAAAAAGAAACTTTGTGTTATACACATGAATCACACTTAAATTCAAAAACGCACAGGCATTTATTCATCATTATAAGACCAGCGATTCCAGCATTAGGGGAATATTGACAGGAATGGAAAAAGATGCAGGAAGGGAGGAGATGAAGGGAGATGAAGTGCACATCCTCCCTTTGTCTTGTCCAGTTGGATCATTAAAGTCATTTCCTCAGAAGTGTTCTAATCCCTTATTTATCTATATCTACCAAAACAGAAATTTAAAGCATAATTCTGAAGAGGTCAACAGCCTCATTTATCTACACGATATTCCATTAGGCTTTTCTTGGTCACGAGGGCAAAAATGTAAAATATGGCTACATTTAAAATACAATTCAATATGATATATATTGTCCATTGAACTGTTTCTAATGAAAAATTTAGAACAATAATTCCGGCGTGATCTCTAGTGGAATATATTTCTGGTATCGCCACTAATGTTATATTTTTCAATTATATTTTTATATTGATACATTTAGACTACTATATATGAAGAGTTCAGATGCAAAAGCCTCTAAATGCCATTTGAAATTTTCTTCTTTAATGATGATTTTTTATCAAACTTGTATATTTAAGTTCAGTAATTTCACTTAAATAACAATTAATAGGTAATTATCATTGTCATATAAGTGAAATTACTGAACTTAAATATACAAGTTTGATAAAAATCATCATTAAAGAAGAAAATTTCAAATGGCATTTAGAGGCTTTTGCATCTGAACTCTTCATATATATATATATATATATATATGTATACGTATACACACACACACACACACACACACACACACACACACACACACACACACACACACACACACATTAGAGTTCACATCAGAATTGTTGTTCAATTTCTTTTAATTAGAAACAGTTCAAATTAAATGTTTAGACCATTTTCTCTTGGAGAATGCCTCTGATTTTAAGTTCCAAGCACATAAAAACAAACTTTTATTCTGAAGGTTCAGATCTTACCCAAAAACAGAAGAGTCCCATGTGGTTTTGAAGCTATAGACATGAGCGCCATTATGCTTTAATCCTGGGATCCTGTCTGTCTGTCCACCTCAGCTTGCACACATCACATGTATGAGCTCTTCAACAGGAAGACTCTATTAAAACAACAGGATGTGCTCATTTCCTTAAAGGGGTGGTGAATTCATACATGGAGAGACATTACAGATAGAGTGGGCTGTCTAATATATTCCAATGTTGCCATCATTTTTCTCCCTGAATTTCCCTTGAACTCATATTCTCCCTTGCCCCCTCTCACTCTTAGGATTTATCTGCATTGTGTACATGGACCTTTCTAATGATTTATGCCCACCATTTTAGGCATTTTTCTTTTTGTGTTTTAATAATTCCTGATTATTCAAATCACTTTTCAAACTCTACCAAACATTTCTGGCTCTTCCAAACATGTCTACTGATACTAAAGTGTGTGGGGATACATAAAGTCAGTGTGTTTGTCACTGCACACCTTTGTATAACAGCATTTTTGTCGTTTGTGTACATTCATTTGTGGGTGTTGTATGTATGTTTTTCCTCTACAGTAACACCACTCGAGAGTGGAAGGACTTCAAAATCAACAAAGTATGACCCCGATTTTACTTTTAGCCAACTTGAGTTTAATTCATTTGTTTATCATGTAGTGTAGAGTATGACCGATTGGCATTTATTCAGAACTGAGGAAACAGTGCGGAAATGAATTAATCTGAGGGTTGTTCCATAAAGGCCGCTTAGAAAAGTGGGGATTAAAGTCTAACACCTGACTTGAATGAACCGAACTAATCAGCTAATCATCATAACACGAGAGAAAGGCTGGCAGCGTCTGAATCCATTCACTCTCAGAAAAAAAGGTACGAAAGCTGTCACTGGGGCGGTACCTTTTCAAAAGGTACACTTTTGTACCTAAAGGGTGCATATTGGTACATATTTGTACAATTATAGTACCAATATGCACCCTTTAGGTATAAAAGTGTACCTTTTTGAAAAGGTACCGCCCCAGTGACAGCTTTTGTACCTTTTTTTCTGACAGTGTTCCACCTATGAGGAATTAAAAACGCTTTTTTTCTTTTTTTAATTCTTGAATGAATAATCAAATCTTTTGGTTTCATAGTGATGCCAAATTCTGTGTGCTTGCTGGATCCACCAGACATCATGCTGAACCCTGTGAGTATGACAGAGTATAACAAGAGGCCTGAAGTATAGGCACATTAGCTATATATTTAAAAGCCTACCTGTGAGGTGCTAATATTGTGTTTTTCCCCTATTATTATTATTGGCTGCAGGATGCTGACACCCTTCTAGTGCCTTCTCAGTCTGAGACCACATGTGACCAAGTGAGTATTAAGAAATTACAAAAAAAGTGCCTAGAGCACTCAATCAAATAACTTGCATTTCTGTTCAGAACCCAGAAAAGATAAAGGGAGTTTACAAGCACTATCTCCTGAAACAAATTGAAGCCGTAGATGCTGACATACAATATTAAAAAAGTCACGATAAAGTTGGAGCGGGAAATCCAACAGCTACAGAAAAATGCAAGTAGAACTATTTAAAACAATGACCCATACAAACAAAGCTTATCTTCCCCCTATATTGCTTCTGCATGGACAAATAGGCAACACATAATTACATTTTAATAATGACATTTCTTTCAAATATTAAACCCCAACTGGCTTCTGTGGTAGGTCTCACAGTGTTTATTATTGTAGAGTTGAGTAAGCAGCTTCAATCCAGATTGTTTCTTTTAATGTTTCTGGCTGGGATTCGTTTAACCTCAACGGACTCGAGAGGGGGTCTTACACCAGGTGCTTTGGACAGTGAACTCTGCTTCAGTGAGGAGGGGAATGATAAAGACTGATGACAAATCCACCCCCTGAGCATTGGGTCAGAGGAGTGTCTACCCTCGCTATTGACGTACATAGAGCTACACCTCTGCCATTGACGCATGTACACTATGACCACCAGTGGCGTACACTCAGTTCAGCTCAGGAGTGATGCAAGAGGAGAAAGTATCATTCCCTTAGAGTTTATGTGCAAACACAAACACACACACACACACACACACACACACAGCCACAGATGTACAAGTCAACGTCATCTGGCAATCCCCCCTCTCTCACTCAGCTGGACTTGGTCTGGTGCCCTGTGAAGTTCTGACAACCTAAATTACTTCCACATTTGATTCACATTAGTAAGGAGAGGCTTGTTTTTCACCCTTAATTGGTTTGCTCTGTTTATAAAGCAGATTAAGTTAGAGGGACAGAAAACACAGGGTTTATTTAGCAGTTCAGGATACTTACATTTCACAAAATTGGAGCTCCAAAAGGCAAAATCTGAAGACATACTTCCTGATGTAATTATATATTTTGCTCATTATAAGAATAAAATTGATTCAAATTCATGCAAAAAAAAAAAAAAAAAGAATAATACATTCAAAAGACATTTCCCCCCATTGAAACACATGAAAATGCCCCATCAAGTCTGTTGTCCTGTAATGGGATAAGTCAGTTGTTTTCAAAGTGGGTCACGTGTAGTTTGAATTGAATTTATTGACAGGATAGCCCCTTGAGATGTAACGTCTCATTTTCAAGGGGGTCCTAAAAACATAGTTCACGTGGTTCAATCTGTGTAGTCTGATACATGAGACAAATGACTCTTATTAGTCTAATATTTTAATGAATTGTTCAAAAAGACAATCTCAGGAGTTTAGTTTGAATTCTTTAATGAACTCCAAATCTGTGAATATTTAGAGACTGTTCTTCCCCCCCATCTTTTTTATCAAAGGTTATTTGTTTAAAAACTCTTTTAGTTTATTCTTAGCTAAAAACACTTGTGTTTTAAAAATATATGTGCTCATTAATGTATATTTACTTCGTTCAAGTAATAAAGTATTCTCGTGAGTGTATAATATGCCATTGAAAATACATACGGGTAAGGGGTTCTAATGTTGGTCGCAATGTTGCCCCTCCATCTTAAAAGTACATTAGCCAAAGAGAGACATACCCGTAAATTCAAGCTTCGTCTTTCACGTTTACGTTTGAGTTAACAATCATGGATGAGGTCGAACTGGAAGGCATGTTAATCTTGGACTACATTGGACACCGTAGGAGTTAAAACGAAATCGGAATTGAACAGAAACTAATATTCACTGGATGGTCATATACCTTTTCACCGCTAGATGGATGTAAAAATCACACAGTGTAGCGGGTCCTATAGCTTGAATCAGTTTGGGAACCTTAGGTCATTAAAGAGAGAAAATAATTCTAGAGGAATTTAATGGTAATAATGCCACATTATTATCATATAAAATATGTGCAAGATTTTCCTTTTGTTTTCATGTTACAACAGCTTGTACACTTTTGCATTTACATGCTTTAAAGCCTCTGTCTGGAGCTGTTTAACACCATTTCAAATGTCACAGTCCTTATGATATTTCACCTCATCCTGTAAACTCCGACCTCAGAGCAAAGAGCCCATCCCTCAGTACCCCACACACCGGCTGATACTAATCTTCATTTGACGAGCCAAAACCAACATCTGGGTTTACATGGCTCATAATTAAAAACTTTCCACAGATAAGACCTACCTCTTTTGTCAGTCTTTCTGCCTGTGCTTAGTTCTGTTGTGAGGTCCAAGATAAACACCTGACTGGCCCAAGAAAACCCCGTTAGGATGGGCCCATTACTGAGATAAGGGTGTGAGGAAAAATTGTGTTACCACTCTATCTATCACATACTGAACGGATGAGCAATTCCACCTCAACCCTACACTGACAAAAGAAGCTACAACCTGCACATTGCCAGACAGTCTTTAGCCAAGTCTGCATAAGCTCAAACACACACACACACACACACACACACACACACACACACACAGTCACACACACAATGTCAGTATCAGAAAGTTTTAATTGTAAAAGAAAAAAGAATCTAGTACTCGGAGACAGTAAAAACTATCAGCATATGACAAAAACTAATGTTTACACGTCAGAATTTACACTTGTTAAGAGACAGTTCACCCCAAAATGAAAATGTACTCAAATGTATGTTCCAAACCTGCATGACTTTCTTCTGTGAAACACAAAATAAATTAGCTATTTTGAAGAAACAGTTTGGGCATTGACTTCCAATTTATGGACACCCTGAGACAAAATCTTCAAAATGTTCCACAAGAAAGAAATTCATACATTTTGTTTTTGTTTTGTGAACTTGTTTGTCTACATCTACACTACGTCTTTTCTACATGTAGGCTGAGTGTCAAGGTATCACCCTATGCTGGGTATCACATGCACCAAGCATGCAGCAAAAAAGTGCATGCTCCACTACCGTCCCCCTATAAGCTATTAATCTCCGAAACCAAACCAAATATAAATTGTTACTGCTACAACGACAACAAATGTTTTTTTTTTCTTCTTAGTACCCTAATGCCATAGGCAGGGAACATATGGGATATTAAGCCAAAAAAAACATTGAAAATAAAAATCCCCATGTTGTTTCAAACTTGACTTGAAACACAAAGTAGTCCACATTCATTTTTATTGCAAAGCCTATATGGGCTATAAGAGCCTATACTTTCTCATAACATCTCCTTTTGTGTTTCAGGAACGAAAGAAAGTCCGATAGGTTTGGAACAACCTCAACTTCAGTAAGACTTTTTATTTTTGGATAAACTATCGCTTTAAAAAAATAGGACCGAGGTTTAACAAAAAATGGCTATATGGCGACATCTAGCGGTATGAAGTATAAATATCACAACATCTGTCTGTTGAATGCTTTCTTTTATGAATCACACGTGACGTGAGCCAACAAGAAGATAGCAACGTTTAATAGTACAGTAGGCCCTATATTGCTCCTGCTATTAAAATAAATAAATAAATAAAAAATAATAGTAGAGTGATAGCGTAGTAATGCAACTACACAAATTCTGAGTCGCATATATACATGTATGTGTATTGTACATGCCTATATATATATATATACATATATATATATATAGGCTATATATATATATATGAAGAGTTCAGATGCAAAAGCCTCTAAATGCCATTTGAAATTTTCTTCTTTAATGATGATTTTTATCAAACTTGTATATTTAAGTTCAGTAATTTCACTTAAATAACAATTAATAGGTAATTATCATTGCCATTTAAGTGAAATCAATGAACTTAAATATACAAGCTTGATAAAAATTATCATTCTAGAAGAAAATTTCAAATGGCACTTAGAGGCTTTTGCATCTGAACTCTTCATATATATATATATATATGTATACACATACATGCGAATTTGTGTAGTTGCATTACTACGCATTATATATGCATGCTGTTTCCCTTGATTCTTCGGAGGAAACACCCCTGCTACTGATACATAATACATCTTTGAGATAAATTGGAGATATCTCTAAATTAGAATTATTCCTAGAAAAACTATTATAGATGTCTTTAATTACAATTTCTCCTAGTTAACTCGTTTCAGAAAATAGTTTCCAATGGAAGTCAATGTGAGACTATGACTATAGTCAAAAAAGCATTGTCGATATGTCAAAAGTATAGGCCAATTATGACATGTCAGAATCTTAATTCCAATTACGACAAGTCAAAATTGCAGAATAGATATTTGGAATTTTTCCTAAATTATAACTATAGAGCCAGGGACCCCATTGACTTTCATGGAAAATAAAATAGCCTACTACTACGGACGTCAATAGGGCACATAAACCGTCTGATTATTCAAAATATCTTCATTGGTTTTCAGCAGAAGAAAGAAACTCATACAGGTCTGAAACTACTCGAAAGTGAGTAAAGGATGACAGAATGTTCATATTTGGGTGAACTACCCTTTATATGCTAAAACGGCTTGCCATATTTGCTGACCTCGCTCGCTCTCTGGAGGAAAACAGCTATGCTGCGGATCTCAAAGGAACCGTGCCATAACAAGCATTGGATCCTCAAGCCAAGCCCCTTTGCGCGGAGACTTCTGTCTCTGCATATATTAACATCCACGTGTCGTGTACATATCACGTCTACATTTGATTAGGTATGTTATAAAGCACATACTCCCTTAAATGGTTTGTGACAGCCGTTTTTTTTTTCACCAGCACTTTCATATTTAAAATACTTTAAAAACAACAACAACTGTGTATTGTAATAAAAGACGCTTTTAGGGACTTAACTTACTACTACTACTACTACTAATAATAATCCTAATAATACATAATCATTATTATCATTCGGTTAATTATCATTTTAAAATCTGGCAAATAATTGCCAGAGCTCATATGTTTGTATTTAATATTTTAATTATTCAGAAAATAAGTTGCATTATTATTTTCCTCCACAGTGCACTCGCAGCCTGTGGTCCAGCCAAAGAGAGCTCGAGTATGTTCATAATAAAGACGTCACCCTGTGCTTTGACCGTGCCAACCAAGTGCGCAGCTCTTAACTGTACAACTACAATCTCGACATGCTCACGGACGACCGAGGAATCCTCACATCCCCAGCGATCGTCAACACAAACATTCTAGCACCGACATCTGCAGTGGATCGGTAGCCAGGACACCGTTTTTCACTGTAGGACGTTTTTGGGCACGCGGACGTATTTGCTGCACACTTGAAGCTGAAGCTGATTCGCGAGGATTTAAAGGAAGGAGAAGCCAGGGACTCTTAAGGTATTTTAAACTGCGACAGTGATAATGCGGATCGTTATCCAGCATGTGCGAGCGAGAAAGAGCACGTGCGCACGGCATGTTTAAATCGTCTCAGCGTGTATCTTTTACTTCACAGCGTCTCGTGCAAATATTTTCAACGTGTGGCGTTGTTGACGCTTAGCGTTCTTCATTATGAACGCTTTCGTTCCGTGTCCCGTGTAGCCTTACGCTATTCATTTTCAAACCTTTCATATTTCATTTTAGTTCCTCGAAAGTTCGAGAAAACAATATTTGAGGGTTAAGAAATGGTGTAAAGTGTACTACGCACTTATCCGCACCACGATGACATGAGCTCGCGAGAGAGACACGCCCACTTCCAGTGTGTACGGGCGAGGAGCGCGTGTTTTTCAGTGCATGTCACTTGGATGCTGTTTGCATAAACAGTTTTGCTCTCTGAGAGCCAACGCGTTCTTGCCATTTCCATTAAGTGATATCGAGTTTCGTTTATCTTAAATGTTAATATGAATTGGAAACCTTTAAATGGTGTATAATGCGGAATGCTAGTTCTGTTTTGTGAACTGCAGGGGGCAGTGAGTGAGTCCTATGTCGAGTCACTACTGAATGATAAAGTTTGAGTCATGCGATTTATAGGTCCCTTGAGTGTGTGTGTGTCTGTGAAAGAGAATGAGTCACTTCTGACGGGAACCCTGTTGGAAGGTGCTGTTTATCACAGCCCACAGAATATGTTTAACATGATGATGAAGATAATCATACGAATAAATATGAATGCATTTTATGCTCAATTATTAAATGTATATGCAAAACTTATGCTTAGGGCCCAATTATCACCATTAACTGGTTGCTTATTTGCGTAAATATTACTAGGATATTGGCTATTCATTAGCACTTATAAAGTACATATTAATATTAGCTGTTTATTAGTACTTAAAAGCACATATTAATGCCATATTCTGCATGAGGTGGATGGATTATCTCGGCAAAGGAGAAGTGCTCACTAACACATATTTAGACCGATTTGTAAACAAATTTGAGAGAAATAGGCCTTTTGTGTACATAGAAAAGTCTTATATCTTTGAGTGCAGCTCATGTGGGCAAAAACAAAAGTGTTGCTCTTATAATTTTGTTCAGTGTATATATATAAATTAATCACACACACACACACACACACACACACACACACACACACACACACACACACACACATTGTGTAATGTATTTGGACAGAAAGTTTGGACCATGATGAATTTGAAATATTTTATATGCATTATTGTATTTACCTTTTTATTGTTTTCTGACTGTGAGCTAAACTTTATATATATTTTTTATTACATACATAAGCATTGCTACTGCGATGGAGGAGGTGTTAGGTCCCCGGTCCTGCACTGCAAAGCCTCCTATCAGTCTGCTGGAATGGAAGAAGAGAGTCAAGTCTGAGTACATGAGATTAAGACAGTTGAAACGCTTCCGCAAAAACGAGGAGGTCAAGGTAGAGTCAGTATTACCGCTCACTATATTTTATTCTGTATTTTTCTTTTCTCACTTCTCACAAAGTTTATTAATACACTACTGTACCAAAACATATTTTAAAGAAATTAATACTTTTATTCAGCATAGATGCATTAAATTAAAAAGTGACAGTAAAGACATCTATAATGTTGCAAAGATTTCTATTTCAATACATTTCTTAAAAAAAACAACATTCAATTCATCAAAGATTCTGCAAAAAATGTATCACAGCTTTCAAAAAATATACAGTAATAAATAAATAGATATACAATAATAAATGTCACTATTCCATTCAGTTTATTTCGTTTTTATGGACTTTCAGTTTTTTTAAATTCATTATTTATTGTGTCTTTGTTCAGATTACTGCCACTCATCTGTCTCCTTGGTTACCGTCCTTATTAGTTCATATGCGTCAGCCGTGTTTGATTAATTATCCTTGTTTTGGGTTTACTACTTAAGTTGTTCCTTCACCTGCACCTACCTATTGTATGAAAAGTAAACTTGTGTTGAAACCTCATTCTTATCCTCGTTACTTACGTTATTCCTTCACCTGCACCTGTATTTAATGTATTTATTTATTTTTTTTAATAAATGCAGCTTTAATGAGCATAAGAGACTTCTTTCGAAAAAAATCTTACGTACCACAAACTTGAACGTTAGTGCATATCTTTTAGATTTTTTCACCATTTCACTTTCTTTTATTTTTCTCAATGTTTTTCTATGCCATTCTAATTTCGTAAAATTAGCTTCACAATTAGCATCTAATTATGTCTTTGTAACTATTAGGCTGAGTCTTAGTGTGTGTGTGTGTGTGTGTTTGTGTTGTGTTTCTCAGGCTCTATTCCAGTCGAATCGCCTTAAGATTGAAGAAAGAACTGAGCTGCTGAATGAGGAATGGTCCAAGCTCCGAATCCAGTCCATTCCTCTGTCCACAACCTCTCTGCCCAACAAAAAGGCAAGAATGGCACAGCCAGGGACCTTGACTACCATCATGCATCTGCTCTATGACACTAGATCGCTTTACTGTCAATTGAACCTGCTGCTAATTCAGCACAAGACTGTCCCCTCTAGCTGATTTATGAGCTGAATCAATACATAGTCAGCTTTGCCTTGCCATTTTCCAAACCTAATTTATTCAAACAAAATGCCAGTAATGACTCAAGATCAGGTGCCACAGTTTGCCTTCTTATTTGCTGCAGTACCTACTTTATCATATCCTACCTGACAAGTGTTTAGATCAACTTAATGATGTTATTAATGGACTGACTCTGTCACAGTTAACCTCTAATTAATTCGTCTGGGCAAATATTACCAGTAGACCAGTAAAAATGCTGCAAAGTGGGATTTTCTTTTCACTTCATAAAATTGCGCTGTTGGCAAAAATTCATTTGTATGTTTGCCAAGTGAGTGCTCAATATCTAAAACTCCTGTGATATCCACAATAAAAGCAGCCGGCAGGCACAGCAAAGCTTAGTTCTCTGTGAAAAATAGAGAGACTGCTCCACATACCAGCACAGCTGGATCCTGCAAAACAATATCACACCAAGTTCTTTAGATATACCAAACCATTAGTGGATTATGATGACAAATCACAATTGTAAATGCATAACCACTAGTACACATTTGTACCCAGTTTGATTATTCTATCTACTAGTTTGTATCACAGATTTGGTGTTATATTTTCAAAGGATTGTTCACCCCAAAATTTAAACACTTTCATTACTTACTCACCTTCATGTCGTTCCAGTATCGTTCCATTATGCCCATGTGAAACATAAATAGACATAGAGAGTAAAATACTAGTTGTTTTTTCTTCCATGCAATTACATTAAAGCGGGACTGAAGCTTTCAAGCTTCAAAAAGGACACAAGAATATTATATGAGTATCATAAATGGTCTGTATGATTAGTACATTATTTTCCTTCTGAAGCAATACAAGCTTTTAGTGATGAACAGACAAAAAATATAAGTGTCTAACACTTTTGGTATCCACCTTATATATCATTACCATGTTTATGAGAGAAAAAATATATATAATGTGAATCTTTTCTTTCAATTGGTTGATCTAGGACACAAAACTGATCTAAATACCAAGCACTGATTTGTTCCTCTAGTGCAGTAACATTAGCCAACCAGGCATAATTCCTGATCCACGTAAACGTGAATTTCATACTCTAGCCTGCGATCTCCCTGCTGCACAATTATGAAAACTTGTGTTTATCCGTCCTCCTCCCTAGTGCCACATGTAGAGATCTGCTATGGGGGTTTTAATATATTCTTGCAGCAGCAGTACTTTATGCATGTTATTTTGACTAAGGTGAACAAATTATTGTATTTGCTCAGCAGCGTAGGAGATTTTGTCGGAGATGTAGATTCCATGCCCCATGCCAATAAATGCTGGTTAAATAATTCACTCATGATTGAAATGATTTTGCCTCAAATCAGCCTCTTCAGTTCAACGTGATTCAAACGAGTTAATAACTGCATGCATGCATGCATAGAAAATACTACTTTTATTATGTTTCTACATTCTTTTTTGAAATCTTCAGTATATTTATTGTAAAATGCATGGAAAGGAGTGACATTTCTTCTTTTGTTTTCCTGATAAGAAAGAAAGTAATTTCGGTTTGCATTAGCATGATGGTAAAATATTACAGAATTTAAATATTTGGTTATACTTTAATAGTTGATAATTAAATTTTTCTCAATTACGAACAGATCACTGAATGAAAATAAATAAATTCAACTAAGATAAAATTAATATTTTCAAATTACATTGGCTTATTAATATATATACAGTAATAGTATGTAACAGTTCTCTAATAGTTTTGTCTGGCACTTTGACTTATCATCTGTTTTCCTGTGTTCCTTTTCTTTTCCAATCACAGTTGTGCATGGTAGAGTTTGGCTTTCCGTCCTTTCCGAACCAGGCTGTTGCCATGCGTCCCTTGACAACTGTTGCTGGGATACCATTCATGTACTCCTGGTCCCCTTTGCAGCAGAACTTCATGGTACTGGATGTGGACAATAAACACACACACACACACACACACACACACATTAACACATTAAAAGCACTCAATCATGATCACCATTCGCAGCCTGTGTCTGCAGAAAAAGAAGGAGAAAGAAAAGCATAATTTTATGGCACTGGTCATTTTGAAAGTAGGTCATCCTGCAGCAGTGCATTCACATGTTCTGACAGCCCTAAGCATGTGTTTTTGAAATCATCTCTCAGGTAGAGGAGGATGTGCGTCTTTAAACGCCTACACTCACAGGCACAAATATAGGCATATATACAAAAACACCCACTCGCAATACAAATTTACAATATCGTGCATTTCTCTCTCTTTTAAAAAACTCACTAATACAGTGTAAAATCACAGCCTTCTTCCTAACGTCTTTTCCCCCTCTTTTTGTCTCTGAGGTGGAAGATGAGACGTTTCTGCATAATATCCCCTACATGGGAGACGAGGTGTTGGAACAGGATGAGGCTTTCCTGGAAGAGCTTATTGACAATTATGACGGGGTGCATGGTGACAGAGGTGAGCGTCACAAAATACTGTACGAATTTACCAGAACTGGACCGAATCTCTTCTAGAAAGACCTGAACATTTTAAATTCTTTGGATTCTTTGATGAATAAAAAGTTATTTTATCAATGGTAACCTAAACTTTTCAATAGTAATGTAATGCTGTTCCTGTTGTGATATCAGAATGTCATATGTTTGTGAATGTTAGACCGGAAGTGTGGTGTATATAAGTATCTCTTGTACCTTGATAACAGAGGGAGGATTCATAAACGATGAGATCTTTAAAGAGCTGGTGGAGGCATTGAGCCAATACTCAGACCCAGAGGAAGAAGAGGTGGAAGAGCCCGCAGAGAATGATGAAGAGGAGGAGGATGGGAAAGGCATGCAGAAAAGTGCTGCAGAAGGATCAGAGGAGTCAATAGTGGGCTTCATCAAGAGAAAGAGGAGCACTGCTGAAAGTGAGTTGGTTTTGAACAGAAAAAAAACTGACTAATAACCTGAATTGTATAATGGTATTCAGTTTTTTGTATTTTGTACAAATAATAAGATCTTTAAAGCTGCAGTCCATAACTTTTTTGGGTTAAAATTATTTCAAAAATTATTTTTTTAGCAAGTACATAACCAGCCAGTGTTCAAAACTAACTGCTTGCCTTAGCTCGATTCAAAACGGTAACCTTGTAATAATGTTTTTAATTCCAGTGGTACTGGTGGATTTCTGCGGGAGATTTGAGCATGTGTTGCGTCATTACGTCACATCTGTACACATAAAGAAGGAGTCTCGGCTAGTATAAGCTATATTGAGTGTGAGGATGCTGAAGGTGGAGATTTACAGCCTTTTCTCACTGTACTTGATATAATTAAACTTATTAATTTGATGGCGGATACAGAAAGGTTCAAATGACAATCACCAGTGACAACTAGAGATTCTCCCGCTAAAATGGACTGAGAGTTTGGAAAAAGAGACTGCATACTTTCATGAAATCATGCAACATACTCTACAACACACGCTCTATAAACAACGAGCGTGTGTGCGACAGTAGGCTGCGGTAGGCTAAATTATTTACGACAGCAGTAATGGACAATTCCGCTTCCAACCTGTCGGGCGATCGCAGAGGAAAAGTTACTTGGTGTTGCTTTAATGCCAGTATCCACACTCTGTGGTGACTGACAGCTGCACATTCTCCTCAAAACATTGGATTCATCCACGCTGTGCCATGCCGTGTCGAGGTACAACTCACTTAAAGTTGATAATTCCGTGAATAACTGCAATTGCAGATTTCGAACAGAGATATCGACAAAGAGGAAAAACTGCGGACTGCAGCTTTAAACCAATAAATAAATTGAGTTAAATGGCCATATTTCGAAAAATGTTAAATTAAGTTAAATGGCCATAATTACCATACAATTAGGGCTTTTAATAGACACTTTGCAGTTGAATTTTACTGGTTGAATAACAAATAGACTAGAACGCACATGTATTGCCCATCAGTGTGTCTGTGTCTGCGTCCAATTGTTTGCTCTGAATGTTGCCTCTATTCCCATTGAGAGCCGGGTAAACCTGTTTGTTCAGTCAGTTTGTTTTAGGCCAGAATCCCGTTACAGTACACATTGACCCTTTCGCCACAGCAGAAGAAACATACACACACACACACACACACACACACACACACACACACATAAACACTAGTCAGCTTTTACTTTATAAGTCAAATTCCAGGCAATGCTGATTTTACTCATACTTTTCCATCACCAGGAAGAGATGTGTCCACCAATAAGAAGATTCCTCACGACAAGATTTTCACAGCTATTGCATCCATGTTTCCATACAAAGGCACCATGGAGGAGCTAAAGAACAAGTAGGCCACACAATTGAACATCTGAACTCTGTGTGTGTGTGTTTAAACTTCCCTTTAGAAAGGAATGAGATTAGAATGTGAAGCAGGCCGGATTCAAACCTGCCTCTCCCAAATGTGCAACTTGTAGAGCGTGTGCGCCGATCCCACGACATCTGTCAACATCTGATCTCTTTAACAGTGAAACTTTAGTATAAGTAAATGTGAACTGTGTATTTTAATAACTCGTTTCAAATGTTGTTGTTTTTTTCTCATTCTGAACACTCCCCTGCCTTCCATTATTTGGACAAACAGGTGAGCTTGTTTTAGATGGATTTCAGTCCAATTAAATCCAATTAATTTCAGTTAAACATATTTGGATTTAATCTCGAAGTTGCTCAACATTCAACAAGCTTTTACAACCATGGTGGCAAACCTAACATGCATGCACATTCCTCACTTGAGTAGCAAAGAATATGTCGTGCCAATTTAAAGCCGTGGTAAATGAAGGTTCATGGGAAGCTCCTCTGGCTCTGCTGTCAGCTGGCTGTGCAGCCCTTGCAGCAGCAGTGGAAACAAAAACCCGTCACAGTCTGCATTATCCAACTGTTTACTGTTTCATGTCATCATTGTTCATTCCACCAGCTGTGCTCATTTTATTTCTTTCCGGTGGCTGGGGGAAATCTGTTGGTCATCCCCTGAGTTGTAGTTCATCCCCTGTTTTGTTATTGTAAAACTAATTCAGTACTTTAAAGGGACAGGTCATCCAAAACAGAATATTCTGTCATCCTTTTATTCACCACAAACTTTTTTTTTTTGTAAAACAAAAAAATACATTGACAACATACAAAATATAAATTACACACAACATTACAGTTCATTCTAGTGACTAGTTAATAATTTTTTTGAACAACACGAGTCAGTATGTATGTAGGCTTTAAGTAAAGTGTTACCTTTAATTTTTTTGGGGTGAACTAATGCTATAACTATTTACTGATCTTTGACACCATAAAAATATAGAAAATAGGACAAATTGATTCTCAAACTCTAAATCCTCAAATAATGCACTGTTCACCCACATACACTACCATTTAAAGATTAGGGTCAGCAAGTCTTTTTTTCATGAATACTTTTATTCACAAATGATCAATGATAATTACAATTGTCAAAAGTGACAGTAACTATGTTTCTGTGCTAGAAAAATAATTTCTAAATATTATACATTGAGTTAGGTCAACTTAATTTAATTAAGTTGGGCCAACTTAATTTTAGAACATTTTAATTCTAAATATTAGTTATTGAGTAAAGCCAACTCAATTTTGGAAAATTTTAATTCTAAATATTAATTATTGAGTTGGGTCAACTTAATTTTTATTATTATTTTTTTTAATTCTAAATATTAATTATTGAGTTGGGTCAACTTAATTTTGGATTTTTTTTTTAATTCTAAATATTAATTATTGAGTTGGGCCAACTTAATTTTTAATTATTTAGAGTTTATTTGAATTATTCCTTAAAATACAAATCATGGTTTCCATAATAATATAAAGCAGCACAACTGTTTTCAACATTGAAAATGATAATAATAATGAAGGTTTTTTGTGAGTAATGATGCTAAAATTCAAATACATTATTAAATAAAATGTTAAAATATATTCAAATAGAAAACAGATATGTTGTAAATGTAATAATATTTTACAAAATTATTTACTGTATTTTTAAAATTAAAAGCCTTGGTGACCCCAAACTTTTGAACAGTCTAAATGTAAATTAGCATTTCTCATTTCATGATACATTCTCAGTCAGGACGAGAAAGGGACACCACGTTTTCATATACAGCTCATGACATCCTGATGCTCTGAATATAACGTGTACATACAGTTTTAGATTTGCCTTTTTGTTTTGCTGCTATTGCAAGTAATAATGTAACTTTATTTTTCTCTCTCTTGCAGGTATAAGGATCTCCTGGAGCCGTCCAGCCCTGTGAAGTTGCCTCCTCTCTGCACGCCCAGCATGGACGGCCACTTTGCCAAATCTGTTCAGAGGGAGCAAAGTCTGCACTCTTTTCACACACTTTTCTGTCGCCGCTGCTTTAAATACGACTGCTTCTTGCACCGTAAGACATAATATTCTTCTCTAGTCTGCAATGCAAATTATTTTGATGTTTTATATCTTGATCAGTGAATCAAACATACAGATAGCTGCTTAAAACACCCATTAAAGTTAGTCTCAAATGATCTGATCACAAGTGGTCAGCCAAGATTTACACTACAAATGTGATGTAGTAGTCCCACATGTTTTTGACTGCCTCCAAATAGGGTTTTGGACCTTGTTTACCATTGTATTTAGTGCTGACCACTTTATGTTGTTTGTGCTCAGCTTTCCATGCATCTCCTAATGTATATAAGAGGAAGAATAAAGAGATCCGAATGGAGACAGAGCCCTGTGGACTGGACTGCTTCCTATTGCAGGTACAGTTTCTAACGAATTCACAACTTTACGGTCAATTTATAATTGAATTACCACCTATTTATTTATTAATAATCTTTATCTTTCACCCTTCTTTGGACACAGAAAGGGGCAAAAGAGTTTGCTGATCTAAACATACTGAGGTCTCAAAGGTCCCGACGTCGACGCCGACTGCCCCGCCCCTCAAGTTCATGTGGCCCCACAGGCTCTGGTGAGGAGGAAAAAGAAGGAGACAGCGACCACGATACCACCAGTTCCTCAGGTACAGTTCCTCACAGTTCCCCACCAGTTCCTCACACACACCAATGTGCATAAACACAAACATACAAAACAAAATCTGCTTATCCACACTTTAAAAGCAGGGTTGGCAGTTTGTTTCTAAAACACTTTTCCCCAAATTTGTTTAAACTGTCTTTACATACCAATACACATCTAAAATGTAAGTACTCTGAAGAGTATAAAAAATAAAAATCGAGTGTCTGTTAGTCTGTAGTAGTTTCTCTGTTGAATACTTTCAAAATCCAGCAGTTTTGAGCAAAAGTTTCTCAAACCTACCTACCCTGCCTTTAATGTACAGTCACAATGGATAAAGGGTTAATAAAACCAAAATAGCACACAGGCAAACTTTACATTCCTAAAATATAGATTGCCATAATAAGAAAATAACTCTTGTCCCATTGAGGTGAGTTTGCTTGTTTTGTTTTGAAGCTTGTTTCCCCTACAGAATAAAAAAAAGGTTATTCTTATGTCAAAATTCTTGAGAGATAGTATCTCATAATTCGGACTTTATAAGACACACTTGCGACTTTATATCATGCAGTTCTGAATCAAGATGTAAACTCGCAATTGTCTTTTACAATGTTTTATTCTGTGGCGGAAACAAGCTTCCGTAGTTGTTTGATTGCATTGGACCAAAGACTGAAAATGGTTATTGGAACACAAGAACATGGCAGTTTTTATCATTTTTGCCAGTTGGATGATAAAATGAGCAAAATGACCATTCTGGTTGTCAGCTGATATTAAAGATTTGTTTTTTAAATGTATCAGTATCAGTTAGTATTGCATATTCACTTGTACGTAATCTAATGCATCCTTGCTGAATAAAAGTTTTAGTATCTTAAAAAAGAGACACCGAACTTTTCTATTCAGTTCTGATTCACTTTAGCAAAGATTCATCCAACACACTGGTAGACCGACATAATGTTTTGGATAGAAACCTCACATTTACCTGTGTGAATGTTTGTGTGTCAGAGAGTAACTCCCAGTGTCCCAGTCCCACCAAACTGAGACCAGGAGAGGAAGAAGCGAAGGAGTCCAAGCCGCCGCCTCAGTGGGGTGGAGCAGAGGAGTCTCTGTTTAGAGTCCTGCACGGCACATATTACAACAACTTCTGCTCTATTGCACGATTGATTGGCACCAAGACGTGTCGAGAGGTATGTTAAAAAATGACAAAGAACAGGTGGTCAAATATGTAACTTTGGCTTGTTTGATAATGTACCTTTGACATTACTGAATTTACTCAAAAGCAAAAACTATTAAAATGTAGGACTGTGTGCATGTGTGAGCTTTTCCCAGAAAGATGTGGTTTGGCTAACTGGAAATGTGATTACCTCAAATCGTGTGTTTTTCTTTTTTTTTTTGGGAATGGTCCAAATCTTTTTCTAGTGCGTGCGTATATGTGTGTGTGTACGCGAGCTCATATGGCAAAGATCAACATGATAATGAGTGGTTACGTCTCAGTTGGGTTTCAAAATACTGACTCATGCCCATTAAGTGTTGCAGTGTGTGTGTGGGGGAATGTACATGTGTTGCAATGCTCTGTGTGTGTTTGTGTCAGGTCTACGAGTTTGCAGTGAAAGAGATGCTGATTCACCGTGTTCCTCTGGAGGATGGTGGGATCTCACCTCAGAAGAAAAAACGAAAGCACAGGCAAGATGTTCACACACCCTCCACCTTCTCCTGCCTTATAGATTTACATTGTAGTTACAAACATACGAAGATACAAAATACGAACAATAGAGTTCAACAGTGTTTCTGTTTTTTTTGATAGATTATGGGCAAAGATACAGCTGAAGAAAGGTAAGACTCTCTACTGAAACACCAGAGACCTGGTTTCAGTGGCTTGGCAGGTTCAGGAATGGACAAACAGAAGGAAAAGTCATGGATACTTCCATAGTTGGGGCGGGGCGATTATGACATTATGGCTGGCAATTAGTCAATCAAAACCATTAAATTAATAACTGCAATAATTTGTCTATGTGCATTACATTGTGAGCTTATATAACACAACATAATATTCTAAATGTTTCAGTACTTTATTTAATATATTTTAAGTATTTTAAATGCGTAATTCTTAACAGTTTGTTAAAAAATGGCAAAAGGCCTATTTATCTGTTATAAATATAATTCAGTTCTAAAATATTAAATTCTACTACATATTCTACAAAATTGCAGTTAGTTAATGCATTAGGTATTATGAAATAATAAGGACCAACATTTTAATTAAATTTAATTTGCTTGGGAACCTTGGTTATTTCTTTTCTTTATCTCCCTGTTTGTTGTGCAGACAACTCATCCAATCAAGTGTACAATTATCAGCCATGTGACCACCCAGAGCACCCGTGTGATAGCTCCTGTCCATGTGTGGTGACACAAAACTTTTGTGAGAAATTCTGCTTGTGCAATCGAGAGTGTGAGTTCAACGCAAATGTACATGCACACACATGCAAATACGTGAAGTATATATACACAAGTTCCTTAAAGGGATACTCCACTTTTTTTGGAAATATACGCTCATTTTACAACTCCCCCAGAGTTAAACATTTGGGTTTTACCGTTTTCGAATCCATTCAGCTGATTTTCTGATATTTAGAAGAATATCAGTAACCAGACAGTTTCTGGTCTCATTGACTTCCATAGTAGGAAAAAATATCTAGGGGGATTTGTAAAATGAGCCTATTTCCAAAAAAAAGTGGAGTATCCAATTAATATCTGCGCACCACTAGGGGGCGACAACAAAACAATATCAGACCCCTAGTGATGCATTGCAGTGAAGAAATTAAACATTTTCTGTAAAATTTAGTCATTTGAACATTTATTTAACAATTTTCCTTTTAGTTACATCTCAAACATTCACAGGTCACTCTGACCTAGTTTTGCTCTGTGTTTTGGTTGTAGGTCAGAATCGGTTTCCCGGCTGTCGCTGCAAGACTCAGTGTAACACCAAGCAGTGTCCGTGTTACCTGGCGGTGCGGGAGTGTGACCCTGACCTCTGCATGACCTGTGGGGCCGCAGATCATTGGGAAAGCAAACAGGTTTCCTGCAAGAACTGCAGCATCCAGAGAGGACTCAAGAAGGTATGAACGAACTACTTTTCAGTGACACTGTGAATAATCAACACTTGTGTCTTTCTATCTGTCTGTGGAGGATAGTAACAATTCTTATTAGTGCTGACTTCTGATTAGTGCTTGCTTGCTAGAAAAAAAATATATATATATGTGGTGCATCAATCAGTTCTTTTTACTTTTACTGGAGTCATATTTTAATAGGGTATCTATACTTTTATTACTCAAAGTACTTGATTTGTGTACTTTGTCCACCACTGCCATCTATCTATCTAAGATCATCCAGTATGGGACATGCTGATAATCAATGGGAAGTTGAATGTTTTTTAACCTGTTTGCCAGCACCTGCTCCTGGCCCCATCCGATGTTGCAGGGTGGGGTACATTTATCAAAGAGTCAGTCCAGAAGAACGAGTTAATCTCGGAGTACTGTGGAGAGGTGTGTGGAAATAAACATTCGATTCTGTGATTCTTCTGTTACATTCTTAGTGATCTGATTAATGCATTGTGCATGCGTGTGTGCGTGCAGCTCATTTCCCAAGATGAAGCAGACCGGAGGGGCAGAATCTATGACAAGTCCATGTCCAGCTTTCTGTTCAACT
Organism: Pimephales promelas; assembly: GCF_016745375.1. The sequence goes on from NW_024121321.1 coordinate 23,377,459, forward strand.
TGAACAATGGTACTGGCTACATTCATTATATTATATTACATTATATTATATTATAAATTGGTTTTCACAAGTTTTTTTCATTTTATTCCAGACTTTGTTGTGGATGCCACTCGAAAGGGGAATAAAATACGATTCGCCAACCACTCTGTCAACCCCAACTGTTACGCAAAAGGTACTTTATTTAATCATAATGATTAATGTGCAAAGACAACACTGAGTTGAAGCTATTAAGGACGTCTGACACTGGTTATTATTGCAGTTGTCATGGTTAACGGTGATCACCGCATCGGAATCTTTGCCAAGCGCTCCATACAACAAGGAGAAGAGCTCTTTTTTGATTACAGGTAGGTTTTGTGAAACACTCATGTAATGACCTGGGCCCGTATTCATAAAGAATCTTAATGCAAAGAGTAACTCCCAGTGGCAAAATTCTAAGAAAATTCGTTTACGTTTACTCTTAAAATGAAAGAAAAAATCCTAGTAAAGAAAAAAGTAATTAAGAGAGCATCTTAAGGTCAAAATTGTTAGGAGTACGGAGGAGGACTTTTAAGGGGCTTAAGAGTTTCTTTAGCAGAGGAGAAAATGTCAGAAAGACGAAGAGGGAGAAAAAATGTGTTGCAGACAATGGATGACACGCTATAGATTGACACCCGGCCCGAATGTTCCTTTAAGGATGGCCTTAAAGTTCATCCATTCACTGGGCTAACAGTAAACACTGTTCCTCTGTCCAGTCGGGCTTTCTCGTCCTTCTTGGTTTTGATTCCATGTTCGTTACATTAAAACCAACATTCAACCACCACTTAAATAGACATGCCAGCAATCAGTGCAATTGGATAGAGTGGAATCATTTTTAGCATTCTAAACCAATCAAATATATTATAGTAAATTAACAGCATGGTAAATAAAAAAAGGATTTATATGCACATGTATAGTGTGTGTGTGAGAGGGAATGGTAAAATAGGAAAAAATTATGCATGTAATTTCAAAGTGAAGGCTTAGAATAGACCATATAGTTAAAATCAATCCTTTTTCCCCTTCTTGGACAACCAACCAATCAGTCTTCAAAAAATTGTGTCATACATAGCAACGTTTTTTTCTTTTCTTTACCTGAATCGCTCTTAAGTTTTTACGTTGGAGTCTTTACATAGGAGTTTTTTTGACAAATACACTGACAGGTTATGATGTATTATGTCAAGGTGTCATAACAAAGACATCTCAAACAATGTCATATTTACATTAAAAATGTCATAATTAAGCAAATTACACTTAATGATAGTACATGGATAAACCCTCCTTCATACTCATGACACGTGTCATGTCAGTCTTAAGCACATCCCTTCAAGTAAAGTGTTACCCTGAGCTTTTCCGTTTTGCTGTTTGTTTCATCACATGCTCGTGTATCTGTGTAGACCAGTGTTTACTGTGATAATATTTGATTATTCCTTCAGTATCTCATTGAATAGTAGACAAAGAGAGTGAGAATCATCGTGTTCCTAGACAGGTTTATCATGCAATGGGATGTCTCTTTCACCCTTTTACCAAGCATAGGGTTAAAACAAAAGGGTTTGATATTTTATATGTCGCTGTATAATGTATTTGCCTCATCACGAGCCTATGGTGAAAAGGGTTACACTCATAAATGCATTGTAATGAGATTGATGGTTTTGTGACATTATTTTATTTTTTCTGTTTCTTAGGTACAGTCAAGCGGATGCATTGAAGTATGTGGGCATTGAGAGGGAAAACGACGTGTAGATATGCATCTTGAGCGTGTCCGCATTTAGCTGGTAACATTTTGACCTACCCACAATGCTTTGCACTTCACTGAGGGTGAGATTTAAGAATTCCTACGGGGCATGGTTTTGTAATGACATCACAGATCGATCTGATGATGCATTCAGAGGATGATGTCACTATCTTAACCTATGGTGTAACCGAAATTGTCTGAACAAGCGTTTTTGTTTACGTTTTTTTGTGATGATGTTTGTAATGACATTGAAGAAACCAAAAGGCGTCCTCAAATTGACAAATGCCCTCTTCCACATTTGCACTATATCGCCAATACCACAGGATATTGATAGATGGCATCATTTTCTCTGTCATGGAAGGAAGAATGCCAGTTTTGTAATAAATTCAATCTCTCCATTCAAAAGGCTCTGTAAACGGCTTTTGAAATAGCTATAACCTCTATATGCTCAATGTATACTTACTGAAAACTGAATGCATCACACCTAGCCGTCGTTGTTGTTTCTGGTCAGTATATTAGACAGTGCAAAACATCAAGCAATATTTCATTGTTACATTTGCACTTCTAGTCAGTCAGGTCAGTATCTTCTCTTTCTAAAATAAACTTCAGTAAACTTGTCTGCAACCTGATGTCATTTGATGTTAGCCTGTTACTGTAATGTGCATTGCTATCTATCTATCTATCTATCTATCTATCTATCTATCTATCTATCTATCTATCTATCTATCTATCTATCTATCTATCTATCTATCTATCTATCTATCTATCTATCTATCTATCTATCTATCTATCTATCTATCCAGCTATCTATCTATCTATCTATCTATCTATCTATCTATCTATCTATCTATCTATCTATCTATCTATCTATCTATCTATCTATCTATCTATCTATCTATCTATCTATCTATCTATCTATCTATCTATCGCTGCTTGCTGTATTGCACAAAGCTGGCTCATGTTGTCAGATTACTATTCTAACTAACATAGCACTAAGGCAGTTAATCTTCATTCCTGCTTAAACTGTATGAGGTTAAATATTGTTAATGTTGTGTAGAAGTAAACAAAACAAGTAACCATATAAACCGACAGACTGAATGTGAACTGTGAGCTAAATGATATTGTTTAGCAGGCTTTTTTTTTTAAGAGTGAGTGTACAAAATAGGCCTAACAAGGGTTAGGGTTTTGGTTTCATTGTACCATTTTATGTAAAATAAAGAGCTAAACCAAATGACCATCTTTGTTTAATATGCCCTAGATTCTAACAACACTTCACATGTCCACTAAATGGAAAAATGGACAATATGCTGAGAAAATAATTCCTAGTGTCTTGTAAATGTAGTTGCATTTTTATCTGAACTATTTTGTGCTTTATATTTATCCCAAAACATTGAAGCCCACAGAAAAGAGCTTTCTGAAAAAGTCGAGTGCAATTGAATTTACAGATGTTAAGAGCAGGTATACATGTAGAAAACGTAGTGATGTTGTGTTTGACACGTTTAACTCAAGACATTATGTCTGCGTCTGTCTGAAATGATTCATTATAGAAAGAGTCTTCCTTCAGACTTTTTATTAAAGTGTCATTTGGGATGTGTTGTTTCTACAGTCATGGTTATTTACAATGAGAATGACGATCAAAACCAGAACTAAAGAATGAAGAACACCTTGTCACACCTGACCACAAAGCTGAAATGACCTCCTTGTAAGCCTTTGAGGGATAGCATTATAATATTTTTTATAATATTTTGTGTTAGTAGCTCTGAAGTCGAAGGTAGCATGAATCCTAGAAAGGAAATGACATCAGAGCGTTAATTTACTCACAGCAAATGCCATTTTCTCTGTCGATCAAAAGTTCAGGGTCTTTGAGATTCTTTGAGTGTCTTATTCTCAAAAAACTGCATTCATTCGGTCCAAAAAATCTGTAAAACAGTAATAATGTGAAATATTACATTGAACATAATGGTAACACTTTACTTGAAGGGGTGTGTGCATAAGACTAACATGACACCTTCATAATCATGACATGACACGTGTTATGAATATGAAGGAAGTTTTTATGCATGTTTGTGACAACTGTCATTAAGAGTCATTCGCTCAATTATGACATTTTTAATGCAAATATGACAGTGTTTGAGATGTCTTTGTTATGACACCTTGACATAAACCAATACATCATAACCTGTCAGTGTCTTTGTCATGTCAACTTGACATTACTAAGACAACACAACCTGTCATAAACATGACATAGCAGATTAATTATCAAACTTAAGAAACCACCTAGTTTTATTGGTTAACATTACATTAAACTGTCAGGTCGTTGGTTTTGACATTGGCTGTCATGAAGACATTATAACATTTTAATGACAAATTGAATTAGTACCACTGTAGTTGAGGTCACGAAAAATATTCATGACACAGTTATAATGCCTCATGACAGCCAATGTCAAAGCCAACTACATGACAGTTTAACTTAATTTAATGTTAAGTTGTTACTGCCGGGTTATGATGTATTGGTTTATGTCAAGATGTCATAAAGACATCTTAAACAATGTCATATTTGCATTCGAAATGTCACTTAATAACAGTTCAGTTGTCATAAACATGCATAAACCTTACTTCATCATGTCATGGTTATGAAGGTGTCATGCCATTATGAGTGGTTACGTCTTATGCACACCCCTTCAAGTAAAGTGTCACCAAAATTACTTGAACTTTAAAATAAGATATTTTAAAATTGAATATATTAATTTGATGATTACAAAGCTGATTTTTCACTCTTCAATGTCAAGAAATCATTCTAAAATGATTTTCTGCTTAAGAAACATTTATTATTGTTTTCCATGTTCAAAACTATTGTGCTGCTTCATGATGGTCTTTTTCTTTTATGAATAGAAAGTTCAAAAGAACTATAATATAAATCTTTGGTAACAATGTCTTTACTGTCACTTAAGATCAATTTAATGGATCCTTGAAAACAAAATCTTACTGACCCCAAACTTTTGAATGGTAATGTACTGAAAAGTAAATAATGGTATATGTACTGTTTGCCTCAAGTACAAATATCATAATTTCCGATTTGGTCAAACAGGAGTGCATGTATGTATGTGCATTTGGAAAACATTTCACAGTGATTTAGTGAATTGAAATTGCATGTAAAATGGATCCCTAAGGAGAATGTCATGAATTTATTGATACATTTCTCCAAATGAAACAAACAGACCTCCACATGCTTGATCACTGATGTGGTTTTCTTCAAACATCCAGTTAAATGTATGTCAATGAGGTAACATTCATTTTAGCTGCAGCTGGTTAAAGCATTGACAGAGACCTCATTTACACAAACATACATCACACAAACTAGTGCTGAATACCAGCCATCTTCTCATATCACATGAACATTCATTGGAAAAATACCAATCTGGTGTAATTATTTATGCTCACTTTTTAAAGAAATGTCAAGTATGAAGAGACTTTGAAAGGTGTTCATCCCTGTGCAATTTAATTCTTCATTCAAGACTCTTTTCAAAGTAAAAATGAATTGAATGTCTATATTCCACTGGTTCAAAGGGTGATAGAAGGGAAGAAGTAAAAGAATGAGGGATACATGAAGATAAAAGATTAACAGAAGAGACATAAGCGGAGGTTTAGAAACCTGGCAGAGGTCATGAGGTTAAAGCTGAACTTATTCAACACTCATCTATTCAAAATAGTCTCACTTGCCTGCCTTTTTGTACAAATTTGAATGATAAAAAGAGAAGTACACTTTATTTATACATATACATTAACAGCATAATCTGTGGGTGAATATTTAGCGATCTCTTTGATAAAAGCTTTTATGGCTCTGTTAAAGAAACAGACTAAAGAACATGTGCCTGGCACTGGAAGCAGCGGATTCTTCTTTTTCTTATTGCATTTCGATGAAAAGTGCAGTAGTCATGCAAAATGCATAGCTTCTAAAGATAATATATGTTCTACATTATTTGCTCTTTTTTGTTTTGTTTTGATTGCTCATTTTACATCATGAAAGACGACGAACGTGAACTAAGCTCTGGGTAAGATGCCATCAAAACAGCTAAGAAGCAGCAGCAGCAGCAGCAATAATGGTGTCCTACAGCAAATGCATGAAGAAATGTATATAAAAAAAACATGACTTTATACATGGGAGTCTTCCATCCACGGACTTCAGTCTGGGATGTGTGAAAGCCTCTCGAGCACAATAACTTCTCAGTGATCATGACCTTGTGCAAACATTTCAGCTGCTTTATGACTAGTTTTGTCCTTACTTAAACAATCAATTGCAATTCATGATATTAAAGGAGTAGTTCACTTTAAAAAAAACTTTTGCTGATAATTTACTCACCCCCATGTCATCCGAGATGTCCTTGTCATTTTTTCTTCAGTCGAAAAGAAATTAAGGTTTTTGATGAAAACATTCCAGGAATTTCTCCGTATAATGGACTTCAATGGGAACCAAACGGTTCAAGGTCCAAATGAGAGTTTCAGTGCAGCTTCAAAGGGCTTTAAACGACACCAGACGATGAATAAGGGTCTTAACTACTGTAGGACCCTTCGAGTCATGACTCGAAAAAAGATTCGTTCATTTTGATGAACGAGTTTGAAGAGGAGAGTCACCAACGCTCATCACAGAACAGAGCAAGGCGTACATTTGTGCTTATAAAACTTAAACTTTTTTATTTATTTTTGAAATGAGCGATCGTTTCGCTAGATAAGACCCTTATTCATCGTCTGGTGTCGTTTAAAGCCCTTTGAAGCTGCACTGAAACTCTCATTTGGACCTTGAACCGTTTGGTTCCCATTGAAGTCCATTATATGGAGAAAATGCTGGAATGTTTTCATCAAAAACCTTAATTTCTTTTCGGCTGAAGAAAGAAAGACATGGACATCTTGGATGACACGGGGGTGAGTAAATTATCAGCAAAAGTTTTTTTTAAAAGTGAACTACTCCTTTAAAACATGTTAAGATTGCTGTTCCTCTACATTCTAAAGATGTCATTTTAGTGTTTCTGTCACTCCATTATTGGTCCAAAGCTAAAACAGGAACAGTCTGTCTACTTTTTTTCCCCCTGGAACAATAAACCCTGTAGATTGTAGACTCCACAACTAAGTAAACACATTCAGCCAGCAGATCCACACTATAAAAGTGCAGTGTGTCCAAAACAGTTCCCAAACTTTCATCTTGTGTACCTGATAGGCCGCTCAATAAGGCTAAAGTACACCATTAACATTTTTACTGACGAAAATAAAAGCATTATGAATGCAAAACCGACCACATAAATATAAAACTTGCACGCGTTACAAAATGTTTTCTTTCCTTGAAAAATAAACTGGGAAAAAAATATATTAATTCCAATTGTTTTGGGGTTTTTTTTCCTGGTTGGGAATCACTGGTCTACAACACTTGTTTTTAAAATCATGAATATGATGTAGACTGAACAGAAGTATGACATCATGGTACACTTCTATAAAAAATCTATTGCAGTTTGCTTTGGCCCACAGGAAGAATTCCCTACGAACAGACAGAGGACACGAGGAGGAAAACGGCTTCTCTGATCGCTGAAAACTTATTCCGGCCTGCATTGGGTTTGTAAAATATAAAGGTAGGTCATTTTGAAGGTCAGTGTCGAAATGCCTATAGAATGGCTTGAAAAGGTGTATGTTGCTGTGGCAGCAGTGAGAAGAACACGTAGCTCTCTATCATATGCCATCATGATCAGTGTTACCGACTGAACAACACACCATGTTCATGTCTGACGCTTGGAAAGATGGCTAGACATCGCATGGCCTTCAGCCAAGAAACTTTTCTTTGTAAACCTTTCAAGGATCCAATTTTACAAAAATGTCCTAATCTTTATGAATGTTATACCTCTGTTGTTTGCAAGCAAAATGGCTACTATCACAAAAACACCTTTCTGCAGTTGTTCACATGCCACAGAAACAATATTTCCCCTGACATATTATTGTTCAGCACATTAAAGTCATTGTGCTCTAAAGAAGCTGAAGCCATTCAATGCCATTTGACTCTCCATCTCTTATAAGCGCCGCAACCGAATTTAGGCAGTAGTTTAACATATAAACTTAAATACCATTAGCTATGTCTGAGCGTATTCATCCATACTATATGCTAAAGTAGTTTCAGTGATGAAAAAACAGATATGTGTAAACATATCTACATCTTAGAAACTTTGTTCTCTGAAGGTTGTTGTGCATTTTGTGCAGGTTATCTCATTAACACAACAGCATGACTATGAGACACTTAAATCTACACTACTTTTGCCAGTACACAATAATGAGCCAAAAAGATTTCACATAGCCTAGTATATACAGGGCTCCCACATCATTAGACGAATGCATTTTCAATTTTTCCAGTCATTTATGTGTGATAATACAGATTTTTATTAAATTATTTATAGGGCTGTCAAACGAATAATCGCATCCAAAATAAAAGTTTGTGTTTACATAATATATGTGTGTGTACTGTATAATTATTTTATATAAATACACACACATGCATGTATATTTGAGAAAAAATATTAATCATATATAAAATATTTATATATAGTATAAATTATATATAAATCTATATACATGAAAATATTTCTAAAATATATATAAGCATGTGTGTGTATTTATATATATATATATATATATATATATTTATATAATTATTATACACAATGCACCCACATATATTATGTAAACACAAACTTTTATTTTGGATGCGATTAATCGCGATTAATCGTTTGACGGCCCTAATTATTTATTTTAGTTCTATTATTTATTTTTAAAACATTAAGTGAATTTTCAACCAAGAAAATATTTTTGAGATGGACATAGCTAGAAAGATTTATAATGACTACAGAAATTTTGAATTGGTTTTCAATTTCCATTACATTTCCAGTCAGTTGTGATCTTTTTTTTTTTTTTATATGGCACTCACAAAAAGTGAATTTCTAACCTACAAAACTGAGTGAAATCAGCATAACTATACAGATTTACATTGGGTATACAGAACGTTTTTTTTTTTTCAGTCATTCTTGATTTTTAAAAATATGCATTTTGTAAAAATAATATTATTGATATCGCATGCAAAAAAGTGAATTTATAACCAATGAAATACTGCTGAGATGGGCATGATTATAAAGAATATTAATTGTCAACACAAATTTACATGATTGTATTCATTTCCAATACGTTTTATAGGCCTGGAAATCACAATTCTAAAATTCCCTGATATTTCCAAGTCTCTGTAACCGTGGGAACCCTGGATCAGTCTTTGAAAGTTTCCTGTAATGTTGCTGAGGCACTTCAGTCGGCCTGCACTGCCAATGCTCATTGATCAGATGGTAAACTGCCTTTAGCCTGCTTATTTTGAGCCCTGCCAAAAGCACCAAATATCAGATTACACTGTAAAAAATAATGGGACAGAAAAATAAATATACAGTAACATTACCATAAAAGCGAAAGATACATAAAAATAAAATAAAAATCACATTTGCAACTCATTACTTAGTCTCCACTATTTTACCTCCCTCATAATCACCAGTACTTCTCTTTTTTCTTCCAGACATCCCTCAGTCTGTAGTTGTGTGTTATTCATTGGGACTTTCCTCCTGTATTTCCGGCAGGTTCTTTCTATCCTTTCGTAGTGTATCAGTGAGGGGCCGAGAGGAGCTGGGCGACTCGAGCTGTTTCGGTTCGTTCGTGTGGTAACTGCCTTTATACCTGTACAGGTAAATGTAGAGGCCGTACAGGATCAGGAAGAGCAACATCAGAGACACAGTGACGATTACTGTGGAGAAACACACACACACACAGAGAGAGAGAGACAGCAGTCTTTAGCATTAAGTTTAATACTCTTATGGTGCCCTAGCTGAGCTGTCTGCAAATGATGGATTAAACATAATTTGTATCATGTTGCAGAATTCACAGGACAGACTGCTGACTGTCAGCCCACATGTACTCAAAAGCTTTAAAGGGATAGTTCACCCAAAAATAAAAAATCTATATATATGTGCTTTTCTGTGAAACACAAATGGAGAATTTTAATGCATTATAATTTTTTTTTTGATTGTTCTAGTCACTTTGACTTGGTTGTTATTATGGAAAAGAGTTGCATGAAGAATCTTCTATTTTTCTGTGAGATCTGCACTCGCTGGCAAAGAGGATTAAGTGTGTGTGAATGTGTGTGGGAAACAAGTCTTGTTTATCCTGGAAAAGAGATGACAATCAGCTAGAGAAAAAGAGGATTTGAGGTAAGCAACAATGGTCGACTGCAAAAAAAGAGCAAGGATACAGATAAAACGTTTTATGAAAATTGTGAAAGTTTGTTCAATTTGAAAATTGGTCTTGTTGCATTGTTCTGATGGGTCTTTTATCTCGAAATGATCTTGTTAGTATTATAAAAGAGGTTCTGTAACATTTACAGCAAAAAATTTATCTAGAACATACTAAGTAACAGTAACATTGTCCAGAATAAGGTCATTTGTAAAGATCTGATGCTTACTCCTTAATTTATTCCATATACATTATATTATCGTTTTATCACTGATGATACCAAGTTTCTGTCATTTGCAGAAGCTCGGCTTTATGCAGAAGCTTATATTCCCATGAATGTTCCCTAATCCTGTGTTCTGCAAATTAAGAGGATTTTAAAAATAGGTTTTAGCTTCTGAAACAGAGAAGATCAGCATAATTTGCAGTTCTGGATGAAATGGAATAAAAGACAAAAAGAAAACAAAACAAGGAAAACAGAATATAGAATTGTACTTAGATTTAACAGAAATAGTTTGTTTTTTTGTCACTTTTTTTGAGAGGGTGGTGGAAATGTGACGGGAAGCATCAGACATAAGAGGTGTTCGGAAAATAGCGCTAAATATTATTTAAAACAATGACTGTAAACTTACATGTCATCCAAGGTGGGGTGACATCATCATGAATGTAATAAAAGACTAAAAAAAGAAGAAGAGAGAAGCATTACTTGAGGGTTAAAAACAACATTCAATCACAGTTCAATAACCAAAACATTCTGTGAGAGAAGAAATGCAACAAATTTCACCATACTTTTATTTACTTACACTGCCATTCAAAAGTTTGGGGTCTGTAAGATTTGTTTGATGTTTTTTTTAATAAATCTCTTATGCTCACCAAGGCAACATTTATTTGATCAAAATACAGTAATATTATGAAATATTCATAGAATTTAAAATATAATAGTTTTCTATTTGAATATATTTTAAAATTTAATATATTCCTCTGATGGTAAAGCTGAATTTCAGCAGTTTTGAAACCATAATACTTTTTCTGCCAGGATTCTTTGATGACTCGAACGTTTGAAATTAGTTTTTATGAAAATATAAATGGTTTTATTGTTCCTTTTGATCAATTTAATGCATCCTAGCTGAATCAAAGTATTAATTTCTTTTAAAAAAATGATCTTACTGACCACAAACATGAATAGTACTGTATAGAGTATGTTAGGCATTCATGTGAATGTCAGAACATGTAGTCTTACAAAGGCCAGTGAACCAGGGGTCATCCTCCCAAGGAACATATCCTAAGACGGGGGGAAACGCCCCACAGTTAGACTCCACCACATAGCCTTGAGTCGTCACAGGTGGACTGGTTACATTGGGTCGGAAGTAGGCCTTCAGTGGGGCAAAGATATTATAGCGGACCCCTGATATACAGCCCATAAAACCTGGACTGTTGTGCCTCTGAATTTCGTAGTCTACTCCTCCCACCTCTACAAAGAAGAGCAGAAAGCAAATCAAATGCTCTTTTCATCTAGTAAATGCAACTTTTCATTCACATACAACAAGTTCAAGCTATACAATGTAACTTTTTTCTTCTTCTTCTTCTTCTTCAAAAAAAAGTCAATACATGATCAATCCTTCTGCCAAAATGTGTTTTTTTCGTACCCTAATTCACTATGGTAATGGCTTATTATAAGTTTTTATATTTTATATATACATATATATATATATATATATATACACTCTAAACAATGCTGGGTTGTTTTAACCCAACTTTGGGTAAAATATGGACAAACCCAAATGTTGGGTTAAAAATGTAATAAAAACATTTAACCCAATGGCTGGGTTTGTCCATAATTGGCTTTATGCCCAGCTGCACTACTTCCTGAACTTCAGCCAGCTCCTTGTTTCCTGTCTGCCATTATTGGCCAAATTGATTAATTCAGGTGTGTCTGATTATTGTTGCCATGACTACTGAGGTCAGGTACACCTGAATTAATCAATTTGGCCAATAATGGCAGACAGGAAACAAGGAGCTGGTTGAAGTTTAGGAAGTAGTGCAGCTGTGCATAAAGCCCATTACCCAAAATTGGGTTAAAACAACCCAGCATTTTTTAGTATTATATCTGTAAAGTCAAGTCAAGTCAGCTTTATTTATATAGTGCTTTGACAAAACATTTGTAAAAAGTAATAGAGAAAAGCTGCTCTGGCTTTGACGTGTGTATACGCTGATTTCACGCAACCGCCATTTTGAAATGGCTCTGGAGGGAAGAAAACCAGAAGTTTAATCTAATCTGTTTTTTTTTTTAATTTTTTTGGCCCGCCACCACCTAATCTTTAGGACCTAATCACCTAATCTAATCAGTTTAATTAATCGCCTTTAATCATAGGAGAGTCGCGAATGCGATGGTGTATTGTTGTGTTTAATGTAGAAATTTGTTATTCTAAAAATGTACATAAATTTATAAATAATTTATAAATAATTTCAGAACGTAAAAAAAGAAACAGGAATGAACTATATACAGATCCTATATTGGAAATTAACATCCAATGGTGTAAATCACGGCAACAGCTTCAGGTTGGGGAGTCCAAGGCATTGTTGTCTATCTGTACTTCCAAGATTCTTCCCACCAGAACCTCACTTTCGATTTCAAAATGGCGGCTGCGTGAAATCAGCGTATAGATTAGTTGTCACAACAAGTGGTTGATACAGAGCAGCGAAATCACAGTTTTGTTTTCTAACAACTACAGGGCCAAAAGTTACATAATACCTTCAAAATAAAAATTCTTGTCTTACCCATGACTCTACCCAAGAATATAGACTTTGGTGAGTCAAATCTAGGAATCTCTCCTGGTATTAACTTCTCAATCCACGGATCCATGTAGTCCACCTAAATCCAGGTACAAATCCATATACAAACAGTGTGCTTTGGGGATACTAATAACAGTGAAAAACATGTCAAATCTAGTTTGAGATCCTACCTGTGTCCATACTGTGTAGTTGTGTCGGGTGATGTTGACGAAATGAGGAAAGCCGTCGGCCATGTTTCTGTCAGTCAACTTAAATTTGTAGCTTATTATACCAAGCCGATATCTCAGTGACAGAGTACCTGCAAAGGAAGTGACATCAGTGCTAAAGCTAATGTTTTGAATGCTCTGGTGTGATGTGTGTGTGTGTGTGTGTGTGTGTGTGTTTACCATCTTTCTTGAGCAGGACGGCGATGTAATCATTGCCGAAGGAGCTGATATAGAGGAGCACAGCTGGAGCCTGTAAAGTGCTGAAGCTGAACTCTATGTCATCAGTTGTCGTGTTGTAGCCGAGGGTGAAGTTGTGCCAGTGAGGCTCTATCCAGAAGTTCGCCCACCATGCATCAAAGGAAATGGGCTCTTTGCGGATGTCATACCGCAGCCACGCTCCCACGTCAAAGAACGCCCCGATATCTAAAAGGATGTGACACAAGCAGAGATCATTGTTCATGGGTACCCCTCACACATGTGGATTTAACGTAAAAAAAAAAATCAAATAGACACGATAGACACATCATAAAACTTGAATAATCTCATCATTTGGCAATTCATCATTTTTTTGACTGTAGTTTAGAATATTAATAAGTTTATTATTCTGACCTCTGTGATATTCGGTCTTTAAATTGTAACATTAGGGCAGGAGTTGGACCCACATCCAACTCCTCCCACCTTACAGATACCAACCTATCCATCTCCACCCCCTGATCCCTAACCCCACCCCTAATTCTACCCATCTCCACCCCCTTATCCCAAGATGTCCACCTCTTTATTTCTTCAGTCGAAAAGAAATTCAGCTTTTCAATGAAAACATTCCAGGATTTTCTCCATATAATGGACTTCAATGGGAACCAAACAGTTCAAGGTCCAAATGAAAGTTTCAGTGCAGCTTCAAAGGGCTTTAAACGACACCAGACGATGAATAAGGGTCTTATCTAGGACCCTTCGAGTCATGAAAAAAAAGGTTTGTTCATTTTGATGAACGAGTTTGAACAGGAGAGTCACGAACGCTCATCACAGAACAGAGCAAGGCGTGCATTTGAGCTTATAAAACTTAAACTTTTTTATTTATTTTTTAAATGAGCGATCGTTTCGCTAGATAAGACCCTTATTCATTGTCTGGTGTCGTTTAAAGCCCTTTGAAGCTGCACTGCAACTCTCATTTGGACCTTGAACCGTTTGGTTCCCAATGAAGTCCATTATATGGAGAAAATGCGGGAATATTTTCATCAAAAACCTTCATTTCTTTTCGACTGAAGAAAGAAAGACATGAGTAAAGAAAGGCGTGAGTAAATTATCAGCAATTTTCTTTTTTTTTTTTTTAAAGTGAACTACTCCTTTAAATCATGAGCCCATTATGAATCCTGCTGGTGAGTATAATAGGTGTATAGATATGTGTTTTTTTTTTGTAAAACTCAATTCAGCTCTATGCCATAGTTTTAAATATTCTCACACAGATCATCAAAAGCAATTTAATTCACAGAACAGACAAATCTCTTTTAGTTTTAGCCTAAATCAGCTCTGGATTTATAGGCTTGAAAGTGGAAACTAAAGCCAAAGTCTGTCACTCTCTTCTCAGGCAGTGACTCTCTCTTTAACAGAGGCATCAGTTTATTTGTTACTCCCATTTATTATCCTTAACTATAATCAGTTTTAATCTTTTAAAATCTCCTAAGTCTCATACAATTAAAATGCGTTTGTAATAATTAGTCTTTCCCCAGCTAAAAATGAAAAGATATCACTTTAAATTTGCATATGTTTATTAGGAAACATGAGTAGCAAACATTTGAGTCAGCGTGAGTGTGAGAGAGAATATGCATATGCAAATGTATGTTAACTCACCTAAATGACAGTAATAGCCATCGAAGGCTGTGTTATTGCAGTCACAGGCGTATGAAGCGTACCCATCAATGCACTGGCCTCCGTTTCGACACGGTATAGAGGCATTCAGACACGCTCCAGTGCAGTTCCTACGTATCCCAGCTCTCTCGTCAACCTTCCCCTCCAAATCCAAAGGCACCCCGTTCATCCTCAGCCCACGCAGACAACCCAGGAAAGGCCTTAAGGTGTGATTGGCCGCTCCTGAATTCAGATGCATGGTATGTTTTTGTTTCAACTGCTTGAAGCAATGTTTTCATATTAGCTCTGCTTGAAACTCCAGCTCTATGATTCTTACCTACGAGCAGGGGTTGTGTGAACTTCATTGTGATGTAGGTCTGGCCTGGGAACTTGTGCAAGGCCGGAGGCAGGAAATCAACTTTGAGCCGAGCCATTTTTACATTGATTTCAGCTTCTACATAGTGCCATTCATTATCATTGAGAGGTTTAGGTGAGCGGAGGGTGACGTTTCGAATTCCATCACCCACCATGAAAATAAATACCACCTCAGTTGTAGCTGTGAAAATTTAAGGAGAAACTGATGAAGGAGGTATCAGAATCACTATATATATGGCATATATTTTTAGAATTTATAAAGCTATTCACAATGCCACTGCCATGGAAAGGACACTCACAATTGAGTTCAACTCGTAAGAAATTACGGAGGTGGTCATCTGAGCTCTCTACAAACACTCCGTTAGTGCGGTAGGTCCTGAAGTGGAATGTAATGTCGGCACTGGTGCCGGGCTTGAAGGTGGGGAACTTCAGATAGGTGGGCTTGACGAAAGCTATGGTGTTCCAGATACTCCCTAAGAGAAGGATTTCTCATGAACATATAACAATAACACTATTTGGTAAAAGTAAATTTGTGTATTACGGAGGAAAATGTAAAGTCATCCATCAAAATCAACCCTTTCAGGGTCATAGGCCTCTCTGCTTTGTGTTAGAATAAGCCAAAAGACTGTATATTTCCCTTTACATACATGTCAGGAAGGATCTTCTTATTATATAAGATACACTTTCCTCCATTGTATCATTACTCACTGTCTCCATGGCAGTACAGCGCGCCAACACTGTAGCGAGCTTCTGAACCGGTCCGTTTAGTGTCCCCAATGACAATCCTCCTGACGGGCAGATGATCACGGAACGACAGGTAGCCTTTATCTGAGTGCCTAGTAAATGTGAAGAGTGAAGTGTGAAGTAAGATACAATAAATTAAATTAGAGTAAAAAAGAGTCAAATAAATTACTTGTTTAGCTTGTAGTCATACTATTTCTGTCTTTCTTTAATAACATCAAACACTGCCATTCAGATAAAGTTGAAAAGGTATATTTAGATGACATAAAATTGTTTTTATTTATTCATTCTTTCTCATCTCAGTCTCACCATTGGCGGTAGTCAGCATCACAGTTGCACCAGTACTTGGAGTCGGTGCAGGTTTGATTGACAGCACATCCGCATTTTCCACTTTCAGGAAAAGCTCCTCCCCAGTATTCATGACTCTCATTATGCCGACCAATCCAGTAAGTGTAAGGCCTTCCATCTGTTAACAACAATAAGTAAAATCACAGAAAGACTCAATGGGGTGCAGTGGCAAACTACTGGTAGTGTAGACAAGCCAGTCTCATTGGGATCAACAGAGCAGAGGGCCATAATGACTGGGCCTTACTATAGTTTTGCAAAAATACTGAATGGTAAATGGTGACTGAGAAGATTCCTATACTCAGCAGAGAAAAAGGCTGAGAAGGACATTGACAATACTCAGCTGAGTCAGACTTGTTAGACTCTTCTACTGTTTTTGCACTGAATCCCTAGCTGAGATTAATGCTTCAATAGACATTTAAAAACTCACCGCTGAGGTTCCTTTACACACGATTTTTACCTACGCTATACAATTCAGATACGCAGTGATAGCTGCATTTATATACCACACAGTAAAAGAACATTCAAATGGGTTCAATTATTTGAAGGGATAGTTCACTGAAAAAAGAAAATCCCGAACTTGTGTGACCTTCTTTCTTCTGTGAATTTTAGAAAAACATCTTTCCAAAATTCTTATATGATGAAAGTGAATGAGGGCTAGGGATATCAAACAAAAAGAAACATCATAATGGATAATAAAAGGATTTTATTTTGTGTCTACTCAAAGAATTACTCATAAATCTACTATAAGTCAATAACTTAAAAACTCTACCATATACTGCTTTGGAGGTTTGGAACAACGTGAGGGTAAATAAATGATGACAAAAATTTAGTTTTTGGGTGAACTATATCCCTTTAACTTCATTCATGTATTAAATCACCAACGTACTAAGTTAAATCAAACTTACGTGGTGTATTGAGGAGGCGTGACTTGTAGCATGAGAACTCAATCCACTGTTCGCAGTATAAGGAGGTGTTTGCCAGGGCAGTGACTTCATCCCAGGATGCGTTTACATACTGGACGTCCCCAATGTACGGTTGATCCACAGTGGAGCCGCTCACCTTGGTGCTTTTCATGCGGTTGTGCTCAATGACGGTCCATGATTTTTGCACTAAAATGGGACGTTATAAATTTGAACTATCCAAAATCATGTAAAACCCTTCGAAATTAATTTTAACATGTTAATCTCTTCCACTTCATACATACACATATTGCAGTAGACCGTGAAAGGTTTCAGTGGTCCGCTCAGATCTGGATCTATGGTGTAGTTGCCTGACCAGTACTTCCCATTCAGTCTGTAGGCCTCGCATGACTCCCTGTAGACGGCTAGGATGGAGGGAGATAGAGACAGAGACTTAAAATAGATTGATTCTCATATTTCACCAACAAAAAGTCAATACAGAGTAATCTCCTCGGTGAAAGACACTTACAGTTATGACAAACCTCCCCCTTGTAGCCAGTGTTGTTACACACACACAAGAAGTCATTCCAGGACTGTATACACCTGCCTTCATGTTCACATGGGTTTGGAGTGCACCTGAAAAAAATAAGAGAAGGCTGACACTTTAATAATGCAAGTCTCAAGATATTACATTCTTGGGCATGTCTAATTTTTCTCATTTGCGAGGCTTTGATTCTCCTTTATGAGCTTTAAATGGTTGTCAGTGTTTTTGACAATAAGATTTTTAATGAAAACAAGACAAAAATCTGCTGTAAAAAAATATTTTCCAAATTTTTTGTTCGTCCGTAT
Source organism: Pimephales promelas (assembly GCF_016745375.1). The sequence continues at coordinate 23,395,554 of NW_024121321.1, forward strand.
TACAGACTATGACATTAGACTTTAAGTTAATAAATGAACACTACACTTGTATCCCAAACACATGTTAGTTTATATATCATGGTGATAACATTACGTTGACTTTTGTTCTTTTTATAGAGCTGAGCTCATGTTTTAATCTCCATTTTGATTTTCATTAAGACATCATTTTCAGGTTATTAAGCAGTTTTCCTGATGAAGACTGTTTGCTTGGATACTATCATTGTGAGGTCATTTAGTCCTGTAGTGTTGGCAAACACCCACCCACCCACCCACACACACACACACACACCTATCAGTGATACCGCAGGTGCCCAGCAGAATTTCTGCGTATCTGCCCCATTTCCTCTGCAGCATGACATCTATATCCACCGGCTCATCATCTATAAAGATCTGCTGCATGCAGCCGTGGAAGCGAGACAGCTTGGTCACACAGCGAGCCGTGTTATTGGTCTTGGGACAACCTACAACACAGCAAATAAAAAATATTCCTCTAATTATGTGCTATACAACTATAAGGCACTAAATATTTTCTCATTTAGCCTAGATTATGAACATTAAGGCTGCATTTATGCCATTAGATTAGGTGAGATTAGGTGAGATGGTCCTCACTGCAGAACATCCACATATACCTAAACCAACCCATCTCCGCCCCTTAGATCTGATCCAACTCTAACCCTAACTGGATCCAACTCCGCCCCCTGATCCCTAACCCCACATCTAATCCTACCCATCTCCACCCCTTAGATCTGGATCCAAGTCTGCCCCTGGATCCCTAACCCCAACCCTAATCCTACCCATCTCCACCCTTTAGATATGGATCCAAGTCCGCCCCCTGATCCCTAACCCCACCCCTAATCCCACTCATCTCCGCCTCTTAGATCTGGATCCAAGTCTGCCCCCGGATCCCTAACCCCGACCCTAATCCTACTCATCTCCGCCTCTTAGATCTGGATCCAAGTCCGCCCCCTGATCCCTAACCCCAACCCTAATCCTACCCATCTCCACCCCTTAGATATGGATCCAAGTCCGCCCCCTGATCCCTAACCCCACCCCTAATCCTACTCATCTCCGCCTCTTAGATCTGGATCCAAGTCTGCCCCCGGATCCCTAACCCAAACCCTAATCCTACCCATCTCCACCCCTTAGATCTGGATCCAACTCCACCCCCTGATCACTAACCCCCCTCCTAATCCTACCCATCTTTTTCCCTTAGATCTGGATCCAAATCCGCCCCCTGGATCTCGCGTACTTCAATGAGGTGCTACTGCGCGAGGCACTTAAACATAACAGACTACTTCTCTTCATATTCTGTGATCTGTAACTTACCGCCGAAGAAGTAGCGATCTCCTGTACGAACAGTGAAGGGGTTGGTGATCTTCAGTGGTGAGCTCTCATCTTCATCTATAGTGATAGTTAGTAAGTTGTCTTTGGCGGTCAGGTCTACTGTGTGCCAGAAGCCGTCATTGAGACGGTACCCTTCAACACACAAAAAAGTTAAATATTTACTGTTTATAATCTCACCAGTTTTAGTCCTGCTAAACTCTTGGTCTCTAGGTGTTCCATTCAGTCCTCTCTTACAGAAATAGAGTTGAATATGTTATAACTAATATAATGGACACAATCCTAAATCATACCATACCTGCAGCAAAGCGTAATCTCTTGTTTCCAGGCTGCATGAGAGTGACGTTAACCTGTCCTTCACTGAGGCCTAGCTCCAGAGAGCCCAAATCATCTGCAAACCTGGTGAACATCAGTAACCCTGTGTAGTCCCATGAGCGGAACTTAAATTTTACCGCCAGACGGTTCTTCCGGAAAAACCCGGGCAGCTGCAGGTAATTGTTGGGTCCTGCAAAGGTCATGGGCTTCCAGAGGAGGTCACGGCAGGTATAATGCATCTTTTTCTGAAATATACAAATAATATCTAAAATATTTTGCATTACAATGGATTTCATAGCGTCGTACTTCGCTAGAGCTCACGCGGCGGATGTGTGCGCCATGCTGAAGGCCGTGAGTAGACCCGTTATCATGATTATAAATGTTTTATTATTTCACCCCACACTACACTCTTACAAAACTCTACATACCTTTTTAGGAGCTAGTCGAATTTCAGGCTCCTGGTATTGTGTCATGGAGATGACATTGATTCCATTGATAAAGACGTTCTCCATGCAGCCACGGAAGTTAACCTTACCAGGCAGGTGGGGTGTGTCCTTCTCAATCACACCGCCAACATAAATCTAAAGAGAGATGGATAATTGTTATGATCACATTGTAAGGAACATTTACCAATGGCATGAGTTTGGGGCGGGGCTATCTTATTGACTGACCAATGGCAGACAGGAGTAGTGTTTGTGACATCTCCTTGAAAAACAGTAATTATTTTACTCCATTTGGTGATCCTAATGGCACAGAAATTACACCCTTCCCTTTTAACAGAGGCCCTTTCTGTGTTCATTTGTTCTGAACAAATGTGTGTCATGCGTAATTTATCAATGAAGTGTGATACAGTGTGCATTTATAGTTCATGCGTTTGATCCAACATGTCACCTGTTTGTCCAGATCAAGGTACTTGAACTCTCCGTTGAGGACAGCAGTCTCAGTCTGGCCATCCAGGGTGAAGTTGACCTCTCGCCCGTAACGCTTGATAGTGACGTAGTGCCAGTGCTGTGTGTCCAGTAGGTTTCCCAGCATCATTGTGGTCATCCCATTGGTCTTATGGACTGTGCTGCTCCCTTAAATAGATCATGAATACATGTTCTCATGATTATAGATAAAAGGTCAGACAGACAGACAGACAGATCGACATAGATAGATAGATAGATAGATAGATAGATAGATAGATAGATAGATAGATAGATAGATAGATAGATAGATAGATAGATAGATAGATAGATTACCCAAGCTGATATGCAAGTAGAGGCGTCCAGTCTTTAGTTCCAGAGTGACAGAGTCTCCCTGCAAACCGTCACTGTGCAGAAGAATACCATCCTTCTCCAAGGTCTTAAAATTCAAAGCGTAGTGGTCCTGAAGTGTCCTCATCCTGCCCCGTGGGAAGGAGTAGGCCACCATGTCATCCCCCTCAAACTGCATCACATATGATTCTGTTAGGGTCAAAGGTCAAGAGTGTGAAGATGATTGTTAAAAACTATATTACAAGATTTTATTGCTACACAACATAGACAAGCCACTGTGTCTATCTGTTTTCTTTCTAGCTACACAAACAGAAGAATCTGACCTTGAAATCAATGACCTTGGCCTACACTGATGCCCAGATCATCAAGGAGTTCACATTGCTTCTAGCTTGCACAAATCAGCATATGACAGTGTTCATAGTTATTGAATTTACTCATAAGATTTACAGGCAGTATGTGTTGTACCGGCAAAAAATATTGGTATTTTTTGCAATGAAAAAACTTTTAACATTTGAATGATACACTGCATGGCAAACTGGAAAAATACATTTTATACTCAGTATTTTTCTTTTGATTTTCACTGTCAATATTAAAAAAAATCCTTGTAACAAGATACAAAGCATAATTTTAATTTTAATTTTACATGATTTTCACTTAATTTAGAGGGGAAAACCATAAACCTCATTTTGTATCTTTCTCTGAAAACAACTTATGCATGCCATTTAGGGGGTTGAGATATTTACTGGAAATCAAAATTCTGATTAGAAACAGATTTTCTGCAGTGCAACTCAAAGGGCCAGTTAACATTACAAGGCACTGAGGAGATTTTCCGTATCATGATATGCTAAAGTTCTTGGCTGCTGATAAAACACAAACTGTTGGCAGTGCCTCAGTCCAGACATGTGCCGTTTACCGTAAGGACAGCCGTAGAGCTCTACTCGAAGGCCGATTTTGCCTCCGTTCTCAGTATTCCAGCCCATGGGATAGATGCGCAGATGTTTGGCAGTGATCGCATAATGAAATACGTTCCTCTTCACCTGGTAGTAATTCCAGTTGCCAGGCAACGTCTGAGAGACACAAAAATCTGATATCAAAAGCTCCATGAATGTTACACACCATTTAACAAATCGACAACTTCTCACACCTACAACTAATCATACATCAACAATGTATTTATAAAAGGATGACCTCTAAATTCTGATTGAATGAGTCATGTTCAAGGTCAAATATGATAAAAAAAGATGCCTGTCCTGAACCTCTGCTTTAAAACATCATGACTTGATCAAAACAGATTATACTTTTCAGTGGGCTTTCCAAACACTAGTGAAACATAGATCATTTTTACCATATTGCCTCCTGTCATGACATATGGAGTCCACGCATCGAATCGATCCCCGTACAGCAGCATGTATTTGGTGATCCAGTCATAAGAGTTGAAGGTACCCTGAGTAGCAATGGCCATGATACGATATTTCCTCCCTAGGTCAATCTGCATCCATGGCTGCCTGTCCCGAGGGGACGGAGACCAGCCACTGCTCCCTACATCAACACACACACATTTAAAAATCAGCTGAGAAAATGCATGTAGACAGTGCTTCAGATGGGCTAGCCAGCATATTTTGGCCATATGTAAAATGACAGATATTGTCATCCAAATCCAAATAATCTACATTATTATTACAATTTTTAAATTAAGAGACATTTCAGAAAGATTGTTTTTTTTTTCTTTTAAAGAACATGCCTTGCCTACTGTGGTTATTTATTTGTTTGTTTGTTTGCTTATTCTTCAAATAAAGTAAAAAAATGTATGGTTTCTCCACCAAGGTGTAATAACCTGAAATCGTATAAAAATAAATAAATCAATAAATAAATAAAATAAAGATTTGGTTCGATGTGATTGTTTCTCTACCACAGTTCTGTTCCAGACTCTTCTAATGGATATAAAATATAATAAATCATTTGATAATTTAACACTACAATATGCACAATACGAAATATATATATATATATATATATATATATATATATATATATAAAACTTTACAGAAGTGCAGCATTTCAATGAAACAATGGAATGGAATTGCGTTTCAATGGAACCAAGTAATCTTGTGACTTTTACATATTGTTTCTCATATTTTTTTATTTGTGACTCAGTGGTCACATCCACTTTTATTCACAAAAAAACTCAAGACTTTTTTCTGCTTCAAAAGGGTGTAGGAATGTATAGGAATATACAAATGTATTTGGCTAAATCAAAGGAAGTTAATATTGTTTCTCATCAGTATTCTCATGCAGCCAGACCTATTCAAAATGCAAAGTGCAACCCATAGATCTTGGTCACTTACCATACAGTTTGGCAAAGTGTGCAGAGTAAAAAAAGTTATATCTGGAAGAAGCATGGAAAGAGGATGCATAAAGAGGAGAAATCAGCGGATCTAAGCATGGCCCTGAAAAGAGAGAAAGAAAAGAGAATTATAGACAATCTTTAATGACATTTTCATTTTTTTTGACACTAGATTTATTTAGCAGTTTGTTGAAAATAGGATAACACAATACAACTGTCATGGGAAAAAAATATGTACATTAAATATTTTTAATTACTGTTATTATGTATAACATAATATAATGTTATGTATAACAAAATTGCAGCTCTTAAAATGATCAATTGGCTTTATCCACAGCTGCACTACTTCCTGAACTTCAGCCAGCTCCTTGTTTCCTGTCTGCGATTATTGGCCAAACTTGATTAATTCAGGTGTGCCTAATTGTTGTTGCCATGACTACTGAGGTCAAGCACACCTGAATCAATCAATTTGTCCAATAATCAGGAGCTGGCTGAAGTTCAGGAAGTAGTGCAGATAAAGCCAATTGTGCTTTAAAGGTACACTATGTAACTTTTGTATGTGACACCGCCAAAATATAAACACTTATAGGCATATACTGTAGTGATTCAGAATAAGACAAAAACATGGTTTGGAAGATGGATTCATGATGAACTCGCTCATTGTATAGCCTACAGTATATATACATACAGTATATATACATACAGTATGCAGTTTATCCAGTTTACTGAACCACCACGAGTTATAAGTACCTGTGATTTCAAATATTCATTTTTTTTCCAAAGTGTAAATGTGAATAGCCTATACCACTTCATGTTAGATCTGCACAATCCGTAGATCATTTTAAGTGCAGGCTAAAAACAAACCTGATCTCTATAGCTTATGTTCTAAATTCTATTGTATGTATTATTTTGTTATTTTATTCTGAGTAACTGTTTCCATATGTACAGCACTTTGCAAAAGTTGTCTGACTAAATATTATTTAATGGAACACCCATTGGTCAACATAAAGGACTGCTGTGGCTCTTCTTGCTGAGATTATTACTAGGCTGAATAAACAACAACAAAACATATACATCTGAGTAAATTACAGTATCTTCAGATCTTTAGTCAAACATTACCAAACAAAACCAGGCTCTACGGGCACATTTTGTGGGTTAATGTTGTTAGAGTCTCATTTGCACAATGAGCATACAGGCCGTATCATGTGTGAAATGAGTATTATATACTGTACAAAATGTATGCCGTAGTGGATATGGAACACAATATAATTCAGGCCCATTTAGCAAGTCTTGCCATGTCATTGCATCGCTACCTCTGATACACAAATCCCTGCTTCAATTAGACCTGGCAACATTTCAGCCTAATCTAAATGGCAGTCAGATAAACCCACCTCAATCTCACCCTCTCACAGAGCTCTAATAAAGCCATCTGCCCAAATGGCATCACATCTCACATCAGCCCATCCACCTCACCTCTACAGACGACACACTTTCACACAGCCGGTTCATTTCAGGAGTAGGCTATTGAATGTGCCTTATTGAAGATGGTTATGAAGATTGAAGTGCCTTCAAAAGGACGGTTCGTACTGTAAATAAACTAAATAAAGCCATATAATCTTATAATATTACGTAGTATTTATAATTTGCTTTCTTTAAAAACAATGAACAGAAGTCCACTGTTATGTTCTCAACTGTATTTCTCAATGACGTATTGACATGTCGTGTAGCCGCCTCAAAGAGACTGCAGGGTCAGACACAGCAGAGGTTATTAGTATTCTGACCACTGCAAATGCCAGTGAGGGAACAGAGGGGGGGAAACCATTTGATGGAGAGAGAGAGATAGAGAGATGGAGAAGGAAAAAGCAAGGAATGTAACAGAATATTGCATGAGTCATCTAGTTCATTCTCAAGGGATTTCAATTCCCATTTGATTCACAGTCCTCTGCTCAATCATCTTTCAGCCTTTTGACTATAGCTGGATTCATCAAGCCATGAACTCCACTATAAAAGTCTTCTGAAAGAAATGGTTTGTGGTGGAAACAGGTCGTTGTGATTTTTTTGTCGTGAAGACATGTTCCTGGATCAACACTTCTGTCCAAATACATAGTCCTTACCCATAAACCTAATTCAACCTGTGAATTATCCCTAAAATCAGAGGGAAATGATGGATGAATAACATTAATGTAGAAGCCTCTAATCCTTGATTTAAGCCTTAAATTGATTAACTGTAAGCCTATTGCTCAAATCTGATTGGTTAATTGGAATGTTGTTGCAGGATCAACAATGATGTTTGAACATGTTCTACTTGGTGAAATCCCACTCACCAGTGGAAATGTCCTGTGACTATTCCTTTAACAGTTGATTCCATGGGAGAAACTGCACATCTGTTCACTGAGATTTGACTCAGTGAAAGACATTGACAGAAATTGACCTCGGCTGGTCAAAGGAGAGGTTGATGTGTGTGTGTGTGTGTGTGTGTGTGTGTCCACCACCAGCTGCCTGAACCATTGATATAAGGCGGGATGGATGTATTCCTGTTGTTTACGCCAAATTCTGACCCTATCATTGTATCCTCGGTTGTAAGTGGTTATTAGAGTTACTGTTGCCTTTCTATTGGCTTGAACCAGTATGGCCATTCTGCCATGACCTCTGGCATCAACAAGGCATTTTCGCCCACAAAACTTGCCCCTCACTGGATATTTTCTCTTTTTCAGACCATTTTCTGTAAACCCTAGAGATTATGAGGTTATGCATGAAAATCCCAGTAAATCACCTTGACCATGTGATGAATTGAGTTACTGCTATGTGATTGGGTGATTAGATATTTGCATTAACAAGCAGTTGAACTGAAGTAGGTGTGTGTGTCTTTAGTAATCTGTATATTATTGGATGGATTGGATTGAATGGATTTGCTAATTAAAAGTGGTCCAAAAGTGGTCCTTGGATTGAAAAGAGTTGACAACCCTCGTCTAAGAGAAATCCACATTATCCCCTGAGCAACAGCTGCAGTGCAATATTCTGATTCACATTAGGTAGATAAATGAATCGATTGAATGTGACCCAGCCTCATCTATCTTTGTAAAATATAAGCTGCTGAGATTGTCGGTCCCTCTTCACCAGCTCCAAGATCAATGATTTTCACCCTGTGCTGTTCTGTTCTCCTAGCAGCTGTGCAGAACAGAGAGGAGTTCCTGCCCTGCAGGAGAAGCATTACAGTTATTACAGCACTCAGTGCAGAAGAGCTGCAGGGGAGACTGGGAATAAGCAATGAAAGCCTCATGAAAAAGAATGCACAGACTTACAAACACGCCCATGCGAAACCTGTCCATCTAAATACAAAAGTCCTGCTCCAAAACCTACCAGTGAGATTCCTTGCTTTCCACAGCACACAAAGGCATGGCTAACATAAACTAATAAGTGACAGATTCTGAATTCTCTACTCAGGTACAGGAGACTCGTCTCACAGATGATTTCAAACGTGTTAGATTAGCATGTACCAAAGCTAACAGCGCAATCTTTAATAAGCATAAAAACACCGCATACATAAATATTGTGTGAACACTAAACTATTTATCAAATCTTGCTTTGTTTATTATCTTGATGTTATGTTATATTCATGTTTTGCATTCTGCAGTCTTCTCCTTGTAGGACACAATAAATTCTATGGAAGTCTATTTCCACCCCACAATAAAAAGAATAATAATTGCGACATTATATCTCACGATTCTGACTTTTTTTCTCACAAATGAAAGTTTATATATATATATATATTGCAATTCTGACTTTATAACTCACAATTGCACGTTTATATCATGCAATTCTGAGAAAAATGTAAAAAAAATAAAAAATAACTTACATCAGGATTTTATAACTCAAATATTAACCTATTGGACATAGGACAACATGGAGCTCACACACAAAAATGCCCAATTTGGTGCAGTTGATGATATTTGTATAGCCAAAAAGTAAGATGAAATTCAGGTAGCATCGAACTGTGCGATCGATTGCTCTATAAGATAATATTTAAATGTTTAATTTTGATTAAAAGCTCTGCATTTTTTATTGTAGGGTGCAAACAATGCAATGCAACAGTTATTGCATTGAGAGATGTAGAAATAAAGATCCCTTAAATGTCTAATGTATCATATTTGATGCAATTTTTGTATCAATGATACATTTGGCTTTGGGTTAAGCGAAAAAAAAAAAAGAGTGGAATGCTGTGCATTCATGCACTTAACTGTTGCAAATTTCCTTTTGTAATGAAAGGGATGGGCTATCAGACTCCGATGCTGGATAGCAAAATAACCTTAGAAAATGTTTATGATTGAGTAAATAGTGCACCCAACCCAATCTTATAAAGAGGCATCACAATTTAAGATGGCTACCTTTTGGAACAGTCTCCGTTTAGGATATTAACATAATGCCTTTAAAATGAGTTGCCCATATGGGCAACTGACTAGGTTTTGAAACAGAACAAAGGGTTCAAAATTAAATTCTCACTTTCCTATAACCTAAATAAGAATTTAGCTTTTAGCAATCCCTCTCTTGCTACATCTCACTCAAACTGCACACACAAAGTTGAAATTAGTTGCAACCCCCCAAAGACATATAAGTATATATATTTTATTAAATAGCCTATAATAGTTATATAATAGTTCAGCCCAGTTACCTCTAATACCAAAGCATACATCTGATATTATGCCCTTTACAATTCACAAGTCTGCATTTCTGGTACCAATAGTTGCAATTTTAAACTATGCAGTTTCATTCCCCTGTGACTTTTTCACTTTCTTTTTGCCCAATGCCTTCAATGTCCTTGGCTGATTTCCACTCACGGATAAGGGAGAACAGTGACACATGAAGGAGCACCTTGAACACACTCTCTCTCTCACTCTCTCTCTCACTCTCTCTCTCTTTCTCTCTCTCTCTCTAACACGTGTGTTGAATTACCAACGCAGGCACTCCCCCAGTCTCAGCAGGCTGACACAGCACTTCTGCTCAAGGAGAATTGAGTGCATATCATGTATGCTATCTTTCATAGGAGAAAGCAGCGGTGCACTTGGGTCTAGACGGCTAGTTTGGATCAGCTTCTTTTGATAGGATTTTATCTAGGATTCTAGGGGAAGAGGCTGTGGTTAGAATTTTTAGCATGGACGTATGCAGAATAGAGAGTCACGTTGGTATAAATTATTTAGAACAGGACTGCAGCCACAGTAGGTGGCTGTCTTTGAATGAAACAAAAGATAAGCTCAAAATGGACTTCAAAATACAGAGCCAATCCAAGACGCCACAGCAGGGCACAAGCATCTTCCCTTAATCTTTCACACCTTCCTCAACAGGATCTAATTTGTAACACACATGGCATCATAAATCTCACTAAAATGACATTTTCAAACAGTTTTTCTGTATCATCAGAGCACCCATTTTTAGTTTGGATGGTTTCCGCTCCTTCCCAAAGATTTATAAATGAATTCTTAAAGCGAGAGTGTTGTGTTCATGCTGTCTCATTTCTCTTGAGAACTGGATTATCTTCTTTACACACTACATCATCAGCTCTCATTGTTGGCAAAGAATTTGCAGTGAAGTGGAGCCTAAAACTCTTTTGGGATTCCACAAAACCTCATTGTTTCAAGATTTTATGTGCTATTATAGTTTCAACATTAGGCTACATTGCATTGACAAACAATCACTTAATACTATTTAGTAATAGAGCTCACACTTATTCATAAGATATCCAGACAGGACCTAAATATGTTGTTCCGTGTTTGATAAGTATTTACATTTTTGATATTTAATATGTGTGACAGTATTCATAATTTATTCATTATTTGGATTTGAGACCCACTCACTTCAAAAAGAGACTTCACAACAGTGCAATTTCAATACGTGTGCACATAATATTTGTGAGAGATTATATGCTTTCCCTTACTAATTGATAAAACTAATTGATATTTTTTTTGTCAGAACAAAATAATTTTTAAATCATGGCACACAATCAGATTATTTTAGATTAAGTAGATTAAGCTTTCTCCCAGCACCTTATTGAGCAGTGTTTTGTACATCATGTATTAGTAATAAGAATATCGATTTCGCATGTTACGATTTTATATCATTTTGATATTTTGAAGATTGTAATACAGTCAGGTAACGTCAGGATTCGCATGCGGTGTTCTACGTCATGTGAATTTGGGAGTTCGGTGAGTTAATGAGCCCGCCCTCTGTCTCCGCATAGGGCTGTTCCCACAAGCAACTTCATGGAATAGGAATTTTTCACCACGCCATTTCAAATACACCGACAATCTCAACTTTTCACACGAAAGACACGGCTAAATCTGCAAATAGATGCTTTCAGCAGTCTCTGTTTAACTGCAGGAGAGTGTGTCCTTCCCGCGTGTCCCCTGCGCAAGACGCACCTTTCCATGCAGAAACTTGCTCAAGTGAGCGCGCGGAGGCACTGCAATGCAGAAAGAGCCCGTAGACACACAGGCACAGAGGCGAGTGCAGAATCAAGACTATATTAGCGCTTTACTTTCAGCCCAAACCCTCTAGACTGGAGTGGATCCTCTAAAAATAGATTAACAAAAACATTAAACAAATTCTGATTTAAAACAATCCAACCTTATGAATAATCGCAATTTTGAGATTAAAATAATTAGGCTATGTCATAGCTTTGCTGTTCTGATGAAGAATAACAGTCACCAATATGGCAAATAAGAAACATTTGCATTGCATCTGCAGATTCACTTACGTGACGAGCAATGTTGAAAGGCGAGAAAGAGTAAAAGGCTTGAGGCAAGAATTTTGATATCCATCATCTGAGACGGAGTCGCTTTTAGATGAGTAAATCAAATGTTATCCTCTCCTCGTCACCGGACAGTACTGCATCGTTTAGCCGTCCTTTCGGCCAACTTTAACTCTCTCGGCCGGGATGGCGATAGACTCGTTCGCTAGAGGCGCGCGCGCGCGACATAGTGGTGCTGATGCTGCATTTTGGCGGGAGCGCGCGTACTTTCATTTAACCAAAATCATTGAAATGTGGAAAGTTGTGACAATCTGGTTGAAATAATACATTAACTCTCTTTATATATTTGATGTAGAGGGAGAGTGAACTCCTATGGCTTGGGTAGACAGTGGACAGCCTCGACTTTAGTGTCCGGGTGCGCAGTCAGGGAGGGGGCAAGATGAGAACAGGGAAAAAAGTTTTGGACTCGTCATAATGATGGGAAGTGCGAATCATATCTGCGAAACGGTTCTTTCGAGCACTACGTTAAAGAACCGATCAATACGATTCTTTTACGTGACGCATACCAGTGACGCTATTAGTGACGCACAGACGTTGTCCCTGACAACCTTTTGTAGAGGCACATAGCAACTGTTTGGATGTTTATCATGTATCCAGTTAAGTTTGTCGAAGACTTGATTTAAAGCTTTGTCGTTTAAAGCTTAAATATAAATTTTTAATTTTTATAAAAAAAATTTAAAAACGATCGAACTCTTTATTAAGACATATCGATCAGAACTTTCAAGAGGAATAATATCAAAAAATATATAACAAATTGGGAAATCATTTCCGCAGGTCTCTCCCATTATGCGGGATATATTAAATTCAAGCAATTTTAAACAAATCAGTGCTCACGCACATGGGCGTGGTAGTGGGGGGGGGGGGGGGAAGTGGACCTGACTACCCAGGGCCCCGTCTAGGGAGAGGGCCCTTTGAAATCCCATCAATTTTTTTTTAACCTAATTAGAATTAATTGGGCCCTCCAATTGATGTCATTAATAATCATTTAAAAAAATATTGACCAAAATGAACTCAGTGCCAGACACTCTGGACCCCCTTCCAAATGGTTTAGTCCGCAACGCGTCGACCGCCCATAGACGCAGCGGGCGGCAAACAAGTAATAACGCAGTGAGTCTAGAGCCTGTAATGGGAGCCTGATCTGATCATGCTGTGCAAAAAGCCCAAATCGGGCTTTCAAAAAAAGAAAGAGAGGAAAGAAAAGATAGGAGGCAGAATGCGGGGAAGCAGCTGATGGCATGCTTTCTTCCCAAAAGGGTGAACTTTGGGAAAAGGGTGAGTTTGCTTGTTATGCACCTAAGTTACATCCAATTAAAGTTAACGTAGTCAACTCCAGACAGCTGCTGCTAATGCAGGGTTCCAGACTGCGACCAAATTGGTCTCATATGCGACGATTTTTTGAGAATGTGATTGTGCGAGTTAAAATTGTATATGGTCGCGTTGCATATGAGCAAAAGAACACCGACCGTTGTAATGTATCAGCTGCTGCAGACTGCAGTCCGTAACTTATGTTCAAAACGAACGAGTAGGCTACATCATGAATCCATTTTCCAAACCGTGTTTTTGACTTATCCTTAATCACTACAGTACGCCTAAGTGTTTATATTCGGACTATTTTTTTTATCCCGGATTCTCGGGGTTGACTTGGATGCGAAGTTGCCCAGTGACTGCGTGACTCACCATAGACATTAATGGAGAGAAGTAGCTCCGGCAACAGTGTTCTTCCGCCAGACACATAGACGTCACGCACGCATTGCACACTGATGGTGGAATGCGCCAATTATTACGAATTCATGAATAAAAATATAAAAATCAAAATGTCTCAGGAAACAAATTATTACAAAATGCAGGAGGTAAGGAGTGTGAGATTGATAACGAAAAATCTGTTTTAGCTTGTTGTAATACTCTAATCTTTTAAAATGTAATGCATACATTTGAATGTTTAATGATTTTTTAAAAGATAGAAATATGATGCTAATAGAAAAATGACAGACACAGAAGATGATTCAAATTTAAATAGATAGATTGAATGTAATTCAAATGCAAAATTCTTAAAATACAGATTAAAATTACTGTCCAAAATCCATGAAAATCCTGAAATTTGGCTATGATAATTAATATATTACAGGTATTTATGCTAAGCCTTTGCTAGCTTTGGTCCATTAAAACCACTATTCATCGGCATGCATTGATTAATCCCATGGCATATAGCAAAACAAAAACAAACAAAAAAACGCGACGAAATCAAATGCTGGTGCGACCAACTGAGAAATTTGGTAGCATCAGTTTGACCTGGTTTCTGAGGGTACAGTTGTCTCGTGTTCTTGTGTTCTCCTATTCAAAAATAAATGTTTTTCATTTAAAACTTGCATCAGTATCATGGATCAAAATGTTAGTACACAAAACCGATGTAGCCTAAGGTTTAAAGGTATTTGAGCACAAGTAGGCCAAATGCATCAATTCAGGTGGTGAATGAAAGAACCAGTCATTACTATAATCTGATTTTATTATAGATTTAAACACTGTTTATACTTGTTTATATTCAAATAATTAAAAAAATACATTTCATTCAAAATTGAATTTTCATTTTGCTAACCCGCATCATACAATGCCATGTGTAGGGGGCCCACTGACATTGAGAGTGTACAGGGCCCAGAATTTGGTGCTACGCCCCTGCTCACGCACTCTGAAATGATTTTCTATGCTCACATTCATACATAGACATATACACTAGACCTCACCTTGGCTACGGCAGTTCATTGGAACGAATACGTCAATAGAGCCGCCATCTTGAAACAGGGGAGCCCCTCCACTTTAATGCATCAGCGTCAATGTAGTAGACACAAGTCTAACGGAAATAAAATCACCATAAATCATCATGAATGCGATTTTTCTTGTTTTTTTTGGTTTGTTCCAACGGTCAGACATGTATTTATCATTGATTCCAGAAAGAATTTTTTTTTTTAAAAAAAACATTCTTCCTAGTTCAGATTTCATCAGTGAACATCATACGCTGCACAAAAGTCCGCCACCATCAATGAATTCGAAGTAAAGGCAGAGATAGCGGCGTTACATAGCTACTTCCTATGACAAGACCCCTGTTCCAAGATGGCGGCGGTTTTGACGCATGCTTAGAACCCCAAGGTGAGGTCTAGTCTATGACATTCATAGAAAATCCGGCTCAAAAACAGCTGGCCAGTAACAAAAGTTATTTTTCGCAGATTGTATTGCTTTAACACGCAAAATTGTGTCAATTTCGGTCTTCGAGTGCACTCTAAACATAGTCAGTTTTGTCTTTAATAAGCATAAAACGCATGCATGCCACTAATGAACACAAACAGCTCTTAAAGAGACAGCAGCTATATGTCTGTCATTAATTTTGTTGTCAAAACATAGCTTAAAGTTAAATTATATAATAGCCCAGTTACCTCAATGCATAAATCTAATATTATGCCCTTTACAAGTCTGCATTTCTGGGACCTCCCTTCCCAGCAGGTTTGCCCAGAGAGCACCAGTTCATACAATCAATCCAACTGGATACAATCAGATTTGTTTGTGGGGGTCGTTTGTACAAGGAAGGTGGAAAAGCCGGATTTATGTTGGAAGAGGCGGTCTGTCCATGATTCTGTGATATAAAAAGGCTTTGGGATTAAGAAGTGGGTTTGTAGGGCAGCAGCAGAGCAGGGTGGGAGAAGGGGCTGTAAGGTCAGAGAGGGATTTGCTGTGTTTCTAATCAAATCAGATTGAAGTTCCTCCCTGGTCTAACAATCATCTTGCACACATCAATAATCATTCATATTTGTACCGGAAAGAAATCTCTTAAATTGTTTTTAATAGTTGAGTAAAAAGTATGATATTATGCTTTGGAATTCAGTGATATAAAAGTTTCCCCAAAACATGCTGTAACCATGTATATACTGATGCTGCATAAATCCCTTAGCATATCTAGGCAAGTGGAACTGGGGAAGTGGAGGATTTCAGAGGAACTCTGATAGCACCGCTGCAGGATTGGTGGTTGATAGCAAACAAGGAACCAGACAATTTAAATGTTGAGCAAGTTTCCTTGGCTACAGGATCAGCAGAGGCCAATCAGCTTGATCCATGCAGTCATTATGTGATCGCTTGCTTTTTGAATGTAAAGGATGTATCAGCCTGTGTGCCATCTCGAGTTTCATAACTGAACTAGATTTTTATTTCACAGCATATTGTTATTTACAGAAAATTAATGAAATGGATTCATTAAAGGATTAAGTGATAAAACCTCCATTGATTTATTTCCCTGAATTTCACTTACACACAGACAACATCTAGGCCTACTTTCTTTATAATACTAACCTCGTCAAGTCCGTCTAATCACCGTTCAACTAAGTCCAAAACACAAAGTGTCGATTTGTAACAATTTATTTACTAATTCTCAGAGCAAGGTCCTGAATTTATCAAATACAGTAAACTACAAAAACACTGGCAGGTAACCTAAAAGGTTGATTATCTAAGAAAATATTATTAAATGGTATTCCATCAACCTGGATGGATTCATTATCTTACAGCAATACAATTATGGGTCAGATCAGGTAGATAACATTCTGTCATCATTTACTCACTCTAATGTGGTTCCAAACCTATGACTTTGTTTCTTTTGTGAAATATAAGATAAGATATTTTGATATGTCTTTTTTTGTCCAAACAAGTCAAGAGTAACCAAAACAGTTTTCAAAATATCTTCTTTTGAAAAGAGGTTTCTATTATCCTTCCTGCATTTAGACTTTGTTTATAGTCTCTGTGTAGCTACAGTAAAGACAAGACAAGGGCTACAAAATAAACTGATAAAATGCCTCATGTGAGCACCAGATGGCGCTAACAAGTCATGGCGTGAGGTTTCTAGTGTAACAAGCCCATAAAACTTTTGTTCATTTTTGAAACACACATGAAGATGTGACCATGCTGCTCTAACATGGGCCTTCAATAGTCCCAAAAACCTCCTCTCAATTGATCCGGTGGACTCTTAGGTTGCAGCGGTTCAACTTCCGAGTGCATCACTGAAGGATGTCTCAACCTAGGTCCCGTTGAGAAGTTCTAACCTTGTGACAAGTCATCCTTTTTCCAGAGGGCATATACAGGTTGGGTCTGCCTGGATAGTAAAGCAAAATTTTGACTAAGTATTCATTAGCATGCAAGAAATTACTTAATGATATTAATTCACAATGGTGGATCCCATTACATGATGCTTGACTCATTGAAGTCGAACGGCTTCTGACCCGTCATTTAAGTTTGAGACTCACATTACAGCTCTAAGGAATAATACATACCAGCAAAGGATGTGTATCCCGCATCGGTCAGGATTTTGCCAGAAGCTGGATGATGTGGGGAACCCTTTGTTGACAAGAATTAGCAGACCGATCTCCTGTGGAACGGGTTCAGGATTACTCTCCTAGAAGAAAGACAATTCTTATGATCTTACATGGAGAAAAGATGTAGAACAGTAAACTACTGACAATAGCAGTTTGTCCATTGAAAAATTGGCTGAGAGAAACAGTACTCACAAGGTCCAAATCCAATCTATACCCACGTTATTTCAGCGAACTTCAGCGCCACCTAATCAACAAAACAAAAAATGGATTTGTGTTAGAATTATTTACAATGTGAGAGCAGTTTTTATTTTAAGTCATTATTCTTGAATAGACATGTTCATGAATTTAAATTCTAAGCATGTAGAGCATGTCTAACAATTTAAACAGATTTGCCCTAAGTAGTGAACATAAGATATAAGGAGAATGAGACAAGTGTAATACCTTAAAGGCCATCTCTCAAGCAAATCCCAGCATAAATGCTTCCAAAGCCTCCTTCACTTCATCCTGCCGACTTCATAGCTGCAGAAGAGTAAAAGATGCTTTGGCCTGCACATGCTAATGTTAGTTCCACCAGCTAGCTGGGATGGATATCCTGGGACTTGTTCACACTTACCATAACCAATTTAGAGCTCCTTGGCTGAAATTAACCAACCAAAAGGTAAAGGTATAGGGTTGATGTGAGTACTGTGAGTTATATCGTTTGGAATTATGTCTTTAAAATACTGTGTAGACAGATGGAGCAACCTCAAAACATATCGAAAAAAGACACTGGTCAAACAGTTGGGATTGGCCATTAGAGCCACTTCCCTTTTCTGTTCCAACCAGTGACCAAAAAAAGAGGAAATAATGCTGTGACTCGGTGAGGAACAGAGCTTTGTCTTTGGATCTCTACACGTGAGGGAAGTTTCATGTTGAGACAAACGCACCGCTGTTTGGTCTTCTTGGGCCTCTCAGCTGGTTCTGGTTCAGTTCAGGCTGTGAAACACCGTTTGGCTAGAAAGCGAAACCACTGATCGAACAACTTGTGCTGCATTATCTCAGGTTACAGAATCATGCAAATAGTAGGAACTATACATTCAAATGTAAATGCACTTCTTCTTCATCTCTTCCCCTTTGTCAAGTGTTTCCCTTGTCTTTGTATTGCTCTGACACACACTCTGTTGCACTCAGAATTGCACATACATACAAAACATAAAACCTCACATGCCCCTAAAGATTTCTCTTCTATACTGTTTCCATCAACAGGATTTTCTTTTTATCTGATGGTTACTTCTGATACTTCTGTTTATCAGACGATCTGTATACTTATTCTGCATATTTGTGTGGTTGTCACTACCCAGCATGTGAATTTTCCACATGGGTATTTGCATTTTTATCTCATGGTTATTCTCTAAACATTCTCAAGATAGTTTTGCTTATGTTGTCTTGTCTGTCAGAGTTAAGATAAATTAGCAGCAACTTGCATTATATGACTTCTAAGCTAATTTTGATCATTAAAACATACAGTTTAGCACACTAGTTGGCATGTACTTGTCAAAAACGTTTAGAGAGATCCAGAACAGACTTGCTTAAGATCTTTAGGCCAAAAACACAAATAACTGGAATTTATGCCGATAATACAAATTCTGTGCTTTTATGTAGAGATTTGGGTCATATAAGAGTGTCCAGTATAAAGAAAGGAAAAGGAGGAAAAATGTAGTTTAAAATAAACGTACCTTTCTTAAATTCCAAATTCATAAATATGTTTTTGGAAAGTCACGCACATGCCAACCTGAACTATCTTTGCCTTGTCTTAAGAAGGTAAAATCTGGTCACCTCGCTTTGAGACGGCTCAAAACGCTGCTGGCATGCATGTACTGGTCCGTACGGACAACACTGCGACTGTTGCGTACATCAGCCGTCAAGGTGGTCTACGCTCTTGTCATATGTCGCAACTCGTTCGCCACCTCCTCCTCCTATGGAGTCAGAAGCATCTGAGGTCGCTTCTTATTACTTATATTCTCGGCCTGCTCAATCGTGCCGCCGATGAGGACTCACAACAGCCTGTGACCCAGGGAGAGTTTAGACTCTATCCCTAGGCGGTCCAGCTGATCTGGGACAACTTCAGGGCCTCTCCGGACTCGTCCCATTGATGTTTTACTCCCTGACCGAGGGGACCCTCGGGACGGATGCACTGGCACACAGCTGGCCCTGGAGCCTTCGCAAGTATGCGCTTTCCCCAAGTGAGCCTTCTTGCAAAGACACTGTGCAAAGTCAGGGAGGAAGAGGAGCAGATCTTGCTAGTTGCCCCTTATTGGCCAACCTGGGGCTGGTTCCCCGAACTTATGCTCCTCTCAACAGCCCCTCCCTGGCCCATTCCTCTCAGGGTGGACCTTCTCTCTCAGGGACGGGGCAATATGGCACCCACGTCCAGAACTCTGGAAACTCCATGTCTGGTCCCTGGATGGGACGCGGAGGTTCTGGGTGATCTAGTTCTAGACACCATCACTTCTGCAAGAGCACCCTCTACGAGTTGAGTGGTGTTATTCTCAGGTGTGCGATCGGCTCCATGCTTTCTTTCCTGCAAGATGGGTTGGAGCGAGGGCTGTCTTCCTCCACCCTCAAAGTTTATATTGCCTCTATTGACGCATATCAATTCTACAGTGCATAAGAGATCTGTGGAAAAGCACGACCTGATCGTCAGGTGCAGTAAGCCACGAAAAGTCCTGTCTTTAAAAAACAGTTCTCCTGCTTGCTTTGGCCTCCATCAAGAGGGTAGGGGCCGGGGTTACAGTATAACGTCAAGTAAATAAATAAAATATTGTAATGGCCATTTTTTATAATGACTAACCATTTTTCTAGTTCTGTCAAGCTCTAAAATATTTATCAGGTAGAAATTGTGAGTAAACAAATAAATCACAAATAAGTAAAAAAGTGATTTATATTCTTGTAAACAATAGGAGAAAAAAAAGTTGAGAACCACTTCCTTAGAAGAAGTGTATTTAAGTCATTATATGTATGAATTACATTTTTAGCGTCAAGTCACCTTTATTTTCATAAAGCATTTAAAGCGCTCTATACAAAATAAAGTTTCAAAGCAGCATTTCATCCAACAGTTTTTGTTTTTGTCAGATCCTCCAACCCTTCAGCAGGGACAAAAAGAGTCTTTGGGGTGTTGGTGGGGGGCACCTGCAGCCTCTCGATAGCTCACCATCCCCTGACAGGACAGCTGCTACAACAAGATGGCTGTGGTGGAGTTTATTAGGCAAATAAACTAATAAATTCCCTGACCGCAAGCACTGGCCAGCTGCCTGACACCATCCAATAAGGACAATTAAGAGAAATCTGCAAAGAAAATGATCAATTATTACCTCCTATATCTGTGAATTCCCGTTATTTTTCCTTTAAATAATAACTTGTTGGACAAGTTTTGGTCACAGCATGTTGGCACTGCAGAGGTTAGCGTGCTAGCTCTGTCAGCAAGAGTTTCAATAGCAGACGCATTAGTGTGCAAACGGTGTAAGCAAGTATTGTATTTTACGGAGCCCAGACTAGTCCTGTCATCAAGTTCCACTTTACAGTTTTAAATAACCATGACTGCAGCTCAGCTCACAGGCTAGAATAGTGTTTGCCTTATCAGGGTGTCAATGGCCATCAACCAGCACCTTTGAAATGAAATTAGCACCCATCCATTCCCTCTATGATTTTACTGAAGTCACTGCACACGCCTGTAGAGAGGTATGAGTAAATTATGTGGGGGGAAATTGCAAACATTTGCAATTCCACATGGAAGAATGCAAAATCCTATCTGTCTACTTGCAGACTCAGAGACACAAGCACACGTTGGACTGTGAAACACAATCCTGGTAACTGCTGCCAAGTATGATAGTCAGCATAGTGCTGTCAATATCAAACAAACACTTTGGCGTGCAAACAAATGGGCAGACCAAACATGCAAGGCCTGTCAGACGTGTGTTTGTGTGTAGTCTATATGTGGCTGTTGCTGCTATACTGTATGTGTGTAAGAGAACAGATCAATGTCCTTTGTACATGTTTAAAAAGAATACCAAAATGCCAAAGATTTACTATGTAGTTTTATTTAGTTCAAATAGGGTACAACAGGGCAAAAGGCTAAGAAAAAAAAGGTGCTTTTCACTACTACGATAAATGCAGAAAAAAATATTTATGTTTTTAATTGAACATTGACGGAGCAACATATTTTGCGTGAAAATAAATCATAAAAGTGGTTTGTTTGTTTAAAAATAATATAAGTATATAAAAGAGGTGGCAAAGTGAGCATTTTACTCCACACACAGGGGGACCAAGTCAATATGGTCCATAAACTGTTTGGTTACAGACATTATTCAAAATATCTCCTTTTGTGTTCATCAGAAGAAGAAAATTCACACAGGTTTCACACAACAACTTGAGTAAAAAAATTTTATTTTTGGGTAAACTATCCCATAAGCTGTCAGGATGAAATGTTTAAGATATACAGTGCCCTCCAATAGTTTGGAAACATAAGTTATGGGTTTTTAGCATCTGCATAAATCCTTATGATTTTTGCTTTGATAAGACAATGGAAAGAAATATAATTAAATAACATTAATTAATGCAGTACATTAAAGACACTATATCGCTATTTAAGCATCTTACAGTATGTTCTAACTGGTCTGTTGTCTAGGCTACTAAAATCACTTAACAAAAATAACGACTTTAACAATTAATTTACTTCTATGTGGGCCTCGAGCTAGTTCACATAGTGAAACTGCGCAGTGCTTCTGTGTTGTATGTCACACACATCACACACATAACCACCGTCGGCCAGTAGTGAGCCTATGTGTGATGTGCAACCTAGAAGCGCTGCGCAATATCACCACGAAGCCCACAGAGAAAGAAATTAATTGTTGAATAAAGTCGTTTTTTTTTTTTTTTTGTCTGCACACAAAAAGTATTCTTGTCACTTGATAAACTTAAGATTGAGCAACTGTAGTCATTTTGACTATTTTTAACAATGTCTTTAATAACTTTTCGTGGCCGGCAAGTTTCAATCCCTTAGAATGGAGGAGTGATCCAGCTCTCAGATTTAATCAAAAATATCTTATTTTGTCTTTTGAAGATGAACGAAAGTCTCACGGGGTTGGAACAACATGAGGGGGAGTAAATACTGACAGAATTTTCATTTTGGAGTGAACTAACCCTTTAAATTGCAAGGACTCTATTCGCTTTAAAGTTCACCAAAGCTGCTAGTATTTGAGCCAAGAAATGTTAAGGATTTATGCTGACATTTTCCATACACACACATTGAAACCTAAAGGGCGTTAAATTTTTTTTAGAGCAGTGTATCTTGTGTGTTTTTGTCTGATAAAGGTGGTCATATGACAATATCACATGAATTAAGACAACTAGCACTTTGCACTCTAAAGCAGATTTCAGTTGTTCAGATTGATATCAATTATATTGCCTAATGAAATATGCTGGAAAAAACTTTAAAATACAGATGCCAAAGATTTTTTTTAATGGTAAAATGTAACTTGTTTTTTTTTTACAGTGTGCTCACATTGCTATGCACAGTATGCACATAAAAGAAGCACTATAACATAAAACAATTTAAAAACAATTTGCATATTGTTTCCAAAATCTTCTCGGACCCACTTCTAAATGGGTAATTCTAACAGCTGTAAAAGCTGATTTTAAGTCATGACAACTTGACACTCAATGAACAGTCAAAAACATTTACTTAATTACACGAGTGAATTAAAAAAAAAACTAAGCAAACTGTTGTCCTTATTTGTTCTGAAGTTTCTCTGAAGTTCTAAAACCACTTAATTTTTCAGTGCATGCAAATTAAATGAGAATATGTGTATGTATGTGGTGTGACATGCTGAGTAAATATTTGAAATATAAGAGGTCTGAGCTTTAATCTACAATCCCCAGCCACCAGTGCCACAATTCATTCCAGCTGCTTAAGGCTTTGTAAAAGTGTCAATATGACAAATGGACTGTTAGTGTGATTGTCTGGAAGCTTTACTGAACTCTCTAAGCGCAAACTTATCCAGAAAGCATGTGTACACCCTGCCAACCCTTTGACCCACAGTTTCTTATTCTTGGCCGTTCCGTCCGTATCTTTGCGAAAGACTGCTAGACAGCCGCACATATGAACTTGCGTTTACAGTATGCTGATTATATGTCCGTATACGTCCCTTTGTGTGCGTGTCTGCAGGCTAAGCAGCTAGCTAATCTCTTTCATTAACAGTCATAATAGCTCAGGCTTTTGACCACAATAGCTTGTAAATTCGACACACTGGTCTGATGGTTAACAGTTCGGTCCAACCTCAATACCAAAATAGGTTTCCTTCACCCATATTTTTTAATGCAAGTATTCGGGGTGAAATTGCAGGTTTCTATGATTGTTCACGGCAACTTCCACCCTACCCTTAAGCAAAGTAAGCCATGGTTTTTCTGAGGGATTATGTGTAAGAAATCAAAGCAAAGCTCTATGAGATCTGGGAACATGTACAGATTTCCACTCAGTTTAACAGACCTTCGGTTATTTACCCCTAGATGTTCCATCATCCCCCCCCCCCCCTTTATTTTCTTTACCCTACAGCACACAGATTGAAGTTGAAATCTTTCTTTAAGACTGACATGGTGTAATACTCTATATGTCACATGTATAAAGATGCACGCAAATCACAAACACACACACACACACACACACACACACACAGAGAGAGAGAGAGAGAGAGAGAGAGAGAGAGAGAGAGAGAGAGAGAGAGAGAGAGGTTCAGGGATTTTGGCAGCTCTGTACGAGTTCTGAGTACTTTCACACAGTCTGGAGGCTATAAATAGAGCAAGGCCTCTGGACGACTGCCCACCCTTCCTTAACTCTTAATAACCATTGGGTCTACCCTGCAGTTACAGGCCGTGCACTTCTGCTCACACGCAAACCTGTAAGAAAGCCTCTTTTAAGAGGGTATATTCCACCAACATGAACATAAACACATGCTCATAAATATACTGGATTTTGGGTGCTTTTTGAAACATTAGATGGGTAATTCATTGTTTTGTGAAGCTTGGGTGAAAAAGAAAATAAGCCTGCATTTTCACTCTAGATCACAAAAAAGTTTATGCTCTATTCTCACACAGAATTATTAAAGGTGCCATCTGTAATAATTGAGGTAAAAATATCCAAAAAATGAGCTACACGCAACAAAAGAATGAGAAGAAATAAGTGCAATAATGTAATTAAAAAACTGACAAGTTATAGTGCTGCCGAGATATAAACCTAAATTAGCATGCTAAATTACTAGCCCCGGCCCGGCAGGTGTCGTAATACCAGTTCCGGCCATGGGAGGCAGTATGCAGGCGGGCAACGTTACCACCAGCCAAACTGCAGTACACGAGTGAGTCGCGCTCGCGCCGGCTTGTGTGTACTTGAACCTGATGTCAGTAGTGTGGAAATACAGCCCAATACTACATTTCAGTTCAGGGAAGAGTTCAAAAAATGATTGGTCGATATCACGCATGAGGAATACATTTTGGTAAGTTGTAGCATACTGTATCTTTCAACAGTGTTCGGGTTCTTTTTCCATTAGCTAGTAGAGACGATCGGTTCACGTGCGCTAGGGATCTGTGGTATAACATGTACAAGCGCCAAAACGGTATTTATTGTTTGAATTGCATAATAAAATTGAAAGAATCTAAGAGCTTAACTAACCTGCTTGCTAAGTGTTAATTGCATGTGTCTTACGGTGAATTCGTGAGAGTTGGCAGCTCTGAATGGCGCTAGGTTGATCAACATCAGCGAATGCTGTCTGTCAAATTAATTCAAACTAACAATAAAAGTGTAATATGAACAAAAGGAATACCGTAAACTTAAAATAATAGCCCGCAGGCTTTTATTTTCCCATATCGTCGAAATGCAACAGCTTGTTTTTGAGACAAGCGTCTATGAGTCGGTCTTCATCATTT
Organism: Pimephales promelas; assembly: GCF_016745375.1. Next base: position 23,420,910 of record NW_024121321.1, read on the forward strand.
AGTGTTGAGATGTTGTTCATTGAGTCTCTGATCTCTAGAAATCTCCAAATGCTCCACGTGAAATTGCGGTCTTCCGACCTTTTACTATCGTGACAAATGATTTGAATAATATGCGGAGAAAGAGAGCAAAACAGCGCTCGCTTGTGTTGTTTGAAGACGTGAGTGCATGCGGCCGCGGCACAACACATTTTCTGGAGGTATACTGCCCCCATCTGTTATGGAATGGCACCTTTAAAGTTGTGAAATAAAATGTCATTATACCAGAGGCATCCCAGACCCAAGTAAAGGTGACTTTACTTGACTTGGCTATTAAACTTATTTGATAATGTTTTAGAACGCACAATATTTTACAGATTTTATTTGAAATGGTAAAACCAATGGTAAAAAAATGTATTAGATTAGTCAATATTGGATATAGAAAAAAAAGAAGATTGTGGATTGTGCATGCCAAATTTTTACATATAACGCTCAGTTAAAATGAACCTTTAAAAACATTAATAATTTAAATAATTATCGATATTAGCTAGAATTGGCGCATCTACCAAGAGTTTAGTACTCTCAGCTTAATTTGATCTATTTTACCATGTTTAAATTGATTCTGCAGAATTTAACAGATTCTTCCCAAAGCCAGCACAGAAGTACTGTAGTGAGAGAGTTCCAGTTGGTCTTATCTTTCTCCCTCTTTAGTGTGCACATACCGTGCGGCATGAGGGCGTCTGGATGCTGGTTCTCTCTCGCTGCTTATTTTGCTTAGCTACTGTTTTGTCTTACTCCTCCTGTGCTCCAACCAACCCTATATGAATATATGTGTCTGTATGCATTATGCATTCACAGATCTGCGTGTTTCTTCCTGGTTATTGTTAGTACGACTCAGATGCAAGATATGATATGGTCTGCTTTTGTTTATGTCCTCCTTTCTCCTTTAATTTTCTAGGCCAGTTCACAATGGACAGAAATCAGCTACTATCAGATAACAGAGAAGTGTCTCAGATCCTGTTCTGCCACCACGAGAGAAATATTTTGCAGAAGGAAATACCAGGACGTTCATTCTGAATGGCGTTAACATGACGCCAAAGAGTGGCATTCGCGTGAGTAAATCTGCAGAGTAAAACAACAACTTCCTGTAAAGGAGCAGCAGAATGTGTCCACAAGGGAGACAGTTATTATGAGGGACACATATAGTGCATGGAAAATCAATGGGGTGTGAGCAGGTTTTTGTGCAAGAGGAGAGGGGGGAAAGAGGTGAGGGTACCAGAGTTAAAGATAGAGTAATGGAGACCATGAAGGGAGGTGAGGGGGTTGGGAAGAGGTCATAAGTTTATGGAGAGAATATTTTTTTTTCTCCTATGTGCCCTCTCCATGACACCCCACCTTACAGAGGAGAAAAGACACACACACACACAAAGAAAAACAAAGAAGAGATAGCCGTTTACACTGAATACACTGATTCTCCTAAAGCAGACATGTGCAAACTACACCCGCGGCCCGGACCCAGCCTTCCACACGGCTTAATTAAGTCTACAGGTCATTTATAATGAAAACATTTTTCATTTAATAGCTCCATTATCTTACTGTAGGACCTAACAAGCCTTCACGCGCATTTTAACAAGCTCAGTGTTGCCAGATTTCGAAATCCAAACCACCCAATCTAGCAGCCATGAACATGTGTTCTCTCGTTCCACCTCAGACTAAAATAATAGGTTATTGTGACTTATATCTCAGAATTCTGACTTCCATTTCTCCAAATTTTTCAGACTTTATTACTCACAATGCAGAGATGTATAGTAACGAAGTAGAACTACTTAAGTACTGTACTCAAGTACTAAAATGCTGTATCTGTAGCCTACTCTACTAGAGTATTGTTTTTTTCTCATACTTTCATTTTTACTTCAGTAGATATTTTCGATGAGTTTAATACTTTTACTTAGATATTATTTTTTTTAATTTTCTGCTAGTTACTCGTTACAATTATAAAAATTTTACGAATCATTCGTTGCAAGTTGGCTTTCATGCTGCCTAAATCACACGCCAGTTTTATAGGGTAATGGTATTGATTGACACACCCATTGACAACTAATGCAGGGGTTGTCCTGCAATGACAGTTTTTTGGCGGCCGCCAAAGCAAATTTGTATCCCGCCAAAGCGCCTTATTTGATTGCTAGTTCAAACTTTTGACTGCTTTCTTTAATAATTACATGACACAATAGGCCTACTTGTACTTTTACTTTTAGTACTTAAGTAGTAAATTTTAAAATAAACTACTTGCAATACTTAAGTACAAAAATGTTGAATACTTTAGTACTTCTACTCTAGTGTGGTGCTTAAAGAGCACTTCAACTTCTACTCAAGTCACTTTTTTGATAGAGCACTTGTACTTTTACTCAAGTCTGGGTTTCTAGTACTTTACACATCTCTGTCACAATGTGAGTTTTTATCTTGCAATTGTGAATGTGATTCGTTTCTCTTACTGTTGTTGCAACATTATAGTTGAGACTTTGACTTTATATCTCACAATGTGACAAGTACACAATATGACTTTATATCATAATGTGATTTCATATCTGACAATATTCTCAAAATGTGAATTTTTATCTTGCAATTGTGACTCATTTCTCCTAATTGGGACTTTTTATTTTAACTTTATATCAGACAATGTAACTTTCACAATGTGACTTTATATCTCATAATGCAACTACATATCTAACAATTACTTTTTTATTACTTTTTATTCTGAAAAAGCACTTGCAAAAAGGCACTGTTAAGCACAATACTCTGCACAGAAAAGTTTAATAAAGTGCATGCGTTCATTGCTGAGGCAGCTTGCTCTGTTTGGTGCCATTTATGTGAGCAGACCTTCTCAGTGATAACCTTTAAGAAAGAAACCAAACACAGATATTGTGTTTAAAGCCCATGTGCCAAAAACAGAACTTCATAGTAAAGGCATTTTTATCTTTCAAGCACATCTACCATGACGCATAGTAAATGTTTGTGTGGTGGTCATTTGCAATGTCCTAGACATAGATTTACAAGGCCTGAGATGACCTCTGACATCTACAGCTTCTGAGCTATTCAGACACATTTCAGACAAGCCATTAGGATGAATAAACAAAGACAGAAACAAGTCAGGAGAATACAAAACAAGAGAAAAAGTGTATTCATGAACAAGCAGTTCAAGGTGGAAGAGCTTTTTAGGATGAATATTATGAGTGCGGTGTCTGTCTAATATCAGGCTGACTCAGGGCTTGACTCTATCCCATTTCTCAAGCTGCATCAACACCTTAAGGCCTTAAACGACCTCGCAGACAGGAAATGTCAATCACACCAAGTTGGGACCTGAATGCAAGGCATGAAGGGAGAGGAAAAAAGTGAAGCGCAGGCAAAAGACCATGACTCACATTCCCAAACTATAAGTTAACACAACATCATCATCACGCTTTTAGTTTAAATCATGAAAATAAAACATAAATAATGCTGTCATTTGGCCACAGAATTCTGCTTATGACCAATCACAATGAAAATCCTACATAAATCCATGCCTGTTATTATTATTAACGTTTTTTCTGCACATGTTTCTTGACTCATCTGTACATTGTAAAGCATCTGTTACCTGTTACATTTTCATATAATTTAGAACTCTTACAAGCTTGTTTGACATACACAAATAGTTTTCTTTATTTGAAAGATTAAAAACCTGGTGACTTTTTTTGTTATAGATATAAATCTTAACAAACTTTGACCTTGATTTGAGTCTAAGTGGTCATGCACAAAATGTTTGCTTGTACAATTGATGGTGATTATTTTTACTACTTCGGGGAAATTAGCATTATATATAATTTCATTCAAAAAAGTTACACTCCTGTGGGCTGTGGCATCCAAAAAACCAAAAACCCGAAAGAAGAAGATTTAGGGTTTGTTTTGTGAAAATGAGACAGAAAACTGAAAGCATCAGTGTGGTTAAATTCCTCTCACTCCCTTGTCTTCAGAGACAAAAGATGGGTGTGATAATGACAGACTGTTTTTTCTTTAAAAAAACTCACTCTCTCACAAGCCATATATATAGACACAAGACTCCTTTTTTCTTCTGCGTGGGCAGAGAGAGTGAAACAGAGGGAGAAAGAGAGAGAGCGCTCTAAAAATAAACCATCTGTTCCAGGAGCAGGTCAGGTGGGAGGCAGGTCTGACGCGGCATGACTAGGAAGATGAGAAGAGAGAAAAGCAGAATTATAAGCTGTGAGGAAAATGATACGTGATCTGTTAGATAGAAAGGACGAGGGAGAGACTGAAAGAGAGAGATGCCAAGAAGGGGGTTTTCACTGGACAGCTTGCTATACCCCTGCGTGAGTGTGTGTGTGTGTGTGTGTGTGTGTGAGTGTTTGGTAAAGCCACAGGCAGACTTAAAGACAAACACCAGGGCCAGCTTGTGGAGTGATGAATGTGTGGAGAGAGTCAGCAGAGAGCAGAGCCGAGCAAACGAGAGGAAATGAAGGCATAGAGAGAGAGAGAGTGAGAGCGAAGGGAGCACAGAGGGGCCCTGAAAAATATCATGTGTCATCGGCGTGCTTGTGCTCGAGCAAAAGTTTGTTTGGTGTGCTTTTTGAAAGTGTGATTTATGGGTGCAGATGAGTGAGTGAGTGAGTGAGTCGGGTTCTGTGTGAGACTTCAGGGAAAGAAAGAATAGAGTGGAAAGACGGACAATGCGTGTGATGGAAAAATTATAGCTTTAAGACACAATTGGTACAAGTTATGAGCACATTGAGGAAATGATCAGATTTCAAAAAGTTTGCCAACTGGATTTTTATGAATAAATTAAAGAATTTAATACATCAATGTTAATACAACTATGCAAGCCATTCATGCTTGACGGTTTTAAAGTTTCGAAGTAGGGATTTTTATGGATATAAATGGATAATAATAATAAATGAGCTGCAAATCAGCATATTATAAAGATTTCTTAAGGATCATGTGACACTGAAGACTGGAGTAATGATGCTGAAAATTCAGCTTTGTATCACAGGAATAAAGTACATTTTAAAATACATTAAAACAGATATTTTCAATTGTAATAATATTTCATAGCATTACTATTTTTACTGTATTTTTTTAAAGAAATAAATGCAGCCTGGGTGAGCAGAAGAGTATATTTGAAAAGTAGTTTAGGTTGATTTTCCCAATAGTTTTTTTGAGCATTTCCAATTACGGTTGCACCGATATGAACATATTGGCCAATACCGATACCCGATAACCGATAATTCTTTGAAAGCCGATAACCGATATATTGGCCGATGAATTAAAATCCAAAGTTTTATATCATTTTTGAGAGTCTGATTACAAAAACAAAACTCTCACCATTAAAAGCCATGTCCCAAGCACATGATTATAATGTTCTCATTACAATTTTATGTAGCCTATGACAGTCTATATGACTGCACTTGTTGCAGTTGAGTGTATTTTCCTTTTTTTGAAGCTATTCCAATCATATTCAAGCGATTCAAAAGCATCATGGCGAACAGTGCACATCTGAAGCATCTCAGCTGAAGGAAATAATGCATTATTTATCGGCTTTAATGTTTCAGCCAAATTTTCTTATCGGGCCGATAACGATAAAATTAAGAATTGACATATATCGGCCGATACTGATATGGTGGCTGATATACATCGTGCATCCCTGATTCAAAATCAACACACCGCAACAATGGTAACCACTATGAATTTGGGGCGGGGCTATCTATTTGTTTGACCAATGGCTGATATAGTTTGCTGGTTTTAGAGGGGTTTTGCTCTCCTTTAAGTGTTAGGCTGGGATACCGCCCACTGGGAGACCACCTTAAAGGAGAACTCCGGCACAAAATAAACCTTTGGTCCAATTACACATTGGTACATGGTCAACCGTTCTCACTCTGAGATTTGTTTTCATGATTATCGAATGTAAAGAGTTATCTTTAAAAACTGTTTAGCTTATAACGGTAGTATATGGGGCATAGAGTAATGAAAATACGAATCGCTAGTTAATACCACCAACAAGGCTCAAAATAGCCCAACATTATCACGGTAGCATAATCAGGGTCCCTATATGCAAACCGAAGCATTGAGAACGTTGTAAGTGTACAGACCGTTTAATAAGAAGATATTTTATAAACAGTCCACTTCGCGAAGACAGGCAGGAGCCATCTTTAGAAAACAGTCTCGAGCAGTCGAACCACAAACACCGAGCCAAGTTCTGGCTCGTTCACATCTCACCAGCGGACTTGGCTCGGCGTTCGTGGTTCGACTGCTCGAGACTGTTTTCCAAAGTTGGCTCCTGCCTGTATATGCCCCATATACTAGCGTTGTAAGCTAAACAGTTTTTAGAGATAAAACTCTATTCAATTATCATGAAAACAAATCTCAGAGAACGGTTGACTATGTACCAATGTGTAATTAGACCAAAGGTTCATTTTGCGCCTGAGTTGTCCTTTAAATCTGCGAAGAGACAAGCAAATCAGTGTAGTTTAGCAAGGAACCTTTTTATGAACCAATACACAACATCATGACACTTTTATTTTAAACCATGCAAATTAATCATAACTAATCCTGTCATTTGGCCACAGAATTCTGCTTATGACCAATCACAATGAAATATTACATAAAGCCATGTCTGTTATATTATTTCATTTATAATATTTCAGCTATTTGAATTCAGTTTTCAGATTGATTAATTTGAGTAATGGTATCTGACCAGTTATTTCCTGGAAGAAAATGAAAATTAGTGATGTTTGTTTGCTGGCCACATCATTTACTCTGCAAGCCATAAAAATGTAATGATTGACAGGAAAAATGTAGAAAACAGACAATAAAGGGGAAGGGGGCTCATCAGGCCTCTGGGAAGTCTCACAAAAAAGTCTTTCTAGTGCTCATACCCTCTCCCTTCTTTCTCTGTCTGTCTCCCTCTCTTCAGAGCCTCTTGTGACAGGAGTTTCCTGGAATAAAGGAGTCCATCTGCTTTTCATTCAGGCACATAATGCGTTTCAGAAGACTACATTACCCCCCCAACACACACATACACACAAAACACAGAGTGCTCATTCACCCCTTTACCCAGAACTTCACACTTACTTGTTAATGCAGCGTCCCAGCACAGCACTATCCAAATAACAGAAGCTGTATTTCACTTTGCCATTCAAAGTTGATAACCCTTCTGTGATTACATCATAGTTTGGATAAGGACAGATTGGGTTAAAACCTAGAAAATAACCCTTTCATAATTACAAGGTAACCCGAGCACAGAGTGAAGTTAGTAAAAAGGTACAATTTCCTTGTGTATTGTCTAAATTTGAGGGTAGATATGACAGATGTGTTGCTTGCTTTACAATGAGAGTTAAATATTTCTGATCCCATCACTGGAATGCTTCCATTTCCTGAAATGCCAACGAGCAGACACAGGGGGCGGGGGGTTTTCTGGGCGTGTGGATGATGAGCCAATCATCTTGCGATTGCGAACGCATGGGGTGACTCGCCCCGCCCCTTCACTCACGCTGCTGAAAGTGTCTGCATGCTCATGTCCCGCAGAATCAGAGACGCGATAGAAGCCGATTAGACGCGATGTGTTATCTACCCTCCTTTTGAACTTACCCGTGGCATCAAAGTCTTTTATCAGTTTTTTTTCTGAAGTTGGACAAGTATTTGGATATATCCCGTTTGATAAAACGCGGCATTTCTGTGTTGTCCCAGCCGAAGTAGAGGAGTTGAGTTTACTATCTTGTATCAGCCCGTTTCATGTGACTAGACGTGCTCCATCGGGCCCATCTGCACGACAGCACAGGGACGGTGGACATCACTGGACATTTACGGATAGAGACTGGGCGACACGCTGTGATTTGAATGCCTTTGCAGGGACTTTGGTGGCTTGTGTGCTGCAGACAAGGCTTCAGTTTGCTGTCTCGGGATCATGGAGAGAAAGAGGAGGAAGAGTCTTTCGAGTTACGCAATCAGGACGAACACGCACATACGGGACGGGTATGTAGACAAAACTAAAGCTGTGTCACAAAACCTAGTAAGCTGACTATCTAGACATCACAACTAATATCTGTATTGTTGTTTTTGTTTTTTCCCCAAAAAGTGTATCCTTTTCAAATTGTCTAGTAGCCAATTTAATACTATTCCACTAGTCATTACCACAAGTAACTTTCTTTTTCTTTTTTTTTTTTTTTTTACAAAGTTATTTCTGTTTTTATGTGGATGGATGTGCTGTTCAGATCTGAATTCACAACTTTCAACTAGCCTGTATATTGCTAGTTGCTGCTGGTATCCATTCCAGTTTACTAATAACTTTTTACTTGGCTACTTTGTTAGGTATGGAAACTCTAACAATAGCTAGTATTTAGTCCTTCTTTACTAGTGCTTTTACTAGACACTTGTAGTCTAACGATTTCTGAGACCCTATAGTATCTAAATGACTGTCACTAGTTATATTTCTTGTCTCGCTAGTCACTTTTGTAATCATATCATGTAACGTAAATATGTAACGTAATAGTGTCTTTTTAATAAGTACTAGTAAAACTAATGACTTGTAGTAAAATAAATAAGTGCTTATGAAATGAATAAGTGCCAACGGTTAATGGAATGGCTAGTCAGTCAAATTTGCATAAGTGCCAGTATCTAAAGAATAAGTGCTAAAATTGAATGAATAGTGAAATTGGAAAGGATGCTAGGGGAAAAAAGTACTGTTAACATTAAAATGATTATTATCATTATTTATTGCCATAATCAGCCATTCACAAACATTATCTAGGCCTACATGCGTATAATGCTGGAAAGATCATGGATTTTTTAATATGGATTCATATATGTGAGAATTTTTTATTATATAGACAAAATGTTGAAATATTTTTGAAGCGGCACTGACCGGATTCATTTCATATTCATTCATTTCTCATTTGTAAGTGGTGGAAATGGAGTGTGACAAACACCTAGGCTATTCTTGCAAAACTAGTTTTACCGGTCATATTTTGAGAATTAACGTGAAGCGCTCAAGTTTTATCTAGCAAGATACCAATGCTTCCCATATATCATTTGTGTGACTTTCATTTTGAGGTTTTGAGGGCTTTTTAATCCTAGCAACCCGATTACATTAAGAAAATGAATGATACAAAATATGTAGTTGATCTTTGTCTGTAGGACAACTGTACTTCCGATGTATTATTTTCACTGTTCTCGCACACAAGAGCTTGTTGAGGTGTTTCATGGTTAGCCCATGTGTGTTAAGAAGGCACAAATCATTGTGAAGAACAGAGATGAAGGGTTCCTGTGAAATATAATGAACAGTGAAGGGCATTCAGCTGAGCCAGCACTCCGGTTCCCCATCTATTTTACGCCTCTGTGCAACTGAACACATCCGCATGATCAAATATTTAATAATGGCTCCTCTGTCAGTAAAATCTCTGGTATTGATCCCCGCTTGTACACTAAATTAGTTTTTCGACAGCCAGGGAGACTTTTTTTACACTCACACAAAAGCTGTTTTGAGCTGATGTTAGGAATTAAAGCAGAAATATTTCTATTAAACCCTTTGCACTTAGGATGGATAATTGGCTACAATCAGCAGTATTCCACGCTGCATTATGACCCAACACCCACATGTAATGCTGACTTACCTCAAGTGTACTCTATGTACAGTTAATATCAGTCCTCCACTAGGCAATATGAAGAGATCTCTTGACATGTCTGGACATACACACACTTTATGAGACTAACATTTTACATTTCTAATCAGGCCCATATTGTGAAAACCATGTTACACACAATACAGTGGGCCAATCAATTAGAAACAGCCTAAGGGACCATTTGCACCAATCTCTTATGGACTGACCTCTTTTCTCTCCCTACTCCTTTTATCCCCACTCCATCCATCCTCTATGGACTAATCACCCTAAAATCAATAATCTTCATATTCCCTTAGTGAAGTCTTATGCCATTAACCCATTTATTGCTCTGTGAAAGATTTCTGCGTGTGTGTGTGTGTGCATGTGTCAGGGTAATGGGGGTAGAATATAGGAGGTTAATAGGTCAGTGCATCCCCCCTTTTCCCCTGGGTCATCATGCACCTATTTTTTAATGGCAGTCCTTGGTGTCTATAGAAAAGACATGGCCAAAGGGGAAAAAAGAGAAAAGGCATGGCCAAAGGAAACAAAAAACGTTTTAAAGTGTAATGGGAGATAAGATAAAGACCAAATTTGGACATCTGATTGGGTGATTTCTGGATTTTTTGACTCAACTCATTTTGAATTTGATTGCATGATTAAATTTGATGAATTTGATCCATTGAACACAGCCAGACTCCGTTGTGTGATGTAAAACATTAGATAATGTTACGTAGTCAACTGAGTGGCAGCCACATCTTTGGGTATCACATATAAAGTAATGAATCAGCTTTTAAGACTTGATAATCAGCTTTAACTGTTTGAATGGCTATTGTAATACCATTTGCTGAGTCATTATTTAAAGGGGTGGTATAATGCCCTTTTCACAAGATAAATAAATCTCTGATGTCCTCAGAGTGCGTATGGGAAGTTTTAGCTCAAAATACCCCAGAGATATTTTTATATAGCATGTTAAAGTTGTCACTTTTTGATTTTGTGTCTGGCCCTTTAAATGCAAATGAGCTGCAGCTCCCGACACAGTGGGCGGAGCTTCAAGAGTGTGTGTGTGTGTTAACAGCTCCAATTACGTCATGCAGACACATGCTAAAATGTCAGAAACTGTTTTGCCTTTTATGTTTAAACCGGAGTCAGACAAAGATGGAGAGACTAAGAAGTGACAACACGTAGAATGCAACAGGGTGTCTCTGAATGGTTAGTTGATGAATTTATGTTCCTGATGATGTGGAGTTAACTATCTTCAATCAGCATAGTCTGTCAGGATAATCTATAAATCACTCATATAGGAACTGTTGTGAGATGCACACATACTGACTTTCTATTGCATGTGAAAAACAGTTTGAGCTGACTCACAAATGTGCTTGACTACAACAGCTCTTCTCTTCTCATCATGGACTGTTGCGGGGTTTATGTACATTTTAGGCTTAGTGATGTCACTAACCCAGGAGGAAGCTTGTGTAGTTCCTACCAGCCATTTAGTTGTAGTCCTTAAATGATTTCTTTAAAAGTAAATATCTCCCTTTGCTTTGAACTTTGAGCGTTGTAACTTTGCAGATGTTGTTTATGCTCAAACAGCAACATTATACACTAACTAAAGTTAGAAAAGTGAAGTCATAATCAACCACCCCTTTAAGAGCACAGAGCCTGAACTTTTATTTTGATTTATCAGCCTTTTCTTGCTTTTGCACCACCACAATTCACTCTGGCTATTTTCATTGTTGCCACAGTGCTGTTATTGATTATTGCTGAAAGATATTGATATCTAGAGTGCATCTGCAAGGCCTGGCTTCCTCTTCATGCCAGGCAGGATCAATAGACTGAGTAACAACCTTCAGTTGTCCTTCCTTGGAGAAACTGGTATGGTTCCTGCTCAGATCTTGGAGGATGGCATCTGTTTTTCTGATGTTTATAATTTGCACCCTGCCCGTTGGGGGTTTGGACTAACAAAACGGATTCTAACATGGACTTTCTAACATGTTGGAAAATCAAGCTAAACTAACTGTGTTTTGCCACATGGTAGCTGGTTTAGAACTGGACTAATCTGATTACTAAACTTGTTCAAGCTAGACATTAGCTGCTTGACCACCATGTGGTACTCCACTTTTTTGGGAAATAGGCTCATTTTACAACTCCCCCAGAGTTAAACAGTGGGGTTTTACCGTTTTCGAATCCATCCAGCTGATTTTCTGATATTTAGAAGAAAATCAGTTACCACAGAAAAAATATATACTATGGAAGTCAATGAGACCAGAAACTGTCTGGTTACTGACATTCTTCTAAATATCATTAAATCAGCTGGATGGATTCGAAAATGGTAAAACCCAACTGTTTAACTCTGGGGGAGTTGTAAAATGAGCCTATTTCCAAAAAAAGTGGAGAGTCCAAAATGGCCTACCAGCCCATGACTGGCTTTTATGTTGTTGGGCAAATTTCCGTGTGAGAAATTCAGTCATTTCAATAAGAATCCACACAAATGGGAATTTCCCCATGCAGATTTTGCCTAGAGTTCAAGTTGGTCATGCGAATTCTCCACGTTGACCAACAGAAAGCAGCTTGGTTTGAAAGTGACCTCTGTGTAAGCTGTGTTTCATACATCTCTATACTACTGACAATACACAATGGACTTCTTTGCCCACTAAATTTCACTAATGTGACCACACCTTTAGATTAGCTAGCTACCATGTTCCAATACCCTCCCCCCCAGTCAGACTTAAAACCAGGTACTTTGGGAAGGAAGCCAGGAAGTTGGGCTTTTACTGTCAACTATTATTGCCAAAGAGGAATTGCATGCTTGGAAGACATGGATGGTACGGATAGGATTGGTTTGGCTGTCGTCTAGGAAAGCTCCGGAAACATCCAATGACGTGTTTACACAAAGACCTCCTCCATTGCACACAACCCTCTGTAGGCCACACGCTCAAGCAGGTGGTCAGACCCCACAGACGTGTGTGTTTGGATACTTCCTCTCTGCAGTGACTGTTAACGGTCCTTTTTTTGTGCCACAGGAGACCGCAGCTGAATGCATCATCTCGACAGATCCACCTTTAACTCAAATGTACTTCTGTACTATATTTATGCTGAAACAAACCCTACATTTCATCCTACAGAATGTAAAGTTAATAATACTTTGGCTCATATCTTATTATCCTAAATTAAAGGGTATTAGTTTAACCAAAAATGACAACAAAAACGTCAAATGACTGACTTTCTTTAGTGGAACATAGAAGAACAAATTTTGAGAAATGTTTTTTCTCCATACAATGAAAGTCTGTTCCACAATGACGTTCTTCCACTGACGAAAGCAGGTTTGGGGATAACATTAAGATGACAAACTTTCACTCTAAGGCCATTTTAGTCTGTTGGAGGTGTAGAGCTGGTTCAGGGATCTGCTCCTCCATGTGCGAGACTCTGACGTCAGCAGCCGTCCCCTAATCAAGCTGGCCAAACAGACAGCGGGCGAACTGAAAGAGCGCCTCTGTTTGTCCTGCATGCTCTGTGCTTCCCCCCCTTTCCTATTTTAGAGTGACAAACTACCCTTGCTTTACTCTTCTGTGTTTCTCTTAGGAGATGCAAAACCTTTTTATCTTTTAGTTTTGAAGATGTTATGACACGAGGACACCCGCCCACTGCAGCTGTTGAGGTGAGAAGCAGGGCATCCTGGGAAAGAACACAAACTGGCAGGAGTTTCTGGCACAGACCTGGTGCTGTTAATGTATAACTGTAGAACCACAGAGCTTTGAGATGGTATTTCCCCCACACCCTCTTCAACGAGCCAAAATCTTGTGCTATGCGGGTTGAAGTTGAGGTTTAATGTTTTGTTGTGTTCTTTGTTGGGCAAATATGGGCAAAATAAACTGATTTTCCATAATGCTACATTTGTTTCCCCCTTATGTTTTGACTTTTTAGTCTTAAAGTTTGCCAGCAACACATACACTGTAAAAATATTTTCATGATTTGTAATCACACCATTATTTCTTTTGTCAAATCAACTTAAATAATTTATGTAGTTCAGATAACATAATTAGTTTCTGATGATTAAATCAATCACCTTCATTGTATTAACTCAATTTTTCCATTTCAATGAACTTAATTTTTTAAGGCAGCCAGGTTACTTCATTTTTTTTAAGTTAAACCAACAATATTTTTTTACAGTGTATTAACTTTACAGACAAAACGTGTTCGAGTGATGCCTTGAAATTCAATATAAAAAGTTGGTGGCGTTTCACATAAAAAACCCCATATTTTATTAATATTAATGATTTATATTTAATTTGAATTAATATTTAGTTTTGTTTGGCTAGTCCTGCCTGTCCCTAAAAGTCCATATAGGGTAGAATCAAAGAAAAAAACAAAAACGCACACAGCCACACATGCTTTAGAGGCCTATGGTTGGCAGGGCAGTGGCATTTCCGCCCCCTTACTCAACCCTGTCTCTTGGGACACAGGAAAGGAAGTGAGCCACGGAACAAACCCATCACTGCATCTCCTTCCCGGATGATTCATCCCGCTCCTCATCCCAGAATGCTCTTGCAAGGGCTCACACGCCATACCTTTCTCAGCTTTCCTAACTGACTTTAACGCAGATCAAGCCCCACTTGCCACTTGGATATAGAGTGCTGCAGGCCAGGGATGACATATTTTTGTTGGCCAAAACCCAGTAACCAGTTAGTATTGTTAGCACTTCAGGTTCATCGTCCCGAAGTCAATGGATTTTTGAATTGGTTATTGGTTAAATGCCTGAAATGGAGTCTGTGGTTTTGAACACAATATATTTTCACTTTTTATTCTATGGCATATAATACCACACCCTAGTGATTTTTAAAAATGCTTTTTTTTTGTCTTGAAAAGGGCGGTTGATAACAAGTGGCTAAATAGGTTATCAGGGACATTAAATGTCATCACCGAACTGGAAACCTAATCTACTCACTAGTCCACTTTTTACAATCTCATTGTGTTTATAATTGCGCTTTTTTAAACTCGCAGGGAAAATGTTATTTTTTTTTTAATAAAGACTATAAGAGCTTAGTGATTGTGACGCTGAAGTAATTTGACCATGGTCTTTTTATTGCCTATAGCTATTTACATCTGGTGATTATATTTAGGCTTCAAAATTCATCAATGTCATCAATTCATCAATTCATCAAGGGCGGCAGTAGCTCAGTGGTTCATGTGGGTTGTCTACAAACCGAAAGGTTGGTGGTTCAATCCTCGGTTTCAACTGACCAAGTGTCGAGGTGTCCATGAGCAAAATGTAAAGCGCTTTGCTGGCCATTAGGTCTATGAAAGCGCTATATAAAAATGCAGTCCATTCATCAATGTTGTGTTCATTTGTGAAGATTGAACCAAATGGTCATAGAGCTTTTTTCTGCAATAATCCAAAAGCTAATGGAAACATTCTATTAGGTTTTTGTTGCGTGAACCAGAGAGCTGTTTTTTGAAATTCATCTGGATTTTAATTCTGGTCTGTGCTTTTGTGCCTAAGCACTACGGGTTAAAAGAAAAAGCATGCACCGCTCAGAGGAAGAGAAAGTGTGTGTGTGTGTGTAAGAAAAAGAGAGGTTTAATGACAGCTCTCTATCTTGCATGCTGAGCCTGTCCAACATTTATGGTGCCTCTGCACCCTGATTAAACATTAAGCAAGTCTCATTATACACACCCCCTTTTGGTCACTTTTACCTTCTTTCTCACCTCCATCCTCCTGCTCTTTTATTTCCACTCTTACTCTGGCACTGGCAGATACCTCAGCCGTCCATCTTACTAGGCCATCATTGTGAATGCATGCGTGTACTAAACTTAGCAGCATAGTTGTAAATTGTGGCATGCTAATTGTGAAGCATCTTGCCGCTGATCCCTTTAAGTTTTTTTTTTTACAGTACTTTTTTTTCCAATAAATGCGCCTCGGTGAGTATAAGAAACTAATTTAAACCTGAAATAGAAAAAAATTGTATTTGCTTTTCATTGAAATATTTGGCGTTTCTTTGAAAGTGTTTGTGTAAGAAAAGATCGTGATGTTTTAGCTGTTTAGCCTCCTGACCCTCAGGAGCCCCTGGTCCGGCACGGAACGTTCCTCCGAGGCTATGCCAAAGCCCAGAAACATGATACCGCAGTGTGGCACAGACTTAGACATACGCTCTTTCTCTCTCTCTCACACACACACACACACACACACACATTCAGACAGAGGTGCGTGTCTGTGAAAGAGGTCAAGGTGAGGGGGAGCTAGAGTTACAGCTGATGTGGAGTTTCAGACTGAGTCAGTTTACAGCCAGGATCGATTTTGATAAACCCCACCGAGTCACTGGACCAAAGGGCAGAATCAGAGCCAAAGCATACCAGCCGTTAACGGGAACCCGCTGCCCAGCCGAGCGTGGCACCGCAGCCAGGGGCTGCCAGTGGGTGGTTGACTGGTCAGATGGTCATCTCAGTGGGTAGAAATACAAGGTGTGTATAAATGCGTCTCCTTGTAATTTTCCTGGAAATCAACTTTAACTAGAATCCGCTCATAAACAGTATTTATTGCAAATTGCGGGCTGCTCGCTTGCCTGTATGGTGAAACACTGCTGTTATTGACTACAGCACCATTCACAAGAAAATTGCTGGCAAAAATGGTAGGAGCAAACTAATCCTTCAGGACACTTTTGAACATGTTTATTTGTAGCCATCACCTCCCAGAAGGTATCAGAGGCTTTGCTCTGTGTGTGTTTTAGGTTAATAGTGTTGACAGAGGCAACATAGTTCAAAGTAGGAAATGTTTTCCTCTATGTATTTTTCTCTTCGTCCCTTCCTCTCATATGCCAGTAAAGGGATAGTTCACCCAAAAATTATTCATCCTCACGTCGCTCCAAAACTGTATGACATATGAAAAAAAAAGAAAAGATTTTTGTCAATTCAATGAAAGTCAGTCTTTCTTTAAAAAAATCTTCTCTGTGTTCCACAGAAGAAAGTAAGTCGTACAGGTTTGGAAGAACATGAGGGTGACTAAATCATAAAAGATTTTTCATTTTAGGGTGAACTCTCCCTTTATTCAGGTTTACATGCATGTCAAGCAGCACAGAGCGGAAACTAAAGCTGACATCAGATCCGTTTGCAGGGAAGGGCAGTGTGTATTTACTGTCCGCTGGGTGTGAAGGGTCTGAGGGCTGGCTGTGGGACAGAGCTGGTCCAGAGGGGCTGGGTGGAGCAGAACTGGGTTGGTATTTCGTGTAGACGGATTAAGCACAAAAGCACTCTGTGTCTTTGTCAGTTCTGAGAATGGCCCTCGTTTTGAATGTTATGATCTGCCTGCAGCAGTTGTGTGTGTGTGTGTGTGTTTGAATCCACTGCCAATTACTACAGAAGAGGTGCTGTTTCTAAGTGCACTTGTTCAAAGAGGTATGTGTGTGTGTGTAATGTAAGCCAAATCGGAAAAGCTCAAATGCAAAAGGGTTTGCAAAGAAACGAACAATGTTACATTTTACTGGAATGAATGAATGGATGAACATCTGCACATCATTCATTTTACTGGAAGATCCAGTTATAAACTTTTGTTGAAGAGGTCAAACGTAAATAAAAAACAATAAACAAATTGTTCACAATAAGATCAATAACATACTTTTAGATAATAGTTGAAGTGAATTTTCATTTCATTTATGCAAACCACTTATCATTTCGTATGGTCGCTGGTTTTCATTTCATGGCGACTTTGCCTTTTATTTAAAAGTTTTATGTCAGGGTTCAGGAATTGGTTACAGAAAATAACTAGATTTTAACTCTACATTTTTTTTTTGTAGCATGTTTTGTATGTAGTTGCTAGGGTGTTGTAAATGTGTATTTAGTGCGTTGTTGTGCAGTCACTAGAGTGTTTTGAGTGGTTTCAGTACGTGTCTTTGCAGTTGCTATAGTGTGCTCTGAGTCTTCTGATGGTAATTTTACCAGTTGAAAGTTGTAAGTCAACTTGGAATGGAAATAGCATACGTCTCCTCGGAAAGCTGCATAGTTTGAAATATCATATGCTAGTGTACCTAAGGGTTTGTTAAAATGCCTAAGTGTGTGTAGTTATAGTGATGCTAGCATTGTTAGCTTCATTTAAGGACAATAGAGGTCAATGGGAAGTCCAAATTTAGACTGCTAGGTAATTGTGTGTGTATGTGTGGTAGATTCAGAACGTTACAATACAGTATATCATGTAGCAAAGAGGAAGTGTGGTCAGTTTGGCACCACTTAGCTTTATATCCGCAGAGCCTTGGAGGTTTTCTCCAACCAAGGGAGAGTTTGAGTCCAGGAAATGACCTTATGTCTCACAGCACTAGACTAGGCATTTAAACAATTGTTTGACAATTACCAAACAAATTACATGAATAAATATATCATTAATTCATGATTCAAAGTTAAGACTGATGAAACACCATAAAGCCAGCTGACTGCCAATATGACCAATTGTTACATTTTTCTTTTGCTTAGTTTGCTTTGAGCCACATCAAAGTGTTTCCAGGTCATTCAGGTTGACCTTTCCTGGACCTCTGCTGCAGTCCAGAGCTCTTTTCTGGTTCCGTCTTCCTCTCTTTAATATGAGCTTTGAGATTGAGAAGGGGAAGCCAGACCTGAGGAATGCACAAAAGAATCCGGACGTCCCGTCGAGCCCTAGCCTACCATGCTGTCAGTCATCTGCGTAGGCGTCAACATATTTTGAGTCCGCGGCTCTTTTTAGCACATTTTTGAATGGCTTTGGACAACAATTAATATTTTGGTATAATACTAAACATACCATGGCAAACCAAAACTG
Source organism: Pimephales promelas (assembly GCF_016745375.1). The sequence goes on from NW_024121321.1 coordinate 23,439,303, forward strand.
AAGCAGCAAATCAAACCATATGATGTTTGTTGAACAGATCGAAACAGAGGAAGTGAAAGAGACTGAATGTTCTCTATGTACCGCACGCACATTCTTCTAGATTAAGAATATGTAGCAGAGTTAACTGGAAAGGAAGTGTGAGATCAATACCTGCCAGATGCCCATGTGTTCTGTCCTTTCTCCTTTACAGGGGCAACTAGAGGTCACTCTGTCTCAGCCCACTCGCACAGCCAACGGCACACCCTGGTGAGTTCAGACATTAATGATGTTTAATAGGAGTGTGTGTGTGTGTGTGTGTGCATGCGTGCACGCACATGTGTCTGTCTTGCATCTCTTTCACTTATCTGGACTGAGAGAGGTGTGAATACAAATAGATTTTTCAGTCCATACGGCACATACATACCCTCACCAAAAGCCATTGTGACAGTGAAATCAGATTGTAATACCATGGTATTTTGATATAAAAGCATAATATATTTTAATAAAATAAAGCAAAACAGTATATTGTGAAATATTTCTTGAATTTATTTTAAAGTAATTTATTCCTGTTGCGTCAAAGCTGAATTTTCAGGATCATTGCTCCGGTCTTCAGTGTCACATGATCCTTCAGAAATCATTCTAATATGCTGATTTGCTGCTCGAGAAACATTTCTTATTATTATCAGTGTTTTTGTTTGAAGAGAAGGTTGAAAAGGAAAGCATTTTTTCTTTATTATACACAGCTGGTTATACAGCCACTTATAAGATAATGGTATGTGGGCCAGCCTGACTGTGTCATAGATTTTGGGTGTGTCAGTGCAAAGAATCAAACACACAGAAAATGTTTTACAGTGCATTTAATCACTACAAATGAGCAGTTATTTTATTGTATTATCAAGATTGTGTGTGTTTGAGATTAGCTTGAAACCTTCAGCCAGACGGTGACTCAGTTTTTTTTTTTTTTTTTATATCGCGTGTAGAGGTCACTCAGTCTCATCACAGATTAGACATGCACGTCCTGCCATCCTGAGTGCATCTTTCTGTCTCGCTCAGCTGGCTGGATGTGGAATATTTTGGATTTCTGGATGTCTTGGCAGTATTCTTGAGTAAACCGTATTATTTTTAGCAGAGGTCAGAACAACTCACTCCATCATACTGTCCTCCACCATATCTGAAAGAATGTATTGTCTTTGTATCTGTCTCTTGGTTTATTTCCTCTCCCTGCCTTTTCTAAATCTCAACAAAAGAACATTTTGTTCATGTTTGGCTGTAGGTTTCAGGTCTTTCTTCTCTCGGCCAGCTGTTCTGTACTGTCAGTCCATTTAAGGGGTCAACCTGACAGGTCACAGCTTGGTGCTAATGTGTTTCCCACGCTTCAAAAGATGAGTGCCTGGACTTTCATGGTTTCTCTATTGAAATCTGTGTTTTGGTTTTTGACTAAAATTTATATAATTCTTTTTGCTTGTTGTGCATATTCTCTCTCTTTCTCTCTCTCACTCACTCACACACACACACACACACATTTAATTTGCTGTCTAAATGGTAGCATATCATGGACTTTTATTGTTTTTATAAAGCTAATTATAATTACCAGAGACTAACCCAAATATATAAATATGTAATTACTTTATAAATATATAGTTTATATATTTATAAATATAAACTATAACTTTATAAATATGTAGTTACTCTGATGATAACTAACTATGATATATATATATATATATATATATATATATAAAATGTATATTTTCGTTTTATGAATTATTTTTCCAAATGAGTACTGTACTGAATATAATCCGTACTGAATATAAATGTGGTAAAATGCGTGTGCAAGCCTTACAGCAAGGGCATAGCTTACTTGGTTACTAAATAAGCAGCAATGCATTTTAATTGGATTCAAATCAATCATCTATTGACCACAGTTCAACACGCCACATAAATGCACTATAGAGAATAGTGTGTTATAGAGATTGTTAAACACACTTTAATTAAATAAAATTGTAAATAAGGAGTGAAGAACCTACTTTCTGTTCTTTGTGTCAGCTATAACAGTGGGCACATAGCAGAGCAGTTATAACAGTGATGAACCAATGATTTATTTAAACTTAGACAGTGTGTATGTGTGAGTACAATGGGTAACTGGGATATATTAGCTTTTAGCATTATTGTGTTAAGTTAACCATTGATTAATCAATCTATTGATGTCTGTTACTCTAAGTCATTTGGAGTTGGCAGTAAAAGTTTTACACACACACACCCAAAAATCCCCTTGATTCAGCGGACGTTTATAGAGGGGAGCATAAAAATGTTTCCCTTCTTTTCTACCTTTTCTCCATCCCTCCATTTCTTTTATCAGTTTCCTGTCAGTGTGGGCCACACAGATGGTTTAGGTTAGCAAAGCCTAGGCCACAGAGAGCGTCAGAGAGGGAGGGATACACACATAGTGCTACGTTGCCTTCATATTAACCGTTTTGCCTGGCAATATTACCCACCCCAGAGTTTCCAGTTCCATGACGCTATTCCACTAAAAACTTACAAAACATTTGAGTTCAAGTTTTAAACCATAATATAGTTTCAAACGGCCCCCCTCACTCATAAAACAACAACAACATCAAAAAAACACGTTATCCTTAAAGAAGTTCACTTTTAAAAAACTTTTGCTGATAATTTACTCACCCACATGTCATCTAAGATATCCATGTCATACTTTCTTCAGTCGAAAAGAAATTAAGGTTTTGGTGAAAACATTCCAGGATTTTTCTCCAAATAATGGACTTTACTGGTAACCAAATGGTTCAAGGTCCAAAAGACACTTTCAGTGCAAACTGCAAACTGTTCAAAGGGCTTTAAACGATTCCAGACGATGAATAAGGGTCTTATCAAGCGAACAGATCGCTCATTTAAAAAAAAAAAAAACAAAAAAAAAAAAAAGTTTAAGTTTTATTCGCTCAAATGGTCACCTTGCTCTTCTGTGTATACTACTGCTCGTGACTCTCCTGTTCGAACTCGTTTATCAAAATGAATTTCTGTATATGGATTTAATATATATATATTAAATCCGCATTAATCATTGATTTTTAGTCTTCAGACTATACAGTTTGGGGTTAGTAATATTTTTCTTTTTACTGGTAAGTCTTTTCTGCCCATAAGGCTGCATTTATTGAATCAAAAACAAGTAAAAACAGTAATATTGTGAAATATCATTACACTTTAAAATAAGTGTTTTCTGTTTTAATATATTTTAAAAAAATGTAATTTATTCCTGTGATGTTAAATCTGAATTTTCAGGATCATTACTCCAGTCTTCAGTGTCGCATGATCCTTCAGAAATCATTTTAAATGCTGATTTACTGCTCAATAAAACATTCTTCTTCTTATTATTATTATTATCATCAATGTTGAAAACTGTTGTTGCTGTTATTGTTGGAACATTGATTAAAGAATAGAAAGATCGAAAGAACAGCATTTATTTGAACTTTACAAATGTCTTTTTCACTTTTGATCAATTTTAAATGCATTCTTGTTGAATAAGAGTATAAACTTCTTATTGACCCCAAACTATTAAAATAATTCATAAACAATCCTTTTAATTGTGCTTATAAAAGCACTTCAGCTACTCAACTGTCACCCAGGTCATTTAAGTTCAAGACCCCTAATGTGCAGGCACAGTTTTATATTCGTGACATGAGGTGAGAGTAGTTTTTTTTAAACATGCAGGACTGCAGAGGTTTTTTGGGGGGTGAATTTGTTGTCACTTCCGCAAACAAGCACTACAGTATGTGCTTATTTTCCTTTCTCCCCTCATCAAATCAGTCATTTGACATATTTCTACAAAAACAAAAAAAACAAAAAACGGTGACATTCTTAACAGCGCTTTCCCTTCCAAATAATCCTTCCTGTTCTCTCTTGCTCTCTCTCAATTTCTTTAACCTGTCTTATAATGCGTTGAAATGACTCTATCCCTTATCCATGTGTCGGTAAAGTCCACATCCTACTTGATTGACAGTTCGGTTTGATATTTTGTCTAGGCCCTTTTATCTTATATTTCCATTTATTTGTATTTCTCTCTTGCTGTTTCTCCCTCAAGTCTCCCATGCCTAGATTTGGAGAAAGGCATTTAATTTTTCCTCTCCTCCTTCTATTATTCCTGCCGTTTAATCCTGTGTGACAAATTGTTTCCTGTTCTGCTCTCCCTCTTACAGGAAGTCGACTCATAGGCCCCTCTTGGGGGCCACCGTTGTGGACTCTGGGAAAAGAGTGGGCCGCGTGGGTTGGTTTGGGATGGGTTTGATTGGACAGCTGTGGAAACCTTGGAGACCCCCAGACCCTCACACACACACACACACCCCTCACCCCCCTATACAGCAGTCCAAACCTGCGTTCCAGCTGTGACTATTGAATAAACCTCTACTTTACAGTTTCCAGACATAAACTTCAAACGCCAACATCTAACACTTACTCCCTCATACAATCACAGCACAAATCTGCCTATGAATTTCAGTCTCCCATAGGAAAGAAAATGACAAATGAGACCTTTAAATGTCTCCATTTAACTTTTTTAATTTATGAAAAAATTGTGATAAAGTTCTGAGGAAATTGGCACAGTATAAACAATTGTTGTGGCATTCACTGGAAAAAAGCCTCTGTGACTCTTTATTACATGTAATAAGTTAATTACAATTTAAAGTGCAATTTAAATTACAATTTAAGTACAATTTAAAGATAAAATTTAAACTTGTACCAAGTTTTAGCTGTGATCATTGGTAAATACTTTGTTAGGGAACCGTAGGGGCCAAACATGTTGATGGGAAATTTTAAGACGTGTATTCAGTCACATGACTTTGAGACAAAGTCACATAAGTATTTCCATCATACGTAGTTTATGCAAACGTATTTCCTATAGGCAGTAAAAGAAAGGGACACAGCGACCCCATTGATTTCAACAAAGAAAATTGAGAACGTTAAAGCTACACTGTGTGATTTTTACGTCCATCTAGCGGTGAAAAGGTATATGACCATCCATTGAATATTAGTTTCTGTTCCTCTCAATTACGATTTCATTTTAACTCCTACGGTGGCCAATGTAGTCCAAGATTAACATGGCTTCCAGTTCGACCTTGTCCATGAGTGTTAACTTGCTTGAATTAACGTGTATGTCCCTCTTTGGCTAATGTACTTTCAAGATGGAGGGGCAACATGGCGATCGACATTAGAACCCCTTACCCGTATGTATTTTCAATGGCATATTAAACACTCACGAGAATACTTTATTACTTGAACGAAGGAAATATACATTAATGAGCACATATATTTTTGAAAGAACTAAGTGTTTTTAGCTAAGAATAAACTAAAAGAGTTACACAGTGTAGCTTTAAAAGCTGATCGCCAGGTCGATTCGTTATGACACAATCGTTAGCCTATTTTTACAAAAACAGCTTCTACGGGGCCGTAACGTGAGATACAAGGCAATGGAGCCTTTTATACATTGTTGTGTTTCTTTAGAAATAAATAACGGACGAATAAAGTCTTTGACATGTCAGATGTAAAGTTATTCGCTGTCAAAATGACGCCAAAATGAATGGGAGTCAATGGGATGCTAACAGCAGGTGAAGTTCGGCTCCCACGAGATTTCAACTTCCGGCTGGTGGATTTGATCTTACCAAATAGAAAATAATATCCACTTTAAGTGAGCATATCCTTTTTTCCCCTGTGCATTATGCATTTTATTCATATCACATCTTGATAATTTCAGTATAAATTTAAATTCTCCCCATACTGAATTAGCTGAGCTATGCTATTCGTGTTCTTTTTATCGTTCTATAAAATTACATTTTTATTTCTCAAAATGAATTTAAGGAGAAACATCTGGGGTGAAGTTAATATGTAACTCCATAAGTCTCTTGAGCAATCTAAGATCAGTGTCTAAACAATAAAATTTGGGCAAACATATCCACACGACATGTAAACACACAGATAGATCATAATACATGTTAATCGTATAAAAATGATCATGTCGCCATAATTTAAAAACACCTCTTCAGTCAGAATGGCAGCGTCTCATTCATTTCTACATTTCTATAGAGGAAATGGTACTTTCTTCTTCCTCATTCAGCTGAAAGGATGGCAGAGTCAGAGCGCATAGGTTTGGCCTATAGTGCCATGCTGATGTCACTGTTTGATCTATTACATAGGATAAGAGTGGTGCACAGTCACACCACGCCAAACCCTGTGCGTTATCAGTGCCTTCGCGTGTAGGTGTGGCATTTCAAGTTCAGACACACATTAACTGCACCAAAACGCGTGTGTGTGTGTGTGTGTGTGTGTGTGTGTGCACGCGCAGACTACTGCTATATAGCTATACTTTGAGAGGTTTGAACGAGACGTGACCCGCCTCGTGTCTATCGGGAGCTGGTATTGTTGGGTAATCAACGACATGTGATTGTGTGTCATCTGGCTCCGAGGGTCCAAGGTGCTCAATTGATCTCATTCACTCAAAAGGGCATCACTGTTTAGACAGCCCAAGCCAGACTGTAACCCTTACTTCCTGCCTTTCTTTACTCGCTAACTATATTTTCCCAGAGAAAAGGGCAGATAGGTTAACATGGTTCAAATGATCATGCCTGCACTTCAAACAAAAAAGTTCTTCAGCCACTTGGATACCATTCTGTTATCAAGAGCCATTCTTCACTAGATGCGTCTATCTATATCTTTATCCATCACAAGTTCGTCATTGTTGAAGAAAGTACTCATTATAAATGAGATCACTTTATTTTCTACAGTTTGTAGAGCCATGGCTCTGTCAGTTCATGTTGCGAGTCTGTGGATGCTGTTGGAAACAGGCTTTTGATTTATGAGTTCCTAATTTGTAGTGCACGCTGTACGGTCTCCTGTACTGTCATGCCCTGTACAGCGCTAAGAGATAATCCGATGAGTCAGTGTTTCGTATCTCTCCATAACTTTTCAGTGAAATGCGGTGTGCGCCGACTCCGATCTGGATATATCTTGGCCTGCTCCGGTTTTACAGTTTAGCACCAAAATATCTATCCTTTTAGGTCACCGTCACAGACTTCTCTGATCCCCATATTCTTAAAAACGTTTTTAGTTTTACTGATAGTCTAGACAGATAGTAAAACAGATCTAGCCCCTGAGACATGAGTCATAAAGCTCATTTCCACTTTTACACCTCATATCCATAAGATATCTTACTGCCCTTTAAAGTCTCTATATAGCAGAGCATGTTTATAATCTGTATCTGCGTGCTGGTCTCATTCCAGAGCTCGACTCATTTTTATCTGTGTATGTGTGTATTAATGCTGTCTAGATTAGGATGAGGGTTATTCTCATGCCTGAGGGACAGAGAATGTTTTTTTGTTAAAACCAAATTGTTGATCTTGATTCTGCTCTGATCCATAAACCGGTTCTGGCAGGTTCTGACCGGCTGATTCCAGCCCTCACAGCTCCTGCGAATGGAGGCTTCCTCTTTTTGTGCTGCCTCTCTCTCTCTTTCGGATGGATGTCTGTAAACTCTTGACTCTGCCTGAGCTTTAACTTAAATTAGAGAATGATGCAAATCCACAGGGATCTACCACTGCATCTCCATTACACACACACACACTTGTAAACAGACCTGTAAATATATGTACAGAACATCGACATGGTTCAAGATATTCAAAGAACACAAAAATACTGCACAGCTATCATCTGTTATCTGTCATATCATGATATTATCTGTCATATCAAACAATTTCATCAGCTTGTTGGTGTCGGCTTATTGATATAAGCAATATGTTGACATCATCAGTGTGTTAAGGAAGACAGAATGAGAGATTTTAACTTGTGTGCGGCGCGCATAAAGTATGATTGATTGATTGTGTGTGAGATCGATCTGATCATTTGCTCTCCCATCAGATCCTATATGTGCTCCGGGCTAGTATCCGTCCATACGATCAGTGATCAAATGATCTCTTGTTACGAACCATGTTTTTCCAGGGCATTAGCAAGAGGAAGTGAGTTTTCAGGACTCTCAATTTCATTGACTTAACAAATGGCTAATTTGGGTGAGAAACTAGCAAGTCCAAATAATTAGTGTCACTTGAAGCTCTCTCTCAGATGATAACAGGATGTTCAGGAATGTCTTGTTTAATTAACCGATTCACTGCCACATTCAATTCCTCCAATACAGCCCGGTGTGTGTGTGTGTGTGTGTGTGTGTGTGTTTTAGTCTGTCTGAGTGCCAGTGTTATCAGAGTGATTATCTATCCGTCACTGTCTGCTTCAAGGTGCTTGTGCTCCCAGCATTCCTCAAATCCTCTATCAGTTGATAGCTACTGACGTCCTCTGACTAATCTTTTACCTGCTCATTACAAGTTGCTATTCTGCATTTAACAAGAGTCTTTTAGTCCAAATGTACAGTAGATGCTTGTGGCCTTGAACTATAGTGATTTCTATCCTTTAACCACTACACCACAAAACATTTTACATGGCAGTACCATGGTACTTTAAACATACCTTGATACTGAAAGATTATTAATTAAACATGGTACAAATACAAATAAATCTGAAAACACTGTCCTTGGCCCAATGATGAGGAATGTCCCACTAAGGTCCTTTATAGTATAGCATATTGGAACCACCACCAGTACTATTTTCTTGCCCCTAGACCTCTCTTGTTCTCCTCGTCTCTTCCCAGTTCTCTGTTAGCGTGCGAGTGTCCTTGGCGTCTCTTAGTCACGTTTATTTTCAGTCTTTTCCCTGGCTGCCAGACCGATAAAGCTCTGCTTGCCTGGCCATGGTGGTGGAGGGTGGAGGGATGTGCGTGTGTGTGAGTGTTGTGTTTGTGTGTGAGATGTGAAATGTCTGCATATGCGAAGTGGTTTCATGCTATGTTGGGCTCTGTTTTAGCAGCAGAATTATGATGTTGACCCCAGCTTCCCTCAAGGGATGGTGTGCATATATATGTATATGTGTGTGTGTGTGTGTGTGTGGGGGCCAGGGGAAGGGGTCGTACAGTACACATTGCTGACGTCTATGTTGTGTTCCATGTTGTTCAGTCTGTCAGGAGTTCCTGAGGAGAAGAGAAGTCTCATCATGCAGAAGGGGAAGATGACGATGGACGAAGACCCAGAGGTGCTCGTAAAGGGTGAGACAGAAATTCTGCTAATTAATAATTCTCTGACACCATAGTTGTCATTATGGCTGTAAGACCAAATGTATTTTTTTGCATGCATTGGTGCATTTGGGGGTATGAACAATGTCCATTATTAACAACAATTATGGAATCAGATTGATTTGAAGCGTGAAGATTGCAATTTCGAAGATAGCGTGAATATCGAAGATTTGAAGATTGCAATTTCTGAGGTTGAATTGGTTTTAACTTTGACATTCTGGTAACTTTATCTGCAGTGAGTTCATCTCAAATCTGTCTCACAACTATCTCCCTAAAAACACACACACACACACACACTCTTATCAATCTAATTGGCGACTTGTTTTTATATATAGAGGTATTTATGGGCTAAGTCTAATATACTGAACAAAATTTGTATTATTTTAAACATTATCATTATTGTTAGTTATCAGGTTTGCATATATTACCATTCAAAAGTCTGGGTTGTAAGATTTTTTCATATTTTCTAAAGAAGTCTTATGCTCCTTAAGGCTGCATTTATTTAACCAAAAATAAAGTAAAACACAAAAAAATCTATCAAATATTATTATATTAAATATTATTACTTTAAATAAATATTATTACAATTTAAAATAACTGCTTTCTGTGTAAATGTAATTTATTCATGTGATGGCAATCTGAATTTTCAGCATCATTACTCCGCTCTTCAGTGTCACTTGATCCTTCAGAAATCAATCTATGATTATTTGATGCTCAAGGAACATTTCTTATTATGGTCATCAATTTTGAAATATAATTGGTTATTGAACACTAATAATCATTATTGTTATTTGTTGTAGACAGAAAATATGAATATATTAATCAATCTGACACAAACCTTACCATCAAAACAATAGTTTCCTCATTTGAAATAGTTTTCAAATGAGGAAGAGTACCCAAATTATGTTTTTGTCATCTTTAGCTCACTTTTGTGTACAGTGTTGTCCCCAATCTATTGGCAAGTCCACACACACACACACACACACACACATGCATTTGTTATAGCTTACAGTATTATCAGTGACACACTGACACAATCATCAGACATTGTTAACCAACACCTAATTTGCTGTCCACGGGTTTAAGTGTGTGAGTGTTATTCAGAGTTGTCTGTGATCTCAGGGTGTGTAAATGTGAGCACTGTGCACATAATACTCAATCACATGTAATGAGTAATAATAAGTAGGGCAGAGTAATATTAGTGTGGAGGGGTCCAAATACTCCGCCAGCCTGTCTCATGCTGGCCCGTGGAGCTGCTAAATAAGACAGTCTTCCCCCAGTCTGTCTGGGTGACTCACTCTCTCTCTCACACACACAGACACACACACACATTGAACGGGAAAGGTAGCTGATGCGGTATCTGCAAGCAGCAGTGGAAAAAGGTAACATGGTCTGGGTGTCATGAGGGTTTCTCCAAAAAAACAAAGGCAGTTTTCCCATGAAACGTATCTTGATTATTGTCTCTGATACACATTTGTGCATAGCTGACAAACTTGGTTTGAAGGGAGATTTTCTCCTGGAGGGAGATTTTATCCCCTGTGTGACCTTAACACAACCCTCTATTAAGATTGGTGAGCGATGGTTTGGTAAGCTGCTCTCGACTGGATGTGGACGGGCTGGTTTGTGCTGTCGCCTTTTTCCATGAGCGCTCAGACCGACTCTGCATGAGCGCTCTCAAACAATTATATTTCAAATTAAACTGTTTATTTCTGCCAGGTTTTGAAATTGAGCCTTAATATTATCAGATTGATCTGTTGCAATATTCATCATGTATAATATGGGTATTTTTATCTTTCTTTTTCAGGCTGGCTCCTGCGAGAGGTGCAGGGAGGCTGGCTCCGGCAGAGGAGGTTCTGGTTTGTGTTGACAACCGACTCTCTCGATTACTACAGCGGCTCGGACAGAGATGCTCGCAGACTCGGCACGCTTGTACTCACGTCCCTCTGCTCTGTGCTGTGGCCTGATAAATACACCTACAAACAGACAGGTAACACACCTGCAAATAAACTGGAACAGTCACCATTCCCTTTCATTGTGTATGCTTTCTGGAAATTGGTTGGACAATAACTTGTTACTGGAGCAGTGCCCTTGAAGGGACAACTGTGTGCCTTTCCCTAAATGATTCAAAGTCGTACTCAAATCCACCGGAAAGGTGGATTTGACTTTCTTCTTTCAGCCAAACTTAATTGGAGTTATGTTAAAAATATCCTGTCTCTTTCAAGCTTTATAATGAGAGTGAATGTTACCTTAGATTTTGAAGCCCAAAAAAGCACATCCATCCATCATAAAAGTAATCCATATCCGGCTCCAGTTAAGGCCTTCTGGAGCGAAGGAGGTGTGTTTTTGTAAGAAAAATATCCCTATTTATAACTTTATAAACTATAATGGATTACTTTTATGATGGATGGATGTGCTTTTTGGTCTTCAAAATCTGATGTACCATTCACTCCCATTATAAAGCTGGGAAGAACCAGGATAAATATATATATTTTTTTACTTCGATTGTGTTTGGCTGGACGAAAAGTCATATTGAATTTTTGAAATTATTGAAAGGATAGCCCATATACATGTTGGATGGCTTGAGTTTTTGGATGATACAAAGTTGTTAGAAGGTACAAAGTTGTCTTTTTAAGTGTTCTGCCTTAGTGATAAGTACTTTTGCATATTTTTGTGTATATGGAAAAATATTTCTATTTTGGATTTTCTGGTTTATAAACGGATTTTATATTTTATTTATGCATATTTCTACCTTTTGAGTATGTCTTTAAAAGAAGGTTAAAAACATCCAATCAGAGCAGTTCTTTCTGTTTGCACTGAAAGAGTGTGAAAATACATTCCCTGTATTCACATCTTCTGAAATTTCACCTTTTGGAACAATATTTATCATGTTATTCAAAACCCAAAAGACCATTGTTTAGCTTCAAAACACAAATGAAAATATTTTAATATTTAATATTTTAGTGAAACCTGTAAGTGTAACAGAATCATAGAAGATTTTACTATGCCATAAAGGCATAGTAAAACAAATATATATGAATTGAGCAGTTATAAAGTACCATTACGAAGTTATAAAGTAATAAAGTTTAAAAAAAACAACAACTTTCATTTGCTTTCAGTCTTGTGAAGAGATATGATTGCTTTATATGATGACATTTACGTTTTATTTACATCTAAACATTCATTGACAGGCACATTACATATGGTAAACATTGGAAACTCCTTGGTTGTGTGAGAACCAATGTGGTTTGTTCACGCATGTGACGCACAAACGAGTTTCCATTATTATCATATGCGATGTGCTCTACGTATACGTGAACTAAATCATATGTTCATATGTAAACAAAGCCTTAAATGTTAAAATTGTAATCTATCCATTTAATACCTTCAAGGTTGTCCTTGTGGTTAACTGTACAATATTTTTCCATCTCTCCTCATCCACATTGCAGAAATATTAGCAAAATCGCTTGTCACTTTTTTTGTATCACGGTTAGTAAATGATGTGAACTTGCCTTTTAATGTCCAATGGAAGATAAACTTAGTATTTCACTCACTATTTTAGGATTTGTCCTCCCGATGACATCCATTTTTTTTCGAAGAAAACAGATCTTTTGGTCAGATCACAGGCACAGAGCAGGCGTGAGACTGCTGATCTCTTTTTGACATTGGGTTTGATATCTTTCTTGTGGGAAGACTTTGATCACAGAAATGAAATGCAGGATTGTTTGAGAGCAAAAGCGAAATGAAGGCAGACAAATGGCATGCATTGTTGTCTGGGGAGATTGTGATGACCAGACAGAATCAAAGACTTATACTGTACAGTGTGTGTGTGTGTGTGTAAACTTTCAACCAGCACAGTCTACAGAACTCTAAACTTTTGCCAGATTAACTTTAGGGACTTTCCTAGATAAAAGTGTGTGTATGTGTGTATATGTCTGAAAATGTGTGTACAAGAGCAGCAGTTGGTCAGGAGTCATTCATTATCCAGCACAGCAGACACGATGGCAACGGTTTCTTATTTTAACAAACAATTCGTCATATAATATCATGTCTAATGGCTCGTCCACAGAGTAAAACAGCTCTTTTAATGAATACATTAATGAGGTACAATTTCGTGGCCAAGAAATAGGAGTTATTTACAGCGGACACCGAATAACACAGTGGTCCTGAAAAACCCAAATTAATTACAGGAAAATTTCCACTGTGAATATACATTGTTCTGCTCTAAAATATTTCATATTGTTGAGAGCAAGATCTTGCCTAGTCTAGAGAGATTGGTGGGCTTTATGGAGATTGTAAAGAATTGCTGTGTCTTTTATAAGTCTCAGTTAATTTGAACCAAAACTTCATTCTTTTGACTGCCAAAGTTAACAAAAAAAGGGAGAAATTATGTATCCGTAAGATCCTCATAAAAGATCCAGATCCGGCTTTAGGAACATCTGAACACATTTACTGCAGGCCAGGCACGTGAAATATGAGGTTGTCAGAAATCTGGAGCTCTGGTACATTTGTCTTTAATCAGAAATAGCACAAGCACATACAAGTTTTCTTGCATTTTTCTTTTTACTTTTCTTTATGTACATACTCTCGTTATTTGTTAGGAGATGCTATTTTTGTGTTGTACAGCTTCTGTGAATTTTCTTTTTGAAGAGCAGCACTAAAATATTTGAAATGTGCGCGACAGGTTACTGGAGTCTGACGGTGTATGGCCGCAAACATTGCTACAGACTATTCACAAAGCACTACAATGAGGCGGTGCACTGGGCGTGTGCCGTGCAGAAAGTCATCGACAGCAAAGCGCCGGTGGAGACGCCAACACAGCTCCTCATACGAGACATCGAGGTAAGAGAACACGCCAACATGAAGCGATTATAAATGCCAGAGCTAAGTGTGTGTATATATACATTCAGTGAAAAAATATTACATTTTATTAGTTCATTCAGCTTAGCTCCTAAACTGTCCATGGTCAGGATGGCACACATACACAGACACGGTGTGTAAACCGTCTAAACCCCACCCACTGTCGTCTCTCTGCCTCAGTATATTATTATTAGTTTGTTGGCTGGTGATTTTACACTTATAGATATGCTGCTCGGTATCTCGTGTCCCTGGAAATAGTTTTGATGGCAGTGAGTAGCTCTTTAGAAGAACCCTGTTGTTATGATGTAATGCCGGCACTCTTGGAGAGATCTATATTAATAGGATGTTAGTTGCTAGCCCACAGAACTCCCAGGAATCTCATTGACAGACAGGCAGACAGACAGGCGTGAAAACCGTAATGGTTGAAATGTTAAGTGGACTGACCCAAAAATTATCGTGCTGATTACTATATTACTCTTAAAGATAAGTTATGTATGGATATTAAATATTGAAGCAAAAAGACATGGGAGGCTATGCTATATTCTCAATAAAGTCATGACTATGTTCTTGCCTTATTATTTTTTTATGGTATTAGAAAATTTTGTTTTGATGAAGATATAGTTCCTGACATGGATACCATAAACTTAAGTTTAGTATCTATACTATTATTTTATGGTACTATTTACATATACTATTTATTTGACCTCTCACATACTCAAACACAAAGTACATAGTGGTAAGGTTAGGAGATCTTGTTATGTTTAACTGATCTTGGGATGGTTTATAAGGTAATTTTTAAGCAAACACCCCACAACCAATATAAACAGGCCCAATTCACACTTGAAATGTACACAGCAGCTTTCATTATACACGCATACACAGAGCTGGCCTGCAAGCTGAAATTAATTTCCCTTTCTTTCATTTATTCTCATCCGTTTTCCCAAACACAGCATTTACATTTGAAACACCGTTTCATTACCAACCCCATAACAAAGAGGTCATCTGTTTATAGTACACAGAAGATATATTTGTCTTGAGTTTATTTATTTCAGGGTGTTTAATTGTCCTTGCATTACTGTATGTGTGTTTATGTGCAATGTTTTTGTACAGGAGAATAAATTCAACCCAGAGGTTGTGGAGCACATCTATCAGCATAATCCCATCCTGAGGTACACGCAGAGCCCCCTCTACGCCCCACTGCTGCCTTTCCCCTACGGCAGTCTCCACAACACACGTGAGTCAAACTTTGGCTCTCTTTATTTAACTCTGTCTGCCTATTTCTTTCAATTCATCATAAATTAAAAATGGACAAATCGTTTTTTTTTTTTTTATGGAAAAACATAAACTTCCCTTCCCCTCGCAAGGGAATCTCCATCAACGTGTCAGTCACATAAGATTGCAGCGAATAGCAAACATCAAAGATCTACTGATCCAATAGTGTCCTGATGGAAGAACTCAAGTCCAGCCCTGCATTTTTTTCTTTTTAGAGAAGCCATTTCACTCAGCTATACACCGATGAGCCAAAACATTAATGACCACCTGGCTAATATGTTTTTGGTCCTCTTCGTGCTGCCAAAACAGTGCAGACCAGCCGAGACATAAACTCTTGTGTCTGGCACCAGGACATTAGCAGCAGTCAGATCCTTCAAGTCCTGTAGGTTGCCAGGTGGAGCCACTGTGGATCAAACTTGTTGGTCTGGCACATCCCACAGATGCTCGACTGGATTGAGATCGGGGGAAATTTGGAGGCCAGGGCAACATCTTGAACTCTTTATAATGTTTCTCAACCCATACCTGAACAATGAGTGCCATTATAATGCAGGTGCATTTTCCTGCTGAATGAGGCCACTTTCACCGGGGAACAACATTGTCATGAACCAAATTTTTCCCTTGTTGGGGAAATTTTAATCTTACAGTGATTATTAGTAAGGATTACTAGGTGATTTAAGAGATGAGTTTTTTTGTGTGAAACCAACTGCATGAGCAAAATGTTGGTGTGTGCATGAGAATGACCCACAGGAACAGATGGGACAGGACCTCTGACCTTAGACACAGTTAGAATAGACCAAGTTATTTCAGCAGGCTCTGGCCTTGTGTAGAAACTCACGAGTGGTCTGGGGTGTTCACTGATATGCTCAAACAAAAATTGCTGCAAAAGATGCTTTCCAACAGGTGTTTTACCATTCGTTGTAAAACTGTAGACCTATTTTTCCGAACGCCTCACAACCGTACATTCTTCCGGTGAGAGCTTGAATAATAGACACTCCAGCCCAGTTGGTGGCGATAATGCACCTTTGCCAATTGCAAGCAAACCACTTGTATAGTGTAGCCTACGATACCGCGACTGCATAAGACTACAGAAAGAATACAAACCCATTTCTGTTTCCGGTGGCGGAGTAATACCGTACATCACAGAATATACAATACAAGTCAATGGAGTTTTACAAAAACTACGATAAAACCTGTTGGAAAGCATCTTTTGCAGGGATTTTTGTGTGAGCATATCAGTGAACTCCCCAGACCACTCGTGAGTTTCACGTCTTTGTAAACTAAAGTTTTATGCGTTTTTAAAGGATTGTTCCTTTACACCTATGCTACCTTTGTGAAGGAAAACTAAACCTGAAAATTCTCGTGACCGGAGCATCTGTCTAAAAAACAATCTTAACCATTCTATTTCATCAGAAACGATCTTAAAACAGGGCTTTAATTGTAAAATACCAAACTTGTCCTTTAATATGTGGTCCTGTTAGAAGACGATCAATGATTTTCACTTCACCTGTGACTGGTCATAATGTTTTGGCTCATCAGTGTATGTCACTCACAATAGAGAAAGACAATCACAATGTCATTTTCATGCCAACTTTGAAGACGTTTGGCTGTGTAAGCTGTTCTTGATACATTTTGTGTCCTCCAAACTCATGAAGTTTATCTATCATGCTTTCAGCATCTGGCTTAAAGACAGCTGCTCTGAATGTACAAAATGATTGGCTGGCGTAAATCACCTCAAAGGTTGTTCTGATTGGTTAAAATTGGTTCTAATCTGCCTTCCATAAAATTTGTACTTAACTTTTTTTTAATAAATTTAATCACATCTGATTTTAAATCTATAGAACTTTTTGAAAGTTGAAACACCAAACATTTATTTTCCACAGAAAACCGTAGGGAGTCCTTAAAAAGCTGGTTTATATTGTCCTATTCGATTTCTTCCCATTGTCCCAACACACCTTCTGTCTCTCTTCTTCTTAGATATGGCTGGTAAAGGCTACACATCCGTCCGCGAGGAGGCGGTGAGGCTGTTTAACTGCCTCCAGCAGTTAGAGTCGGCCCACGAGCCCATTCCTCTCATACAGGGAATCCTCCAGACCTGCCTCGACCTCCGGCCGCTCCGAGATGAACTCTACTGCCAGCTCATCAAACAGACCAGCGTTACCAAATCATGTGTGCAGACGCAGCCAAACCCGCAGCTCAGATACTGGCAGCTGCTCACCTGCATGAGCTGCACCTTCCTGCCCAGCTGCAGCATCCTCAAATACCTGCGCTTTCACCTGAAGAGGTCAGTTACACACGAATAATACAGATCTCTCAGACAGCGGGGCTATTCTGAAGAGTAACATCATGAATATATACACTCCTCAGGATGTGTATGCTCACTCACCCACCACAACGTCAAAATTACTTTCAATTTCACTTTTAATTCAATGCGTTTCTTGCCGTGTCTCTGTAATTGTGAAATTTTCTGTCAATTTCTGAATGAAAATTGCTTCCACACCAAGACCTCGTGTGGGTCTTGCGGTTCAACTGCGGTTGAGTGTTTAGGAAATATGGGCTGCCTGAGACTGGATTTGAAAGTTGGTCATTTGGATATGACCATGGCTAATTGACTCTAAATAAGAGAATGGCTAAATAAACGAGTGTGCCTTGAGGAAATGGTGCGTTGACCACAGGGCTTTGATTACAGAGGCGGCTGGTGTAATGGAGACGGAAGAGTCTCTGTTCTCCTGAGGCCTCCGGTCGCTTCCCGCATGCGTTTACTTAACACAATTAGGGCCTACGGGCATGCATGTGATTACCAAGTGGCTGACACTTCATATCGCAAATAGACAAACTAAACAGAGAGGCCACACAACTTCCCCCAGATTTTTTGGGAGGGAAATTTTGGGGTTTGTGTGTGAAATCCTGTAAATGGTCCCAATAAAGTTTAAAATCTCTTTCTTTGTTTGTCTTCCCCCATGTATCAGGGTTCAAAGTTTGAGTGCGGACTCGGAGGTGGAGAGCTACGCGTCCTTCATAGCCCAGGCTCTAGAGAAGACGCGCGGCCGTGAGTGTGTGCCCTCTTGGGAGGAGATCCAGGGGCTGATGGGAAGGCAGGAGATACTGTGTACTGTGCACTACCCTGGACCGGGCTGCTGCCAGATACCGATCACCTCGCACACTACGGCTAATGAGGTATTGCATCAATCGTTTCCTCTACAGCAGGGCTTGGGAACCTTGTGCCGCTCATGTGTCACTATTGACACACAAAGAAGTAATCATTAGCATACAAACATAAGAACGAGGCACTCAGTTAGTAGTTTATTATTTTTGTATTAGTTCTTAGTTTTTTAATAATTTACTAATTAATTAATTTAATAATTTTCTTTTAGCAGTTATCCTTCCACAAAAATGTATTGCTTTATTCATTAATGGAAGTAAATGTACTTTTTGTTGCGTATATTAAAGAAAATATTCAACAATATTTCTTTAATTGTTTTTTTATGGTCTTAAATATTTTTTTTATAAAAAGTAACCAACATTACCCCCCCCCCCATATATATATATGTATATATATATATATATATATATATGTATATATATGTATAAACGAAGGGAAAAAAATATGTATATACTCTACATAAACTAAGAAAAATGACAAAACCACAGAACAAAATGACCAGAACTTAAATATTTAAATGAGAATATTATAATAAAAACTACAATAACACTAATTTTCTTTGTCCAGGTTGTGAGGAAGATGGCGGAACGCCTCGGACTGCAGGACAGCCGAAACACATTTGCTCTTTTTGAGCAGAACACATGCTGGGAGAAAGCTATCGGAGGCAGCACCATTATTGCTGATGTCATCACCAGATTTGAAAAGTAACTCAGTCTAAATTTCTTTAATCAGTTGTATTATGTGGAATACAACAAATAGCTGAATGTACCAAACCTGAAGTACCACGTCTATACCAGTCTTTGTTGGACATTGTACTAGGGCATTACTGTTTTTTTTTAAACATGTACCATGGTAATACTATGGTATTTTTTAAGTACTATGTAAAGACCATGTTACATGAATATGGTAATCATTCATTACCATGATATTACCATCTACGATTGTGCTACAGTACAGTGCAGGTCTGTTTTTTCTTTATCTTTTGATTTATTCACTTTCCCAACACTTTATCACACTTTAACCGACACTGTGAGAATGGACAAGCAGCTCTTTATTAGTATTCAGTAAGCCAGCAGGGATCTCAAGGTGAGACTGATGTCATCGCTTTAACTGATGTGGAAAGCAAACTGAAGGAGAGATAAGCCCAGCCAGCCAGAATTCAAGGCATCCGCTTTATTCTGGGAAGTGTGTTTGTGTTAGTCTGTGTGTGTTCTCCGTGCCAACTCTTCCCAGAAGTGGGTTCATGGACACACGCCTAGTCTTTCTCTCACACTCATACATGCGTGCAGACTCGAACACAAACCCGCGCATGCAAAACTGCACATGCAGCAGAAAAAGCTGAGTGAATCAGGGTGCCATGTGATTGAGAATGATGACTTTGCTCTGTTAGGGTGGTTTTAGCCATGTGTTCAGGGAGCATTGGCGGATTTCAATTGTTATCGTCATGCCATGCCTTCCTAAGACTTGTGGACTTGTGTAAACAGTTGAAACAGTTTTGGGGTGCTTGAGGGATAGTTCACCCAAAAATTGAAAATCTGTCATTTACTCACTCCATATTTTGGATAATTTCATTAACCAAACTGTAGGTCACTGGGTTCCATCAACTGTTTGGTCATTTTCCATAGTATTGTTAAATTAAGCCCTTCTTTGTGATGCACATTGGACCCCTATGGTGTGGTGTGCATGAGTTGTATCTACTGTATATTGGAAAGTGTATTTGCTTAATGCTTCACATGTAATGCTTCATCTGATCCATATGCATGTTCCATTAACAAATCCTTGTCTTTCTGTCTTCCAGTTTGTCAGCTAAAGACCCAGACTCTGTCTGCCAGTTCCGACTCTGCTTCAAACTCTATTGTCTGTTGGACACCGATAACATCAGTACCGACAGCATTGAGTACCTCTTCTTCTATGAGCAGGTAAAACGACACGAGACAGACATGGACGAGCAGAAATGAGAAAGTTGAATAGATTAAGTAAACTATAGGCCGAAAGAGAAATGAACCTTCTGTGGAATGTTTTATAAAGACCTAATGATGGATGCCTTCCTCAGAACATTTATATTACAAGCTATTAATTCTTACTGAACAATATAAACAGGATTAGTGTTACACGACTGCTCTCAACCTAGTTTGGATGTGTCTGCAAACATCCATTGAATGCATTTTATATGTGCATGAAACAGCAGAGAGTGGCTTGGGGGCATAGAGAGAAAGAGGGATTTCCAGTTCTTCCTTTCTGTTTGTGTTAAATGTGGACTAGTTTCACACTTGTGTGGACAGATGTGTGCATATCGTCTTTATCAGTCGGATGAAAAGCAAACATGCAAACACAACACATTAGTGAACTCGGTAAACCTTCCCATGCTTGACTTCCTCCCTCCCTCCCTCTCTCTTTCTGTATCAGTGTCATGAGATGGTAGTGCGTGGGCAGCTGCCAGCCTGTGAGGATGACCTTCTTTCTCTGGCGGCACTGAGACTGCAGTGTCTGCTGGGAGATTTCAGCGCCCTCTCTCCGTACCCGCCGTTGGAGCAGCTTTTTCCGGCTGAAGTGGTGGAGGCCCGGGCCCTACTTGCTCCCGTCGATCCCCCTGGCTGCCCTTCCTTCCCCGGGGGTCTGCTGGCTGGGACATTATGGGGGCACAAGCGGCGTCAGGAACAGGACCAAAGACTCCGAGCCAGGCTGAGAGAGGAGGGAGCCGTGGTGATGTCGACCATTTTAGAGCACTGGAAAGCACTAGTGGGATACAGTCGCAGAGACAGCATGGCCGCCTATCTCACCATCGCCCGGCAGTGGTCAGGGTTTGGCTGCACGCTCTATGAAGTGGACTTCTACATTGTGAGTGGATGATTGTTACTGGTGAAACGTTTGGAATCAATAACCCTTTCCCCACCAGTGTTTCAAAAAAAGAAAAAAAAGTTGTCCGCCACTGTCACATGCCAACTTTTTGATCTTTTTCACAAAATTTGCATGGCCCCAAGCAGTGTTGTAGTACTCGAGACTCGGACTCGGTCTCGAGACCATATTTTAATGGTCTTGGTCTTGTCATGGACTCGTGTCCATTTGAACTCGGAATTGACTCGTACTCAAACATTTTTTTTTTAGGACTCGGACTTATTCCCGAGTCCACTCGAGTTCAATTAAAAATCTTTTTCATGATTATTAATGTATGTTAATAAAATATTTCTTTAAATTGATTGACACGCCCAGTGATTGGTGATTTTCTAGTGCGCAACTGCGCATGACAAATTGTAATAAAATTACTTTTAACACCATCTACTATGTGGCCTTTTTACCCTAAACTGATCATATTTTTTAAACTCTAAGTAAATTCAGTAAAAAAAAAAAAAAAAAGGATTTCTCTAAGTAAATAAAAGTAAATTAGGTAATCAACCCTCACTGGTCTCGGTCTTGACTCGGACTCGACCATCTCTGGTCTCGGACTCGACTCGGACTCGACTCTCTATGGACTCGGTCTTGACTCGGACTCGACTCTCTATGGACTCGGTGTCGACTCGGACTCGAGTGAGGTGGTCTCGACTACAACACTGGCCCCAAGAATATTTTGTTGTCTGAATATCTGAATATCTGAATATGCAATATTTTAAAAGAAAGAACATACCCTCTTCTTTAAACAAACCAAAAAAAAAAAGTTTTATTCTAGTTTATTAAATTATTTTTCCATCAACATGTGGGTATAAGTTTCATTAAATAAGCAACATTTTGAGTAAAAAGCTGAGAAAATTACATTTTTTTTCAAAGACTGGATTGGATTCAGTAGATCGAGTCCATCAACACCCCCAAAGCTTGCACGGTCCTGTAGCTCATCCTGGGTCGACATTTTATTCATAACATTAGGCAGTTTTGATTTATATGCGGTGTAATGTTAATGATCGCGTTATTTTACGTATGTATATGCTTACATATGGTATTGCTCATAGATATCCATAGAAGGCTAGATGTCTCGTCCGCGCTGCTGGACAATGGAGGTCGACATCCGCACCTGGCGGCCATCTTGTTGCAGGCAGTTTCGCTCACTCGTAACATTGTGTTTCACTGGTGCATGTACTTTTTAAATAACCATAACTATACCAATTTTCAAACGGATTGGTTTGTTCTAAACGTCAGAGATGTAGTTATGACACTGCATACTTATGAATATTAAGTGTATAAATAAATAAATAATCATCCAGAATTATAGCCACGTTAATAATGTTTGTACGAAACCAAACCGTTTGAAAATCCGTCAAGATTTCAACGAGATAAGAGTATTTGTGTTCGTGCTGATCACTCATCTTACATCAGCTTGCCTGTGACAAGATGGCCGACGGTGATGACGATAAAGACTCCATCGTAAGACATTCTATGGATATCTATGATATTGCTTGTTTCTGCTTCTTCTTCGCCTGTTTTGATCAGGAGAGTCAGTAATCTTTCAGATAATGTGTTATAGCGCCCCCTACCGTATTACAGTGAAAACACAGAAAGCTGGAAATTTCCGTCAATGGCAGGGAAGTGTTGTCTCATAACTGACGGAAATTTCCGTCAAATGGCGGGGAAAGAGTTAGTCTTTTATGCTCACCTGGTCTGCATTAAAAATACAATAAAAGCAGTGATATTGTCAAATTCCACAAAAATATTTAGCAGCACATCTGTTTTCAGCACTGATAATACTCAGAAATGTTTCTTGAGCACCAAATCAACATGATAGAATGATTTCTGAAGGATCATGTGACATTTTGAATCACAGCTGTGGCTAAACATCCTTGTGTTTCTTGTAGAGCTCGACAGGAAGCTTCTCTCAGAAGTTGTGGCTGGGTGTGGCGGCTTCCTGCGTGTCTCTGTATCGTCAGGGTGAAGCTGAAGCGTTGGAGTCGCTACCGATAGGTCAGATCTGCTCCTATGGCGTCTCTGATAGCAACACATTCAGGATCACAGCAGGAGATCGAGACCTGCTCTTTGAGACCACAAAGGTAAGCAGGCTCGAAATGCTATCGCAGCGTTTGTGCTATGGACTAAATATTCTTCAAACCATGCAACTTGTTGAAAATATATATTTTTTTGAAGTGGCTGGAGTTACGATATTAGTCTGTTAAGCAATTAAAACACAACATAACTATGAGCTAGGAGCCATACAAGCCAGGTCTTCCTGCCATAGCTTTACTCTAGCAATAATGTGCATTTGCAACTTGGCCATGTTATCACTGTGCATGATATAGTTAGGCCAAAATATTATAGGGAAGGCAAATACTCCTAGCCGAGACAGAGTGTTAACATGAACCGTGATGCTTTTAGACCTAAAATAACATCGACGTTGATGTCAAAAGGGTTTTTATCATGTATACTTTCCAGTACTCACACAATACAGGTCAGACCAGCTGTGACTTTTAGTGTGTACACATGTGGAAACACTGAGACAACCAGTTTATCTTCTCCTGATATCAGCTACAGGCTCACACCCATCCTGTGCCCTCAGTCCTATTCGTTTTAAGCTGAAAAATCTCTTGAGTTTTCATGCCAAACTACATCTGTCTGCCTCCTGAGTGATGCATGAATGTCTCTGCTAGCTCACACATACACCATAAATAACAGACAGTCATCAACCGTCGCCCAAAGTTGTTCTAAACCCGAATAACTCTTATAAAAAGCAATGCGACAAATTCTAAAATTTAAATATATATAGGGGTGGTGATGGCACAGTGGATGAGACGCATGCCTTTGGTGTGAGAGACCCAGCTTCGAATTCACTGTGAGACACCAATGTGTCCCTGAGCAAGACACTTAACCCCAGAGGCGTGCGACCTCTGACATATATAGCAATTGTTAAGTCGCTTTGGATAAAAGCATCAGCTAAATGAATAAATGTAAATATAAATATGACCAATTAAAAGTGAGGTCATCTGTAAGTTGCTTTTTGATTTAATTTAAATTCATTTATATAGCACCTTTCACTATATTTACCAAAAATATTGCCCCTTATAAACCTTTTTTTAATTATTATATATTAGTTTTATTTAATGTAGCAATTATATTTAAATAAATATTTTTTATTTAATATTTACATGCAATTATGTTGAACGAGTAAAGCATTTAGTTTATGATTTGTTGCCTCTTGCTAAAAAAATAGATAAACCTCTACTGCATTGTTTCACACTACATTCAATACCGAATTTAATTAAAAAATGATACTTTTATTCATCAACGATGCATTGTTGTTTCCACAAAAATATTAAGAGAGTAGTTCAAAACTTTTGCTGATGAAAACATTCCAGGAATTCTCCATACAATGGACTTCAATGGGAACCAAACGGTTCAAGGTCCAAAAGATAGTTTCAGTGCAGCTTCAAAGGGCTTTAAACGACACCAGACGATGAATAAAGGTCTTATCTAGCGAAACGATCGCTCATTTAAAAAATAAATTAAAAAGTTTAAGGTTTATAAGCACAAATGCTCACCTTGCTCTGTTCTGTGATGAGCGTTCGTGACTCACCTGTTCAAAATTGTTAATCAAAATGAACAAATCTTTTTTGGATCATGACTCGAAGGGTCCTAGATAAGACCCTTATTCATCGTCTGGTGTCGTTTAAAGCCCTTTGAAGCTGCACTGAAACTCTCAATTGGACCTTGAACCGTTTGGTTCCCATTGAAGTCCATTATATGGAGAAAATCCTGGAATGTTTTCATCAAAAACCTTAATTTCTTTTCGACTGAAGAAAGAAAGACATGGACATCTTGGATGACATGGTGGTGAGTAAATTATCAGCAAAAGTTTTGTTTTTAAAAGTGAACTACTCCTTTAAGCAGAACAACGGATTTCAACACTTACAATATTTAGTGTTTCTTGAACAGTAAATCATTAGAATGAATTCTGAAGGATCATGTGACACTGAAGACTGGAGTAATGATGCGGAAAATTCCAATTTGCATCACAGGAATAAATTCCATTTTCCAATATATTAAATCTGAAAACCGGAATCTTAAAGTGCAATAATATATGCGTTTTTTGAACTAATAAATAGTAAAACAAATGCAGCTTTGTCAGTATAAGAAACTTTTTACAAAAAAGTCATACTAACCTCAAAACGATGTTAACTCAGGATTAAGTGTAGTGTACAAGGACTTCTAGAGCATAACAGAGTCATTGTACTAGTGTAAAGTGCATAGCACTGACAAAAATGTCTGTAACAAATTTTACAGTGGAAATTTACTACAGTCATTTCTCTCTCTCTCTCTCTCTCTCTCTCTCTCTCTCTCTCTCTCTCTCTCTCTCAGCTGACTGAGATCATGCAGCTGATGAATGCTTACTTCAGTGCCACCCGTCGCCAGCTAGGCAAAGATGACTGCATCTCCATAGAAACAAACCCTAAGCTCCACCCCTCCCTACTTGAGCTCCCCTCTCACCCGGTGTGAAGAGAGAATGACTCGCTCGCTCATGCGCGCGCACACACACACACACGCACACACACACTGAGACTGACTCTGACTGATGCACACATGCATATGCAGTCCTGGCTGATTGCTTCCCTGTGAGCTTTGCCATGAGGACAACCTCTGATGAGACTGAAAGGAGCAGATGCTGTGGAAATGGAAGAGGAGTGGAAGGTGTCCAGGGAGCCACAAACAGGAGAAGACGGTTCAGGAACTCACTTGCTACACACCGCCAGCCAAATCCAGAAAGGACACGGAGGCCCCTGCCACCTGGGAGCCCGCCAAATATCACAGAGAGGAAAATAGCGTGACTTTAGAGATCAACAGTGAAAAAAAAAACATTTTCTTAAGGAGAATTTTGGTCTTGCTTTTTTTAGTATTCAAATGTTTAAACATCCTTAAAACAACATGAATATACTTTTACTTAATTTGAAAAATTAATTTGGTTTTACTTCAACTCATTAAATATTAAGACTTTTTTAGACCATCTTTTCAAAGAATTTACATGATAATTTAATTTAATTTTTTTTTTGTAAAACAAGACAAGATTTTTTTGCAGCAATGTCTTTGTATTGCACTACAGGAAGACTACACAAACATGCTGCCGTTGCACTCACACACACACGCAGTTTCTGCGCTTTAAACGTTCCTTTCGAGACTCCTGCCTGGCTCGCTGTTAAACTCATTCATCAAACCGTACATGACCTTGAAACGAAAGCAGGTGAATGTCACATTCACACCGACCTTTACCGAACTGACGGTGGTGCATGTGTGGGTGAGAGACGTATTTGAATATTTTAAGCTGTAGAAACCAAAGGATCCTTAGCTCATCTGAATGATGCAAGTGTATTTGTGAAAAGCTTTGAGCCCGACCTGGTGCTGCTTGACTGTGCTGTTAGCTTACGGTAACTCTGCACTGTTCGTCCTGTAGCCACAACAGCCTCAGATCTTTAGATTATCTTAACTCTTACATCCGCATACCTGTGAGGGTAAATTACATTTTGACATAAAAAAAATAATAATACAATTTTGGGTCAAACCAAGCTTCCCAGACCTCTCGAACACTGAAGATAGACACTATTGATATGCAACACTATCATCCCATTTTCAAAAGAAATTACATTTCCATTAAAAGGGATAGTTCATCCAAAAATTTAAATTTTGTCAGCATTTAATCATGCGCATGTCGTTCCAAAGCTGTGTGACGTTATTTTATCTTGCTGAACACAAAATAAGTTTTTTTTTTTTGTTCATTTAATGGAAGTCAACGGGATCCCAAAACGACATTGTTTGGACCCCATTGACCTTCATTGTGTGGACACAAAAAACACTGAGACCTTTTTCAGAATGTCTTCATTTGTGTTTCACAGAAAAAAGGTTGACACAAAAGTAAGTAAATCATTTTTGAGTGAACTATCCCTTTAAGCCTAACCTGTAGCCTCTGTCTGTTGTGTCTATGTTACGAAGCCTCATTTCGGCTTCATGACGGCTTATTGTCTCCTTTAATGTGTGTTAGTTTCTACTAGTTTTATTTATGGCTGTCTGTTGAATACATTGTGTGAAAGTGAGTTTTTTTTTTTATTGTCCTTTTTTACTTTTGTTTTATATATCTTTCATAAAGACCCGTATTTGTATTTTAGAGCTTGCATTGAAATAATTACAAAAGAGCTGATGATGTCATAGGTAAATTATGATGTCATAATGTTTATTTACTTTTTGGGTTATTTGTTGTTTATTTTCCCCCGTCATGTGAGGTCTACGAGTGACAAAAAAAAAAAAACTTGATAATAATCAGTTTATTTTGTAGATCTTATTATTTTGTCATAACCATTTGCCCTTTTAAAGTCACATGGACCAAATTTCTTGGGGTTGGGGTCTTTTTTTCCCCCTTTGAATGACTGCCAAACTAACACTGTAGCAATAAAACCTGCCCAGTTGTCCTGAGGATGAGCCCATTTTCAGTATGAGGCTTCAGGTTGCCTTTGAGGAGCCACTAGTGCCTGTCAAACAGTCTGTACAATCTTTAATTCGCTCTTACTCTATGAATACAGAAACACTGAGCCTGATTATGGAGTATTTTGGTTCTGCACTATCTTTGCCCCACAGCAGTTTGTCTGCCTGAATACAAATTTGAAAAAAAGGTTGCCAGCTACTTGGAAGTTCAAAGGTGGAGGGCAATCATGTCTTCAATGTTGTTTATATTGTTTAAAGAAGTTTATTTTGCCCAAACCATGTTCCTCCTACAGCCCCTGTGACGGCCGTAGTGGTTGTCACATTTGCTTGTCTTCTTTTCATGTCACTCTTTAGCTGCAGGCAGCTCTGACCCAATGTCATACATGTAACAAAACTTGACAAACTCTGATGCTTTGGTTTGTATGCTGCATGGTACCTTTATTATGTTACACGTGTAATAGTCAGTTGCACTATTGTTTGTACAGCTAACTTAAATGTGCAATAATGCAAAATGATGAATACTGTATGTAATAAAAAGCAGCACCATTACATCACTTGAGTGTCTGTTATAATATTGGTGGGAATAAATAAATTATATATATATATATATATATATATATATATATATATATATATATCGCTCATTTAAAAAATAAATAAAAAAAGTTTAAGTTTTATAAGCACAAATGCCCGCCTTGCTCTGTTCTGTGATGAGCGTTCGTGACTCTCCTGTTCAAACTCGTCCATCAAAATGAACAAATCTTTTTGTCATGACTCGAAGGGTCCTTGTTAAGACCTTTATTCATCGTCTGGTGTCGTTTAAAGCCTTTTGAAGCTGCACTGAAACTCTCATTTGGACCTTGAACCGTTTGGTTCCCAATGAAGTCCATTATATGGAGAAAATCCTGGAATGGTTTCATTATGGACAACATGGACATCTTGGATGACATGGGGGTGAGTAAATTATCAGCAAAAGTTTTTTTTTTTTTTAAAGTGAACTATTATATTGGTGGTAAAAAAAAAGTATATATATATACATATATATACGATTTCCCTTATTTCTAAATATGTTTAGTAAAAGGTAAAACTTCCGAAATCTCCGTGTAAACAATGCGTGAAGTAGACGCGCGAGAGATCACTTCCGGCGTAAAGTCTGGAGACGGTTCAGTTCAGTTGGACATCTGATTCAGATCAGTTCGACGGCTGTTAAAAAGAGGTAAAACTATATAAATACTGTTCGTTTTCTCACACAAACCGCTAGTTTCGTGTCTTAGGCCATCAATGTGTACTTAACGTACATTCAAGAGTCATTAAATCATGTTTAATTTTGACTTCTCTGTGCATGCTCTTTGAGGTGGACCACCTCTGCATCATATGACTGACAGACAACACCGGTTTGACCGAAAATGTCAAAATTGAAAATACTGTGGAAACAAAGACACCTACATCTTGGATGCCCTTGAGGTAAGCTGATTTAAAATTAATTTCAAACTGAACTAACCCTTTAAAGGGATATTTCACCCAAAAATGAAACATTGTTTACTCACCCTCGAATAGTTCCAAACCTGTACGAATTTATTTCTTCTGCTGAACACAAAATAAGTTATTTTGAAGAATGCCGTTAACCTGTTGCTGGGCCCCATGGACTTCCATAGTATGGAGAGAAAAAAAATAAATAATGATGTAAGTCAATGGAGCCCATTAACACTTTGGTTAACAGCAATCTTCACAATAATTTTTGTGTTAATTTTTGGGTGAAATATCCCTTTGGAGCAAGATTGGATTCAGTATGTCTTTGATTCAGTTTATCATCTGGTTTGGTAAAGAGATGAAGACCAGTTATTAGAGTTAGCTTCCATTTCTGAGCTATTTCATGTGTTTTAAGGCCAAATGACATCTGTTGTGAGTCATTCTGACCTGATTGCAGATGGTCTGTGAGAGTTATCAATACAAATGGAAATGTTATTGTACAAAAAACATTTATTCGATCTCATGAACTTCAAGTAAATGCATCAAGTCTGACAGCAAACTATATACACAGTATAATATTAATAAAAAGAACATGTGGTAACTGAGGAAAAGAAAGCACTGAGAAAGGAGTTTCATATGAAGGGTCTATCACTTCCCAATACAATAGAAAAAATAAAGAGAGATAGGAGCAGAAGAATAAATTATTCAAAAAAAGGAAATGTGACATTTGTTGGGATTTTGGTGTATGATTGAATCTGCCAGACTTTGAGGTAACATCACTGATGGAATTGACTAGAAAAAGAGCCCGGTGACAGTGAGGCTTCACTGATTGGATAGGATTGAGGTACAGCACAACACTTGACTTACTGATCATCTCTCAAAACTCTGAGATAATCGCCTAGAGTAATCCATGACAATAAAACAGAGAAAAATCCAGTCAAATCACACAATCATAGTCTATCCCCTGAAAGCAAGCGCCTTTTGTCTACAAGCATGCATGCGTGAACGTGAGGGAGTTAGATGGTGTATTCATAAGCTGCTTCTAGTCTGATCTTTTCTAAGAGGCTTAATCTTTCACACTCCCTCCTACGGTTACATTCATCCGAGACCACCCAGTCTTATCGGTGTAGACGTCCAACATGTGTGTGGTCAGGGAAATTTATGTGCAGGCCACCTTGACATAGATTGATGTAGATTGTGTGCAGAAGAGTGCCGAGTGCAGTACAAAAATAGATTAAGACGGGAGCCATAAATTCTCTGATCAAAGAAAGGAAATTGGGGAGAAAGAGAAAAGTTACAGCTCAGGATAGAGGCACCAAATTATGAAGAACTTTTGATAGGCTTCTAAACATGAGAAATCACATTACATAAATGAGTGTCTCTTCCCATAGCAGTAATGCGGAAATAGGCTCCGGAGGAACAGTATGACGAACCACGAAAGATTTAATGACATGAGTCTTAAGAAGTGCATTCACTACTGAAATTCTGCTAGAGTCTGCTGGAGTCATTGCGTATTTTATAGGATGAGTTTAGAGGCTTTCTTTCACTGCTCTTGCGTGCCCCAGGAGATGTAGTCGGGACGCGTGGCGGCGCTGTACTCATCCACAAGCTGTTGAACCACCTCGCGAGAGTTATCCAGCTCGTCAAAGTTGTCCTTGAATATGTCCTCCTTTCTGAACTGCTCGAGGAAGGCCTCCCTCTTCCTCAGCTTATCATACTGACGACAGGTTCGCTCAAACAACTAGGAGTGAGGGAGAGGAGAACAGAGATTAGAAGGTCTGCCCACATTTTGAGCAATGAATTTCCATGACTTTTCCAGTTTTGTAGCCAATGTGAAAATGGCTTATAATGTTGAAATAGAATTGTCAAACAAAAAAACTCACAATTGCCAAGTGCATAGGCTTTCTATTATTAATATTAGTCTACTAGAAGCAACATTTTAGTTAAGGACTGCCTGTTTCACAAAGTCGGAATTTGATGGCACCGTAATCTTGCCCCATTAACCTACGAACTTCCCTCGTCACAAAAGACGCAGCTCTTCTGAGTAAGCTAAAGGTTCAGGCTGTTCTAAATTGCTATAAAATGATGCATCAGTTAAACACGTCACAATGAGTGTGTTTTATTATAGTAAAGCAGACAATAACTTTTGGTCGTGGTGGTACTTGTGTATTCATGGTAAAACAGCTGAAATTGTGTATTTAAAATGTATATACGCATGTCTTTTTGTCTAAAACGTGTACGTTTCATGGATATCAATGAGTCCATTTTTTTTTTTTTGAATATGTTGGCCTATTTTACAATGCTCTGCCATCTGTATTTGCTCAGTAGCTTGTATTAACTTGTAGGAGCGACAGGTTTGTATATGGTCCAACAAATATGTGAATGGGCCACATTATGTTTTTCTAGCTGGGGATAGTTTGTGCTACATCATCACCTCCTTTCATTACTTCATACTCTTTGGTGATTAGCTGGTGTTGGCTCTGCTGTACATGGATTTTTTTCAAACATTTTATAGCAACTGCACTCATGAACAGTCTAGCTGATGAATTACTTGAGAGTTGAGCATAATCAGAAATGCTTATATTTGCTAGAGAATTTTCCAGGCCTGGATATCACAAGTTATACATTTCCTGTCATTTCCTAGTTTTCCATACACATGGAAACCCTGTTCAGTGGTGTTTTGGGACTCTGAGAGAGGAACTATAGGAACTTCTCTGCTTGGCCCACAGTGAATGAACTGGGCTAGTTAAATGCGATCAAATTGTTGAGAGAGGTATGTACCAACTCGTCTTAGTTAAGGGAATAACATAGTTTAATATATAAAAAAAAACGGTGGAGTGTCCCTTTAAATCTTTAGCAAATCACAAAATATCAATTTTACAAAATGTAATATTTTGAGATTTGCAAGAGATTTAATAGCGTTATTAAACAGTGTCAGATAACTGTAAAAGTAAGGCCCTGTTTACACCTGGTATTAAGATGCATTTTGGTCGATCGGATCACGTATCAAGTAGACGAGGAAGAAACATTCACGTTAACACCTGGAGTTTTAATCCGTCTCTTTTGTCCAGTTTCAACCAATACTGTCCTGATTTCTTTGAGGGAAGGGTCTACACGCGGGTACATTTATGGGATTTTTCAGATCCTTCTGCTTTGTTTCTGCTCTGATAGCCACAAGAGCACAGTAAAGTGAACGAAGTGAATGCGTGTTGGAAATCTGGAATGGTGTGAAAACATCAGAACATTGTGCTTGGTGTGTTTTTCTGTCTTCAAACCAAACTAGGGCCTTCAGCCAAAAAGTTTAAATCCCATCTGGCTATTTGGTTCCCCATAATGTTTACGCATTAGGACCGTCTTTTGTGGCTGTTCGAAAGCCTTTTCAACTACCTCTGGAAGTGGTTGAAAGTGGACAAGCTCAAATCTATTTAGACCCCATTTACACCTCTATTTAGTACCGTCCACTTGTGATCCGATCGACCATAACGAAAGAGTCCTCTTTCAAAAACATTGAAAAATCTTACTGATTCCAAACATGTAAACGGTAGCGTACATCCAAAAGATTCATTCTGATAAACTATTTTTTGAGTTCATAAATAAAGGTCAGGGCTTACCGAAGAGATGCTGGTGTGATTAGCCATCATAAGTCCACTAACACGGTGAGCTGAGGGCAGGTAGGGAGATCTGCGGGACAGTGCCACCTGGATACTAGCTGGACCCCATGGGATGAAATTAGCTAACTTCCTCTCCCTGATTCTCTGCAGACTCTTATGAACCTGCAAGGACACAAACATGAGGACATGCACAACTAAGGCTCAGAATTTGCTGTGTTTATTGAGCAAGCGCACACCTGTGTGGGGTCCACCTCTCCCTGGATGATGTTGAGAATGGCAATGTAGCAATGAGTGGTCTGGCGGTCTCTACCAGTGGACACCATGACATTCTTAGGCTGCAGGAGTCTCCTCATCACATCAAGAACTGTAGTCTTCCTCACACTTGCCACCTAAAAAGAAGAGAGAAAAAAATTACAATATGATTTAAAGAGCCATTCCTTTAAGAAAAATATTAAAAACCAAGACCGTGAACACAAAGTCAAAAGAAATTAAATTAGATCTTAATAATGAAAAGGCCAGATCGACAAACAGAAAGAACAACAGATATAGATAAATGACAGACAGACATGGATAGATAGATGGAAAGAACGACAGACAGAATAATAGATGTATAGAATATGACAGAGAGATTAGATAGTTCATGTAATTAAAAATGGGTCTTTAGCTTAGCAACATGCTAACATAAGACTAATAGAATCAACAGTGAGTTAAAAAGTGAGCTGCCAATGAAGAGAGTTTCAAATCAGTCACTTATGAGGCTCCATTTTGGTTTGGATGTTGCCTAAGAAGGTAATTGCATATATAGACTGCAGACAGAAGCTTACAGTACTAGACTTTAGAACAGCACTAAAAAGCTTATTAGCATTTCAGCAAAGGATCTTTATGCTTAGTCACATGTTTGAACAACTTACGGACTGATCGGTGGTCAGTGGTGTGTATCCAGTCATGAGGAAGTGGAGGCGGGGAGTGGGGATGAGTGACGCAATGAGACCAATCAGATCATTGTTCATATATCCAGGGTAACGGAGGGTTGTTGTGCTTGCTGACATTATGGTGGACACCTGTTAGAGAAGAGGAACACTTGTCTTTTGACAGTCTAGGGTGGATGGGTGACAACAAGAATGTGGAAAAAAAAAAGTCGAGTTTTAATTTTATATTGTGTCTTCTTAATTATTTGGGTGTGCTAATGGTCCATTTGAAACCTGTTGTGCATGTAAAAGCAGCCAGTGTTTAAGAACACAACAGCCTGGACTGGTGAAACAGGTTTTCTTATAGCACCCTTCACAGAAATCTATGCACTGTTCTGTGAAGTTCACCATATGACACATTTCTTTAAGAGGCGATAAAGACAGTGATGGATGAGTCGACAAACTGAACTATTCACCATGGTATAGATGAGCTCTGAACGGGATGTCACTGGTTATTTATGACCTCTTTATTAGAATGTGACATGACAGCATGTCAGGCTGCTGATTACAATTCACAGAATAGGCAACTCCCCACGTTGCTTCCTCCTGAAACTGAGCAGTTTCAAATTTTGTGGTTTAGTAATTCACTTTCTTGACAGCTACGTATATATATTTTCCAGACTCATGCTTTCATTTATCTCGTTACTTAAAAATGCATGTCTTATCGTATGAAAGCTGCCAGCGCCTAACTGTGATTAATATATGAGCAGTGACTCTACTGTCCCAAAGTGAACCACACCTCTGTTGCAGGGAAGGGCTTTACAATGAAAATGACACTAATATTTAATTGAAAGAATGGCATCATGTTGGGGACGGTTTATTTAATTGCCAAATGCGTCATGTTGGGGACGGTTTAAAAATGTTTAGGATCAATGTCAGTGAGTGAGTTCATCAATAATGCTCAAAGGGGTCATTTGATGCTTTTTAATGTTTTCCTTTTCCCTTAGTGTGTTACGTATCTGTTTGTGCATGTACACGGTCTGGAAAGTTACGAGTTATCCTCTATTTCCCCTAATGTTATATTCTAAGAGGGTTTGACATGTTTGGCGTTGTCATGGAGTTAATAGTGATAGAAATAATCAGTGGTTGTGTCCTCCTAAAAGAACTCACCAGTTGGTTGATCTGAGAGAACGAGGGGTTCTGAATGTGCAGCCGGTCTGTGGCGATTCTGTTCAAAGCCGTGTTGTCCAGCACTACCTGAAAGAGACATGGAGAGAGAATGAAAAGATAACTATGTTAGGACTGTGTGTTAGAGGTGTTCTCGGCGTTGTTATGGAATTATTTAGTATGTATTCGTTTTAAACATTAAAATATTGTTAAACGCTAAAAACAAATAAAGAAACTATTTGACATTTGTTAGAAAAGATCTGGTCTTCTTGGGTTTACATTTATTTTAAATTACCCGAGACCCAAGTGGAGCCGGGAGGACCTACTATTGTGCTATTACTGGATTTGAATCGAAGTAGCAAACAGGATGCAAAATTGTAATTCAAACTAGAAAATGGAGAATCTTGAGAACAACTCAACAGGAAGGGCATGACACTAACAACGGTGTGTTGCCAGAAAACACACAAACAAAAGTATGCCTTAAAAACACTGCAAGTGTCTTTAAATTAAGGAAGTGGAATCAAAATGAAAGAAATTCATATAACTGCTTTAAGAGTTTAATTTAGAATTTCAATCTCACTTGCAGTCAGTGTAGAACAATGTCAATATAATTTTTATTAATAGTATTTAATATCAATATTTTTATATGATCAAAAGACTTTTGTTGATCATCAGAACAAACATGATGATCTTTTTAATGAAATCTGAGAGTTTTCTCTATAGACAAATACACAACTACCACTTTCAAGCCCCAGAAAGATACTAAAGATATCCAAAAATGTGACTCCAGTGGTTTAACCATTTGTTTGCAAATGTTTTTTTTTTATTATACCACTTTATGTACAAAATATAAATCTCCGACACAGGTTCAGAAGACGCATGTGTGTTGACGCAAGAGCAGACGTTGATGCGTGAATGCGGATCGGAGATTAATATTTTCATTTTGGGGTGAACTGACGCTTTAAGTGTTTGTTTTTTTTTTTTTTTGCAAAACTTTATGAGTACTACTGTAATTTAACTTTCAGTAGTTTAAATTTCAGCTAATGAACAAAGCAAACCGGTTCTTAAAATAAATTTTGTCCTTAATTAGTTTTCCATTTACACAATACTTACGCAATTTTTTTTTGTACAGAAAGGATCACTGCATATTTTGTACGACTAGAGAATGTTTCCTCTTAAGAGTAAAAGGGATAGTTCCCTTTATGACCTTTACAACATTTTTGAGGCCAAAATGTTTTAGTGAAATGGACTTCCAAAAAAGGGACAGAAATCTCACCAGGTGAGTAAAAATGTCTAATGTCTTAAATTGCAATTTAAAGGTGACCAAAAGGCTTATGGGTTTGGCAGTGAATAAATTTTGTCATCAAAATAATTTCATTTTGGGGTGAACTATCCTTTTAATTAAAAGTGAAGCTGGCATTATAAACGTATCAGACTTGGAGTCAAGTCTAGATTTGCATTCTCATCAAAGAAAGACAGAAAGTCATCTACCTCTATTAACCTTCTCATCTTTTGTGCTGACTCTCTGATCTGACGTTATTATATAAGTCAGAGAAGAGAATGAAGCTAACAGACAGCTGCAAGAAATATAATATGCATAAAACAGATCTTACCCTTTACTAATGACATCTGCTCCACTAAAGCTCAATCTATTCTGAAGCACAGCCCTTACACGTGAATATTTGCTGGTGATATGAATAATGATGTATTTTGCTGGGGTGATCAAACCTATCAATTCCTATAAAACTCAAATAAGGATATACGTAATTATTGGCCCGTCAGATATTTATTCGACAAACAACACATCCTGTTGACAATCATGTGCTAATGGTTATCAGTCAGAAACCACCAGTTTTTGACACATCTATAAACTTCCATTCCACATGTACAGATAACACAGCACTCTGCATGGTTTATGGAATGAACTCAGTAGCTTGGTCCATGTTAATAAGGAGGAAATGGAAGGAGATGTGGACAATCACATAAGACTATATTCTCCACCTGCTGGTGTTTGGGGAATGAAAGCAGGAGAGAAAGAAAGAAGGTCTTTTTGGGGAGGTGGATTGTGAGGAAATGTGCAGTTAGAGTAGCAGGCTGTATATGAGAAGGGCTCTGTTTCAAATAGAAACACATTCATTTAAGATCTACAACCTAGGAGGGAGAGAGAGAGAGTGTTTAACACCTCCCAAACTCTAGGCCAGCTGAAAAGGTTAGCAGACAGTGTGTGTGTGTGTGTGTGTATGTCTGCACTTGTGTTGTTCAGTCACTCACCACACAATCGGCATTCTGGGTCAGTCTCTTTAATGTCAGAAGAGAATTATATGGCTGTACGACAACATCACTCATCTCATCCTGGTTAGGAAAGACAGAGTAGGTCTGAACTAGTTTTTTAGGATACCTAAAAAAAAGAAGAAGAAAATAGCTGAAAGTTTAAGGCACAAGAACACGTGGCCTTGAGGTTGCACACGCAATGGTATTAAACACATCCCTAAAGAGAGGTAATTACACCCAGTGATGGCTGCTGCCTGCATCTCCCTCTAATTACACTGACTGCCACCCAAACGCTTCAGGGCTGCGAGTCTAGACGAACAATGCAACGGGTGTGGATTTACACTTCAGGAGAGGGAGTGTAGACTGCAAAAATCACTCAGAGCAGGGGGATACAAAGTCCTCTTGAGAACTATATCAATGTTTTTTCTCACCTGTCGTTCAGTCGTTCCAGTAGGTAAGATCCCAGACCAGATCCTGTTCCCCCGGCAATAGAGTGACAAAGCACAAAGCCCTAGAAAAAAAACACACAAAACAGAATGCTAAAAATATACAGAAAATACATGTATAGTATCTCACAAAAGTGAGTGCACCCCTTACATTTTAGTATATCTACTCAAGGGACAATACTATAGAAATGAAACTTGGATATATTTTAGAGTAGTCAATGTGCTGCTTGAATAGACCTTATGTAGCCCCGCCCCTTTTCAGCGCTGCGCTCGTTGTCTTTTGACTTCCGGTCTGTATTTTCACAGCGATCTTGCATAGGTATGAATGAACTCATTTGTTCAAATGTCTCATTTGTTGAGACATTTGCTTTACAATGTTTATGATAACTTTTGTTAACTCTACAATAAGTAAATCCACTTCACCAGCTAATTACTCCCCGAAAGCGATACCATAGAAATATAAAGAGCGACCGCAAAACCGGAAGTTCAAAGACAATATTCTAAACATGACGGCGCCCGCGTTTCTTTGGTGCATAAGGTCTATAGCAGTATATATTTACTGTCCTCAACATAGATTAAATAGCCATACATACAGCCATTGTCAAAATAGCTGGCAACAAAAATTGAGTACACCCTAAGTGATAATAGCTGTACGTCTTTTAACTATGCAAAGCCACAAGTCCTATTCACCATTTTCATGTTTTTGACGGTTCACAGGACCATACAAATTGTTGCATCTTGTATTAGTGGAGTTAAAATTTGTGCTTTGAGTACAATTCTCTCATGCTGACCACTGAATGTTTAACATGGCAAATAACTCTCTATGGATTTAAGAATTAGAATAGTTGCTCTCCACAAAGTCGACCTATGCTGTAAGAAGTTTTTCCACACGCCTGGCGTATGTTTTAAATTTTTTTCAATGGGAGTGTCGCGTTATGCCATAAGCGTAACAAGGCCCTGAACGTTTTTTTCACGCTGAAGCGCCGGGCGCCCAGCGTTTTTTACTGGTCACTAAGAGTTGAAAAAATGTTCAACTTTGGATAAAACGCAGCGCTCATCACTGTCACTTTTTACCCACCTGTCCAATCACAGTGGAGGAGGGGCGGGATTAAACCACAGTGACCAACTGTCACAACATTCTTTCTGTACAACGACATCAACCAACAGAGCTAACCGAACAAATGCATGAAAAATACATTTTTAAACAAATTATCTGCGAAATCACAAACGTGCATGCAACTAACTGACTATTAACATCATTCTCCAAACCACTCCCTAACCTCCACTTACATTCAAGTTACACACACGCACACACCAGTAATTGTGGGTAATAAAGTGAACGACACAGATTACGCAGGGAGGCTCGAGTCTGTTGTTTTAATGGGTGGAACATCTGTATCTTGTATATTAAGAGTGCAAAATAAGGCATAACATTAGCACTTTTGTTTAAATCTCTATAACTTTGACATACACATTTATATATATATATATATATATATATATATACACACACACAAATATAGATTTATGTATACATAGTAATATGTGATATAGCAATCTAAACGAGAGTAGACAGAGCACTGTAAAAAGGGGTAGAGGAGAGAAAAAAAAGGGATGGAAAGTACGTCAAATGGTACGTCACTTTACCATCTGGAGATCATCAGAAAGCGTTTTACTTTGTTTAAAAATATAATCCGTTTAAAAGACCAAATATTCCCAAAGTCAGAGAGAGAAAAAATAGTATTAATGAATGACAGACCCATTCATAATACATTCTTACTTTCAACATTTACTTTAAGCTACTTTTTTGCGGCATTTATTTCTACACTAACTACATTTGAAATTGTATGTTAAATCGCCCCAATCTCCAGATAGCGAAGTGTACAGTAAATGAGTCATACCTCAAGACTGTCACTGCCATCTGCCTCCCTGTCAATGATGTCAAAGATGTCCTCATGGATTTTTTCTCCCTGAAATGAACAAATATGTTGACAACATTTCAATTTTAAGACAAAACCAAAAAAAGTTGTCAAACATGACAGTTTTACTGTTTTAGCTTGTCCAGTATTTAGGGGTAGTTGATATCATTTTGAAAAAAAGTAACAGCTGTGCAATCATGTTCTTCAAAAAATAAAAATAATAATAATAATAAAAAAATATATATATATTTATATATATATATATATATATATATATTATTGTACAGTTACATATGCAGTTCTTATGATCTCATTGTAAATAAGAGACTATAATGAGTCTAGCCAGTATTAGTATTCATTTAAAAATTAATTTGTCAGACTCTGTCAGAGGTGTCCAAACTAGGTCCTGGAAGGCCACTGTCCTGCAGAGTTTAGCTCCAACTTGGACAGTGGCCCTCAAGGAGCAGGACTGGACACCACTACACAATGTGAACAGCAAATAATATGTTTGAACATCGTGAAATAGAAATGATAACCAGTTAAAGAACCGAAAATATAACATAAGTTTAATCTAAAATCTTGATTAAATAAAATAAATAATGTGATCTCTAACATGACTGTACCTGAGAGAAGCCACTGGCCCAGTTGTTACCAGCTCCACCGCCATGCTCCGACAGGTAGATGTTCTCCGGGTTGTATAGGTTGGCGTAGGGGGAGTTCAGGATGGTGTGGATGACACGGGGCTCCAGGTCCAACAGCACAGCACGAGGAATGTAGTGCTCATCATCCGCCTGAAGGGGGTGAAACAATAGAAAAAAGGAGCATTTTCCATGTGCTTCTCCATACTCAATCCAAGGAAATGACGGTGCACAATTTAAGAAATGAGAAGCAGCTCAGGTCTACTCAAGATGCTTGTGCAGTTTAGGCCTGTAAAAGAACCTTACAATGTGTGATACCAGTAGTAAACTGACTACTGCCGATATTTTTGCATCTTTTATTATCAGCATCAACCAAAAATTTATCTAGCCGATAAATGTCAGAAACTTTTATTTTGACCGTGCAGAGAAAGCGAGCTATTTATTCATTGGAACGGTGAACTCTTTCTTATTGGAACACTTTATTAAATGGTAAAGCGATTTGCTGGCATAAAGTTTGGTTGTTACCACAGAGGGTTTACATAAGGTTTACAGATTTTCCCCAGATAATCATTATGTACAATTTTTTTTGAAAGAATATGTACATTTAACCTGCACATTTATTTTGGCATTGTACTTGTTCTGTTATATTGTTGGTGTAAGACACAGAAATGAATTAATCAAAATATTCAGTGTTTAAGACCCGTCTCTCTCTTTCCATTTTTTCTTCGGTTTCACATATTAGCCTGAAATTAATGAAAAATGCTTTTATTTAATCACTCTTTTGAATATATATATATTCAAAAGAGTGATTAAATAAAAGCATTTTTATTTAAACAAACCACAAACCACACATATATATATATATATATATATATATATATATATATACACACTTTCTCATATAATGTCATCATTCATCAAATTCTCAATTTATATTTTTTAAACAAGTCTTAATAAAGTAATAAATAAACAAATCTGTAATAAATATCTTATTCCACCAGCCACACAAACTTTAGTGAATTCAGCTCAAAGTGTGCATTTGTACCATGTATAAAAGTTTTTTACATTTTCTTTAACACTATATTAGTATTTCAAAATCAAGATGGTATCTATTCTAAAGTAAAAATCTGTTTATTTTACAGGTTAATTTTACATTACATTCAGTCTTTTTTCATATTGATTGATTTTCAAGTTATTTGTTTCTAATTTAATAAAAAAATATGTAAAAATAAATATAATTGTAATTGCAGCTTTTGTTATTTTCTATATACCTTTAGCATCACCATCCACAATGGCAATAATAGAGGAAATTACTATAATACTGCGACTGACAGAATCTGTGAATCAGTGACAATTCACATCAGAAGAGCTGTAACATCAAAAGCCTTTTATTAAAATGCCACCGCAGTTTCACTTAAATACCTCATTTAGGTCTTTAATTAGAATAATCTCTTAATCTGACAAGTGATCTTAATCTGACAAATAATCTGAACTAGCAGCTGTGCCATTTATTTCAAATTAGTTGTTAAGATGTTGAAAACTAAAGGCCTCCACATAAAAACTGCAAAGAAACAATGTTGACATTATGACAACTGAAAACGTTGGAACATGGTTCCATCTGGTGGTAAATTATGTGAACTCCTCACTAAGAATGTTGAAGGGATATCACCCAAAAATGGAAATAGGGCACATCAACCGTACCGACATTCCTCAAAATATCTTCTTTTGTGTTCAGCAGAAGAGAGAAATTCATACAGGTTTGGAAAAACTTTAGGGGGAGTAATTAATGACAGAATTTTCATTTTTGGGGGAAATATCTCTTTACATACCTATATTTTATTATTTTTTATATTATTTTAGTCATTACTTGGCACATTATTTGAATACTCATTTATTGTTGTTTATTATTATATAAATAAATATATTTATTATTTAATATTGTATATTTGTTTTTAATTGTTACTTGTTTTGTATGTAATGCTTCTGCAATGTAAACACAACCTTGCCAATAAAATAAAAATTGTTCACACTAGCCATAATGGCCCATCCAGAAGCCAATGTTAACGGGATAGTTCACTTTGAAGATGTAGGTGTCTTTTTGTTTCCACAGTATTTTCAATTTTGATATTTTTAGGTAAAACCGTTGTTGTCTGTCAGTCATATAATGGAGGTTTATGGGGTCCACCCTGGGTTCACCTCAAAGAGCATGCACAGAGAAGTCAAAATTAAACATGATTGAATGACTTGTAAATGTAAGTACACATTGATGGCCTAAGACACGAAACGAGTGGTTTGTTTAAGAAAACAAACAGTAATTATATCGTTTTTACCTCTTGTAATCACAGCCATGTCCAACTGATCAGAAGGCATGGGCGCTTCGGTCTGCACATGCGCTGGAAGTGATCGCTTGCACGTGTACGTCACTCATTGTTTAGAGAGATTTCGGAAGTGTTATCCTTCAATGTGAAGATCTAAACATATTTTGATATACAGGAAATTGCAATGGAAGACGATTTCGATATATCAACAGACAACATTGATTTTTTTTCCGCAAACGCACAAGAGATCACTTCCGGCACTTTCCGTCGCTTGCGCAGACCGAAGTGCCCGTGCCTTCAGATCACTTGGACATGGCTGTGATAACAAGAGGTAAAAACGATATAAATACTGTTCGTTTTCTCACACAAACTGCTTGTTTCATGTCTTAGGCCATCAATGTGAACTTACATTTACGAGTCATTAAATCATGTTTAATTTGGACTTCTCTGTGCATGCTCTTTGAGGTGAACCCAGGGTGGACCCCATAAACCTCCATTATATGACTGACAGACAAGAACGGTTTGACCTAAAAAATATGAAAATACTGTACAAAGACACCTACATCTTGGATGCCCTTGAGGTAAGCTAAAACATGTCAAAAATTAATTTCAAAGTAAACTATCCCTTTAAGGTCACAATCAGTATGTTGGTTAATGCCATGATCATACTGCAAGTGTGTAAATAGCAACTCCATGATTTATATATAATAATAAATAAGATTTAGGATATGATGTGGTTGTGGCTGGCTGATGATTGGCATGCTCTGAATGCATCATCAGCCTGTATTTGTGTAACTTACCTGATAGAAAAAGACATCTTTCCGGTCAGTGCCCTCAGTTGCGAACTCCTCCACGATGCCCTCTGGGCTGATGCCATGCTCAGCACAAAGCTGCTTCCAAAACTCAAAACCAACTGCACAGAGACAATAAAGACACGATTCAATTCAGTCCTTTAATGCAGGGTTGCTTAAGAGCACTCGTATTAATATTAATAATGCAATGGCTATTGTATAACATCTTTGTTAGAAGTAACAGCAAAACTTGCTTCATTTGCTGACCAAGTCTGACTCCTCTGATTGCATGGAACTCCATCTTTCTCAGAGTAAAATGAAACACGATGTAAGTTTCTCTAGCTAAAACTATCAAACATGACGGTAAATAATAAAAAGCAAAATAAAAAGTTTCGAATCATGTGCATAGGAAAACACATTAGCTGGCCAGGTTAGTTAAGTTACACTACAATTGTATAGTTACGTTATCTCCAAATGATATGACAACATGAAATATTTATCAGTATTGATTAGCAAACAAAAACAAAGAGAAGTCATTAATTAAAGAGTTCTTGGTTTCTCGCAAATGGATATATCATATAAAGCCCCTGGTCATATTAAATGTATTTATTAAATGTGTCATTGTAAAGCTGCCCAGACTGATAACGTTAGCTAGCTAGCTAACTGTTTATGTAGAGAAGATGGCAATCTTATTAGCAAACAGAACGTAATAAAGCGAATGTCTCACTCTGGTTCCCGCACTGCCCGAGCTGCAGGGTGATGATTTCTCGAGGCATGCTATCCTGTTATTTCAGCTGTATAATTACTTAAGGAGAGAGATGTGCTGCTGTCAGTCAATCACAATCCCTATACGCCGTGCGTG
Source organism: Pimephales promelas (assembly GCF_016745375.1). The sequence continues at coordinate 23,483,522 of NW_024121321.1, forward strand.
TTCCCGCTCCAACAACAACGGCCTAACGGAGGAGCAGTGCGCATGCGCAGACTCCGCCCACGCTACGCGTCAGTAAGGCCAGCAAACGTGAATGGATCAATATTTGTTAAAATGTATCAAAAGAACTCTTTTATCGAAAAGAGCCAAACATAGATATGAGATATACACAGAAAACAGAAAGAACAGACGTAGAGAGCATAATTAACGTAACACGTGACGTAGTGCGGGTTTACATTAAACAACATCAAGGCTTCGCGTCAGTTTCGCAAACAAATGGAAAGTGCCTATCGATCATAGACAGTAAAATAAGTTCAAATGACAACTATTTGATTTATTAGTTGAAATTGCGTCATCAAACTGCCCTTATGACACCATTTTATAACATAATAAAGCATTGGAGCTGGGACATTTGGAAAGTAATTCATTATGAATGATCTGTGAAGGCATTTGAAGAGAGATTTCGCTGATGCTAGATGTTGTTTGTTATTCACCAGCTCTGACTGTAATAATCCTGATGCCATTGGCCAGATCAAGCCCGGCCTCCATACCGCTCCCTCTCTCTGTTGCTCCCGCGACAAAAACAACGACTGGACATGACAGCTGCACGGTGACACGGTTAAATAAGACCCGTGCTGACCCATACAAGTATTAATATAGCAAATTAGACCCAATAATGGGTTTTGTTTCACGTTTGTTCTGTATGAACGGCGGCAGCCTCTTGAAAACACGAGGTCTGCCTACACTTGCTCAGTCCTGAGCGGCTTCCGGCTAAGCTAGCTCGCGATCTCCAGCTCGGGTTTTGTTTCTTAGCATTAACTTAAAGTATATTTTGTTGGTGTTCTTGCCGTCACGTGTTTAAAACATGTCTCATACGGGTGGAGCAGCGGTAGACGCGACTGAAAGCAGCGGTTGTTCGATGAAGCTGCGCTCCTCCGCCAGCGTCGGCCTCCGGAGCGGCTCGTGCTCCGGCGAGAGGCTCGAGCAGCTCCGCGCGGTGAAATCAACGCTGCTTGAGCGGCTGGGACCGCACGAGCGCACGCTCACCTATCTGCAGTCTGTATTGTTGTGGGAGAGACCCTTTCACAGCGTCCTATTGTACATGGCCGCCAACGTCATGTTCTGGTGAGTGGATGAGCTTTATCTCCATGGATTTAAGTTATCTCTACTTGGGCTCTGTTTACAACCCGGACCCGGTGCTTTCATTTGAAACGTTTACATTATTCATGAACATTTTGAGGATCTTGTATAAGCCTTTCTTTTTTATCTGGATGCATACGTGTCTTACTTGTTCCAGACGTTTCCCCCTTTATTTAAGATAAGTAACAGATGGTCAGGCTGAGTGTCATTCTCTTTCTTGGTGCCTATATTTAGACAGTGGCTGTAGTGGTGCTACTGTAAACACAATGCTGTGTGTGCGTGCAACATTGTGTACATTTGTGATTCACAGAACCTTGCATTGGGTGCCATGTTTGATGCCTTTACTAATGCATGTTGAGCAGAGACATGTTTGCACTGTTTATATATATATATATATATATATATATATATATATACACACACACACATTAAAAAGTAGTGCTGTGTCCTATATGTTGCCTGTTGTATAGTTTATTGTCTTCTACCTCCCACTGTCAATTATTATTGCAGATAGTAGATAACCACACACACACACACACACACACACACACACACACATATATATATATATATATATATATATATATATATATATATATATATATATATGTGTGTGTGTGTGTGTTCCCAAACTGATTGGTTGGGCCTGGTCTTACAGTGGTGTGATCTTGTTGGTCAACAGGATTTTGCCAAGTAAGACTTTCCTGTATCAACATCTTTTGTTGATTCTGGAACAACATTCCTGTCCAAAAATTTAGTTTTAACACTTCCCCTAAACTTAACTCTACCCTAAAATCAGAAGGAAATGATAAGTGAATAACCCTTATAGAAACATCTAACCCTGGTTGTAATCCTAAACTTATCCTAGACTGTAAACTTGTCCATAATCTGATTGGTTGATTGTAATGTTGTTCCACCAGGATCAACAAAGATGATGATCTAGGAACATGTTGTTCTTTGTGAAATCACTGTTACATAGTCGCCTAACATAGTAAGCCATGTGCTGTGTGTACACACTATGACATCTGTGCTTCTAAAATCAATAACAATTCAAAATGAACCTTACGCTATTTACTTTCTTAATAACTATCCTTGTCTTATTATTAGTGATTCATCTGTGCATTTTATTACAGGCAAAAGTTTGTCTTTGTACTGTAGTCTGCGTGTAATAACACGCTTTTCCTCTTAAATTACTATTGCCCTTTTTCGAATTATAATAATTATATAATAATAATAATGTTAAACAATAGCCAAATAGCTGTTTTAGCATTTGTTATGCTAACATCCCCATTCTTATATTGAACTCCAGTTTTCACAGATCTGGATGATATTGACATAGTGACAGTAAAGAAGTAAAATGGGCTGTGAACGATATTTCGTGTTGACTAAATACTATAAAGAACGCCCAATAAATCTGAAAAGCTTTAGTTGAAATGCTTCAGGAAGGAAAGCTGTGCAGGAAAGACACAATTGTTATAGGTTGGATGTCCCTCTCTTTTTCTTCACTGTTCAGGCATGCAGTCTTCATTCACTTAGTGCAGTCACCCTCTCCATCAGAAGAATATTCCCCCTGATCTTATTATCTCCTTTTATTTGCCTCAGTGAGCAGCAGAGGAATGCTGCTTGTGGTATTTCTTTTCCCATAGAGGCATTTATTTATCTTGGAGAATTGTAATCTGAATGCTCTGACTGATTATTATCTGACTGGGGGTAAATGGTGTACTATGTATTTTTTTATGATGGAAGACAGTAGTTTTTCTTTCATTCACTAAATGATAAAATCTGCCTTGTTTCTCTTTTAATATTAGGCCTTGCCGCCTTTGTTAGATCTTTCCATTTACAAATCATATTCCACATAGTCCAGTCCATTCAGAAATAAAGAATTGCCACTATCTCAGAACATTTCAACTGCCCTTGGTTGTAATGCTTTTGACAGGTCATGTGGTGTTGTTGTTTTATCTAGTCATCAAACAGCATTAACTGTCTTATTCACACTGAGAGATCAGTAGGGTTTAGCCTGGTCTCAGGGCTTGCTCACCTTTTGGTCAAGTAATGTTGCACATACATAGCCGTAATTAGCCATGATGCTGTGAAACTGTCAGAAATCACAACTGCTCACGCAGCGGCAGCACATGCCGTCTCTGAGATTTGCACAGGAAAGACACTGGGGCCGGAAACACCTGTGGAACAAAAGTTTCCTCATACATTCAAGTTTTGGTATACAAGGGTTTGGTTAGAGAGTCCACAACAGAGGTAGTGTTTCAGAATAAAGTGTTTACTTTTTTGTAATTGTTTTCTTTCTCAGGTTTTTTGCTCTGAGCTCTTTGAGGTTGCTCTTTCTGCTGGCATCAGGTCTGGCCCTGGGAGTTTGTGTCGACACATGGAGGAATAAGATCTGGCCTAAGATCAGAGGTAAAATTGACCTTCCTCTCTTGCTTGTGTACAACTATTACCCAAGTATTTAAGACTTTGTTGTCTCATCTTTCTTCCATCTGTCTATCTTTATATTAATGCTGGCTGTAATTAAAACCGCTCTATTCCCTGTGCTGTGTCCCACTCAAGTTTCATTCTCTTAGAGAGTTATGAAACTAGTGCCATTTCCTAGCAGTGCATTTCCAGGAGGTGCACAGTATCGACCTGAATCAATATTTTGCATGCAGCCCGAAAGCCAGTGGCTTATTAGCATTTGATCTACACTCTGGGACAACTTTAATAGAACTAAAACCAAATCCTAAAAAGAAATTGCTGATACACTCATCTTTTTAAAGGGAGTGAAAATATATTTAAGCATTAATGTTTAAGAACTAATAACTGAGTCTTCTAACAGTCACAAATGTGTCTTAAATTGTTTTTGATCTCTTGCAGTGAAAAGACAAGATGAGAGTGAGAATGAAAGGTAATGTCTGGTGTATTTGTTTACTATTTGAGGTTTTTCTGTGGTGTTTCATACAAAATAGTTTAATTCTCTTTTCTGATTGGCTTACAGCTGGGGTCTGGTGCAACCTGGGACTTTGAGTGTCCCTGAATTATGCCACCACCTGGCTGAGATTTGGGTTACAGGGTCTTCCTGTGCAACAGATATTGTGCAGTTCAAACGGCAAAATCCAGGGAAGGTGAGATTGTTCCCAAACTAGCAACACTGTTAAGTAGGGGTGTAGCGATACTCTAATGTCACGATTCGATACATCTCACAATACGATATTATTGCAATAATCCAAGAAATATGGTAAAAGGTTAACAAAAAATGTACTGTTTATTAAATTGCTAAATTTGGTATTATATTGGGTGTGGAAATGAGTAGGTTTGGACTTGGTGCTGGAAACCCAATGCACAGGACAACGGTGACACCAGATTAAAAATATTAGGATTCTGAAGCTGAAAATACAGAATTATTTTAGATGAATATGCTTGCACTCTGTCACTGGCTAGATATATTTAAAATAATGTAGGTCACTTTTTACTGGTAACATAAGACAGTGGCATTATCAGGACCATCAAATATTCTCCCATTGTATTATTATACATAATATTCAACATTATATAAAGTAGTTTAATGTAGTACTGACACTAAAACTCTGTAAACTTGAGTTTTTGTCCTCAAACAGAAATTAATATATACTGTACACATTACAGATTGTCACTATCCACGATGTAAAATATAGATGCATGTTTGTATTGCAATATATTGTGACAGATCACTGTTAAAATGGTATAGACATTATCAAGTCTATAGTTTTGTGGAGCATACAGTGGACGTGTGGTGCAGTTTGCAGCTTACTCTGGACAAGAACTGCCCACTTAGACAGGAAGAGACTTTTTGAGCATGGAAACATGTAAAGTGACCAACCACAATGTATTTTGTTTTTACATGCCATATAAAGCCTATAATTAGTATTATTGCTTTCACGACTAATGATAATTTATAATAAATTGTTAAATACAAAGGCTTTTTTTTAAATTCAAAATGTTTATCAAATCTTAAAACTCCATTCTCTTGCAGTTTTGTATGCTGTTTTGTGGCCTGTTCACCTTAGTGGCCATGGTGGGGCGCTACATCCCTGGACTGGTGCTCTCATACGTGGCTTGTGAGTTGCAGAAATCCTTCAGGGTTTACTTATCTTCTCCAGTGCCTTAACAACTGCAAAATATTTACTTAAATATTTTCTCTCTCTGTCTCTCTCAGTGCTGGGTGTGTTGCTGTTTCCACTGGCTTTGTATTATCGGCTATGGCAGCGTGGATGTTTGAAGCTGGAGCCAGCCCTGCAGTGGCTGGACTTCAGCGCCAAAGGATACATGATGTTAAAGCCCATAGAAAACCCATGTAAGTACATGGCAGATCTAACTAGGTGTGGACTGATGGTCATGCTGAGAACAGTTCCTGCCTTTTTGGAGTTGTATTTAAGGACTGGATTGTTCTTGTGTCATATGGCCTGTGTACACCTCGTCACTTAATGCGTTTTTTACTGATTGGATAGCTATCGTTTTTGTGTAATGCCATTTATTTCATAAATGTGTCTCCGCAAAAAGGATATAAATCCTATCTTCAATTTCATGCAAATATAGCAACGAAAGCAACAGATGTGAGATGCGATTTATTTATGAGCTGATTTCAAAGACAAAGACTGTGTACCTATGATAAAAATGTATAACTTCCAGATGTTTTTTAAGTGTGAAAACCTGCAAAATTAGCAGTGTGTTAAATACTTGTTCTCCCCACAGTATATCCGGTCAGAGAAAAAGCATCAAGTGACCAGGTGTAAACAAGCCCTTCCAAAATGTTGAAATTTTTCCAAATTTGCATGAACATTTTTGCAATCTGGGTAAAACTTCTAGATCTTGTGGATTCCTATTAAAATGACTGGATTTTGCTTGGGTAATGTCTGGCTGTTGGATGCGAGAACTAATCGAAGTGCTGTTTAGCTGATGCTCTTTTTCTACAAATCAATGCAAAAAACGTTCCTTTTTTTATGATATATATTTTTTGTTGACATAAAGAATTTGTGATCTGTAGTTAACAGCATATTACAGCTTTCAGAAGTTTTGATAAACCCCTCTGTGGTTGCAGTTCTTCGAAAACCCATCAGGAGAGGGACCTCAGATGATGCTAGTGATAGCGAAGAGGAACTGGCTGCGTTCTGCCCAACGGTGAGGCCAGATACAGGGGTTATTTATTACATGGGGATTTAAAGCAGCTGCATGGTCATCATGAGGTTTGAATATCTAAAGAGGTTCATGATAGTAAAAAGCAAGTTAGAAGATATTTTTTTTTAATAAGCTCACACTTCTCTAATATTCTGCACCTGTAGTTTGACGAAGCATTGGTTGCTAAGGAACTGGCTCTGACTGACTCTGAGCACTCTGATGCAGAGATGTCGTACATGGATAACGGCACCTTTAACCTCTCCAGGGGTCAAACACCCCTCACAGAGGGCTCGGAGGGTAAGTCACTGAGCTCTTCTGCTCTTTAACTCTCTTCTTATTCTCTCTATATGGGTCAATGACATATAAGAGTGTCTAGAATAAAGAAAGTTTTTAGAAATCTTAAATCTCTTTGTATTCATGATTGTTTAAAAAAAAACTATTAAAAAAAAAGTTTTAGTTTAACGATTCTTGTGGTGCAACCATCAAGTAAAAAGAACACATTTGAGTTTACACATCTAATCATAATCATTATTTTTGAAATGTAAATCTATTTGTACGTTTAATCTTTCTAGATTTTAATCTTATATTAAAGTTATTGTATGTATAAATTCCATTTGTAATATAATACTGTTAAAATTTTAGGGACAGTTTTAAAAAAAAAATCTTTTACTTTTATTGAGCAAGGACACATTAAATTAATCAAAAGTGACAGTAAAGACATTTTAAAATGATATATATTAGGGCTGTCAAACGATTAATCGCATCCAAAATAAAAGTTTGTGTTTACATAATATATGTGGGTGCTCTGTGTATAATTATTTTGTATATATATAAATACACACACATGCATGTATATTTAAGAAAAACAAATATTTATATATAAAAAAATTATATGTATAATATATAGATATACAGTATATACTTGAAAATATTTCTTAAATATATACAAGCATGTGTGTGTATTTATATATATATATATATATATATATATATATATATTTAAAATATTTATACACAGTGCACCCCACATATATTATGTAAACACAAACTTTTATTTTGGATGCGATTAATCGTTTGACAGCTCTCTCTCTCTCTCTCTCTATATATATATATATATATATTAAGCAGCACAACTGTTTTCAATTTAAGAAATGTTTCGTGAGCAGCAAATAAACATGGAATGATTTCTGACGGGTCATGTGACTAGAGTAATGATATGACTAGAGTAATAATTCTGAAAATTCATTTTTGTATCACTGGAATAAATTTCATTTTAAAATATATTCAAATAGAAAAGTTATTTTAAATTGTAATAATATTTCACAATATTACTGTTTTTACTTTATTTTTGATCAAATAAATGTCTCTTTGGTGAGCAGAAGAGACTTCTTTCAGAAACATTTAAATATCTTACCAGCACCAAACTTTTACATGAGGTGTATATTTTTGAATAAATTAGTAAATGGGGATACAAATTTGTGTTTGTATCATTGACACGTGTATCATCTTTGTTTATTCACTGAATAGATTTAGACAGGCACAGTGATCCAGAGGAATCATTTGCCTGTGGGCTTCCAGACTTTCCCTCCATCAACCCAGATGCCACCCTGATGGAGGACGATGATGATGCCAGCTTCGGGCTGCCCAGTCTCAACTCGGCCGCGTTCTCCGGCCCTCGCGGCTCTACTACCTCTGCCCTGTTGGATCTGGACACCCAGATGGACTCTGATCAGGAAGACCTCGACCCCGAGATCTCCCTAGGCTCCCTAAATACTACCTCTGACCTTGCCAGTAACCTGGCAGGGGTCATCGCCAGCAACATGATCCAGGCAGCCATCGCAGGAGCCATGCAGCCCCGGCCACCGCAAGGTCCTCGGAGAGAGAGTGGCCCACGGCCAGGAGCAGCTCCGAGGGGATTCAGAAAGCAGTCGAGCTCGGAGCTGGACACAGACCTGGACTTTGATGGAGAGGACTTTGAGATGTTGGATCAGTCCGAGCTGAACCAGTTGGATCCTTTGGGAGGTGGGCAGGGAGGTCAGAACAGAAACCAGGGGTCGAGTTTCCTATCCAACTTACTGGGGAAGCCACAGTGAGCCCGTCTTACAGATGCTACCTCCGTCTGTTTGCTCCTCATGTCCTTGCACCTTGATCCTAGTAGAAGTTGTTTGCAGTGTCGCTTTGAATGTCTACTGAGATGCTTTCAATTTATCTGAGCGAGTGAGAGAGAGAAAGAGAGAGAGACTTTGTTTGTTTTGCACTGTTAATGTAATATTAGATTCTCCTTCCAGGTTTCCTCCACTGGCTGCAGTTGATATCACTGTGAAGTAATCTAGTCTGAATCTTCTCCTTTTATGCTCCGTGAGCTTCCTTCCTTGTCCTCTCGTTTAAAAGACTCTTGGTAGGCTAAGCAATAGCACAACAATCAGAACCATTTAAAATGATCCGAAATTTCTTTAAGTTCTTATAAACCAGCAAACAGCATACAAGTCTTATAGATCTTTCACATGTTTCTTTTTCATACAGACTGAATTGTTGTTATCTTCAATAATAACACACATGGGACCAAATCAGACATTCCACCCCCAATGCTGAGTCAAGACGATTAATGTTTGCAAAATATTAAGTTGCCTGTAAGGAAGATTGTGAAATCTACAGTCAATACGTCATTGAGCAGAGGACACTAAAGAAGTAGCAGTTACTTATTATCTCATGATGTTATTAAAGGGGATAGTTCACCCAAAAATTAACCTTCATTTACTTTTTCTCATGTCATTCCAAACCTGTATGACTTACTTTCTTTTATGGAAAACAAAAAAAAAAATGTTTATACAGGTGTGGAATGACATGAGAAAGTAAATGATGACAATTTTTTTTAAAAATTTTTTTTACTTACTAACTGCACATTCTTTTCACCAGGTCTTGTCTGATGGTAAAGTTATTTCTTCATTTCTTGAAAACCAAGGAATAGGGTTAATAAATGACAGTAACTCTTATGAAGATAACTCCTAATGAAGATCTTTGTTGTAAAATTAGGGCAAATTTACAGTATATTGTATTTAAAATTGCTGTTTTTCATCTGTTCATCTGTCAAAAAAGAAGAAAAAACAACAACTAACAGCCCAGCAATGCTGTCCATCTGGATAGCACGGCAGTGCATTGATTTTGTTTGTAATGACTCTACCTCAAACAAGACATAGGGCTGTAACTGCCACCTGTTTGTACACAGCCTCCTCTCTTCAAAAACACCTTTAACCGTTCGGACTTTATACAGGAACTTTTATACAGGTAGCAGCAGGAAAACTGTAGATGTCTGCACCCTCTCATCTGGTCTGGTCTGATATGAGATTTAACATTCAGTACATTACTGAAGCACAAGAGGATTTGAGAAATCACCTTTCTTACTTCCTTTCTTGTGTTATGATGGAGCTGGCGGAATTAAATGAGTTGAATTTGCTGTGTTTTTAGTAGATGCTGACCCTTTTCCCAAGCTCAGTTTCTGTTTTTGACCCAATGCTAATAAACTCGTCATTGCTGGCTTTGATCGTTGTGTACACTGGAAAGTAGGAAACACACTGGGAAACTGCTGTACCAATAAAAAGGCATAAAGTTACCAGGGATCAGTGAAGTGTTTTCTATTTTCCAACTGTACCATTTTTTTTTCTCATTTTAATTTGAAGTAGTGGAGCGTTGAAGAAATGTGATGAATCAGCTTTTATCTTTCGCACAGTCTGTCACTTTCTGCTATTCCATTTTGTTTATTACATTTAAAACAAGTCTTAATCCAGGTTAGAAGAGTTAGAAGAGTGCTGTTTATTGGAATGTTTCGTCTTTTGCAACTTTTCTCTTGTTTTTGCTTGGTTGTGAGCCCTAAGATTTTGAATTGCTGATATTTTTTGATTGCTGTGTTAAAAAAGGTTTGATTGTGAAAGTTGTGGGATACTTATTTTTTTGAAAATGGTTGAAGTATAATGCAGATTTTCCCCTTTTTAACTTTTATGTTTATTCATCATTATAATTAATGATTTACTGTTTATATGGACACACTTTTCTGTTTAAAAAACTTTTTTTTTAATTGATTGATAAATTCTCCATATTTATTTTGAAAAAGCATCTATATATATATATATATATATATATATATATATATTATAAGTGTGTCAGTGTGAACACCATTTAGTGGGAAAAATCTCGGGACATTTTCCCGTCTCTTCACCTCTTTGTGGTCGATTTAAAGAAACGTCACCAGCAATTCAAATTGGACAATGAAGTGGTGTTTTATACATAAAACAAAATTATGTCCTGTGTCATCTATTGATGTTGTATTGATGTTAGTGATTTAAAAATAAATCAGTTAGCAGTCTGCCATGTTGAGGAAAATGTAAAATACAGAATCAGTCATCTTTTCTTTCTTTGTGTGAGTGTTTTTACAGGAGTCTTTCTGTAGCTGGATTCTGCAATGTCAGTGATTTTTATTTCTGTACAGTAGTACTGCCCTCTTCCATTCTCTGTAATTGATTTTGATAACTTTTGATGTGCAAGACAATAAACAAGTGAATGAATATATTATAAATAACATTTATTGATGACTAACAGATATTTTTTGACTTACTGAGCTAATCAAAATTAGGATTCAAGTCTATAATTTGTCCTATTTGTTAATAATAAGGACTATTATTATAATAGGGATAATATTATTTTTTTACATTATACAATATTACAGGATAATATACAACCAATCTGTGGTGAAAGGTAATACAAATAAAATATTATAATAATATTATATTTAAGTAGTAAAAAGCCCTGATTTTACAGCAAGTTATTTTTTATTTTTTTTTACAAATTATAATCAAATAACTTCTATTTGTTACAACTTTTTAATGTAAACCAATTTTAGTGTTGAAAATAATTTCTAAATATAAACAGCAAACTTAATTTGAAAAACTTGCATTATAGAGCTAATGTTTTACCAATATGGTAATTTTTTGCACATATTTTGTCTTCTTGTTTAAGTTTCATAGGTAAGACATGTCTAAGGTTATGCAGGTAGGGTCCAAAGATGAGACAGCAAGTTTTAAAGTTGAGAGCAGAGAAATACAAACACACACACACACACACCGCATATTAATTATACTATATATATATATATATATATATATATATACTTGCAAGTTGCAACAAGAAATTGGTTGGTTTGGACACTCGTTAACACTAGCAACTGCACAGGAAAAAAATCACCTCTTATTATTTACTTGGTTTATGATTTTTTGTTTATTTATCTTATTATGTATATTTATCTTTATACATAATATTGGGTGTGGCTTTCGGTTAAGGGGCGTGGTTTTCGCAACTGGTCCAGTAGTAAGTATTTTTTACAGTCTATGGTAGTACCGTCACACTGGTATTTTATACTTTTTGCAGTTCCAAACATATAGACTACAGACTACAATTATTAGCCATCATCATCATTGACCATAGGTTCCAAACGGCAACATTATGGTACGCAACTGATGCAAGTGCCCTCCAACTCAGTTTCAAAATCCCCACTTCAAGGCCTCTGCCCAGCCTCTGCCCATCGAGTATGGAATGCCAAAGCTGACTTAATTAAAAATAAATAAATATACGAAGAAATGTAAAAAAGCAAAAATACATAAATAAATACAGAAATAAATATATAAAGAAATGTAAAAAAGTACAAATAAATGAGTATTTATACTTCTATTTCCTTATATATGTATAATTGCATTTTTTCACACACTTATTTATTTATTTATTTCTACATTTATTTATTTCCACTTTTATTTATTTTTTACATTCATTTATGTATTTATGTTTTTATGTCTACATTTATTTATTTCCACATTTATTTATTTATTCCAACATTTCTTTGTCTCAGTGATGAAATGTGGAAATAAATAAATATAGAAATAAATAAATGTGAAAATAAAGAAATGTAGACATAAAAACATAAATGCTGAAATAAATGTGGAAATAAATAAAAGTTGAAATAAATAAATGTGTAAATAAATAAATGTGTGGAAAAATACAATTATACATAAATGTGATAATAAAAGTATAAATACTCATTTATTTGCACTTTTTTTTACATTTCTTTGTATATTTATTTATGTATTTATTTATGTATTTTTGCTTTTTTACATTTCTTCGTATATTTATTTATGTATTTATTTATTTTTAATTTAGTCAGCTTTGGCATTCCATAATCGAGGACATGGAGCAAGGACAGAACAAATGACGTCTTTCGAGATGACGTACGTGGCGTCATCATCGGTAGACCCACAATTCAACTCGGCGCGCGAAAGCTGACTGAACTGAAGTAAACAACATAAGAGTGCTGCAGATCGATCGTCGACTGTCTAGTCTGAATCTGAATTAACAATGAGCAAAAAAGACAGTTCAGGTACGCGATGTTTCTTTAACTTACACGAGTGAACGTGTTATGCCTTATTTGGTTGTAATTGTATTACGTTAATGATATAGGACTAACGTTCCGCAGCTAGAAAATAATCATCTATAATACATTCGAGGATTTGCATCTCTCTCTCTCTCTCACACACACAGGTGTCGCACAGATCCTCGCTTACCTCAATGAGAAAAACAGACCCTATAGTGCTCAGGATGTTTTTACCAACCTACAGAAGCAGTGTGGTCTGGGTAAAACGGTAAAAAGCAACATTTCGGATCAAACACTTTTGTCCAGTTTTGTTTTGATGACATCTGTCCAGCAGTTTGTGATACCTAAGGAGCTCTTTGTGATATTCACTGTATTTGTTAAATGTGGTCATTTGTGCAGTTGTTTAATTGAGTGTACTGTATGATCACTATTGGCCACTCACTATTTTGTTTTCACTGCATTTACACAGGCTGTGGTCAAAGCCATGGATCAGCTTGCCCAGGAGGGAAAGATTAAAGAGAAAGTCTATGGAAAGCAGAAGATCTACTTTGCGGACCAGGTCGGTGTGATACCGTTTTATAAGAGAACCAGTGTTTGTGAATCAGCCTGACAGATGTCCCTTCTGTTCCTTCAGTCTCAGTTTGGAGATGTGAGTGATGCTGAACTTAAGAAGATGGACAGTCGTATTGCGGAGATCAGCACTGAAGTACAGACCATCTCACAGAGCTGCAGGCAGCTTGATACAGGTGTGCACTTAAATTGTGCTGCTGGGAAAAGACGAATGGTTTGAACTTGTGCACAGATTGTCAGTGTTTGATTAGAAAGTTCACAATTTTGCCCACAGAGCTTAAGGAGTTGAACAGCTCATTAACCACAGCAGAGATGAAGGCACAGATCCAGGAGCTACAGGCAGAGTGTTCTGGGTACAGAGAGAGGCTGGATAAAATCAAGTCAGCTACAAACCATGTGACCCCCGAGGAGAGGGAGAAGGTTCGAATTCACTGTGCTATTTACTGTCTGCTGATCCTTTGGCATTTGCTTCTCAAATGCACAATGCAGGATCTAGTCAGGGATAGGGCTGCACGATTAATCACAATTAACATGAATTTGTGCTTAAACCGATTTGGTTTATTGCGATTATGAATTGCAAAGGCTGCGATTTATTTGATTTACGACTCTATGATGATGATACATTTTATTTTTAGCAACATGCTTTTTTTTTTTAAAGAAATAACTATCATTCAAAAATTTGGGATCAAGAAGTAATATTTTTAAAATAAATCAAGTTTTTTATTCAGCAAGGACTCAATAAGTTGATCAGTTGATATTGTATAAAGACATTATAATGTGACAAAATTCCTATTTTAAATAATCAAAAATCTATTGAACTTCCTATTCATCAAACAACCTGAAATAGTTGGAGTTGATTAGTTTATGTATGTGTACTGTAGATAAACAAACAATTTTTTAACCTTGATAATAAATGTTTCTTGAGCTTTGCCAGTACATGAATAAATTACATTTTAAAATACATTAAAATAGTCCCTTTAAATTGTAATATTTCACAATATTACTGTTTTAATGCATTTTTGATCAAATAAATGCAACATTGTTAAGCATAAGATGATTCTTTCAAAAACATAAATCATTCAATCCCCAAACCCTTGAATGGTAGTGTAGTATATTTCAAAGTTTACTTTACAATAAAAAAAACCCCTAACGTTTCTGTAATATTGTAATTCCATAACAGCTCCAAATTCTTAGATGCACTTTTGCAGAAAAACTGTGGCATGTGGTGGAAAACATTCTCAAATGCTCTGTTCACAAATGCGTCGGTCCAAATCTGATTATTTGTGTATCCGATTGCAATCTGATCTAAATGATTGACTGTCCACATTTTTGTTTCGCAACCGATTTTTATGTCCATATATGAATGTAAATCGAAACGGATTTGTCAAAATCTATTTCATGTCTATTTGCCGTTCACACTTGCTAAATCTGATCAGGTTTCAATCGGATAAGCACAAAAATCGGATTTGGACTGACAGTCTGAACGTAGCCAAAGTCTGTTTCGACATCTTTCACCTTATTGACATTTGAATTAGCTGATTCTACAACAATTTTCAATACATGACAGAAAACCAAGTGTTAACATTAGCCAGCCTTATACATGATTAATGAACTCAAAATGTAGTGCCGAATCATTGCAAATGAATGTTCCATACACCGACCTGAATCTCTCCCACATTTGCCCCAAGCCAACTTCATTATTGAGGATTGCCCATTAAATAATTTTTTGCAAGTAATTCAAAAAGACCAAACTAGTGCCTTCTAGCATATCTGAAATATGTTTAATTAATTAGTTGAAGTTTATTAAAATAATGTTGCTGTCTTGAGGCAGTCAACAATATATTATGCTTATGTTGCTGACAAATGTATTTCTTGGCCTCCAGGTTTCCAAGGAGCGAGAGACTTATGTGAAAGAGTGGAGGAAGAGAAAGAGAATGGTAATGATCCATAAAAACATCTATTTACAAGTTAAAATTCTACCCAGGAGACAAAATGCCAGCTAATGTTTAATCATACCACTGTAAGGCGTGCCAACAGTTCAGTGATTAACCATTAAGATCAGTTGGATTAAGTGTTGGTCAAATGTATTTATGCAAATCAGATGAGAAGCATTTCAAAAGTATTGTTAGCATTGCATTGTGAAAAAGTCAATTACTTCATGTGAAAGGTTTCTTTGATGACACTGATAAGGTGTGGTGGAAAATGTTAATGTGACTTTTTGATGATCTGCTATGAGTTTTTTTGTGCTAACAGTTGTGAGGTTTTACAACATACTTGCGATGAAAAAAAAAAAAATGTACGAATGGAAACTGCACACTGGTATCAACTGAACAGTCCTAGCAAACAATACTTGATAGTGCTATATAACCTCCTACACTATACAGACATTTAGCTTGAAAGGTTCTTGTGCCCTGAAATGAAACTCCTAGCACAGCTTTTGAGAATTTTTTTTGTCCTTTTACCTTCCAGGTTTCTGATATGGTTGGAGCTATTTTGGAGGGGTATCCAAAAAGCAAGAAACAGTTTCTGGTGAGTCATTACTGGCAAATGAGAAATATTGGAACTTTCTCAACATGTAATTTTAAAAAAAAAAAATTGTATCATTGTTAATGTTGCCTATCTGAGTCGTCCCTTTTCATCTTGTGTGTGTGTGTTTGAAATCAGGAGGAGGCTGGGATTGAAACAGACGAGGACCATAAAGTGACAATGCCCAACATCTGATGGAGGACTCACTGTTTAAATTCAGATGCTGTTGCTGGGACGCCAGACTTTTGGAAAGGTTGGAAAGTAACAGAGAATTCTGTGACGGCAAGATAACTGTTTTGTTAAAAAGCAATTCTATTTTTTAAAAGTTATGTTGAAAAAGAAAGAACAAAAGCTGTACATAAGTTTGAATATTGTTTATTTTTCGATTAAAAGTATACTGATACAAAAATATTTCAACCAGATTCTCTCACTGGAGTCTAGTTTAACATGACTCGTGTCTTAACTTGTAAAGAAGTCCCTTATTCCAGCACAGGTCAAACAGTTGATTTGTACAATCATCTGTTATTAAAAAAAGATCTCGATACATAAAAATAATCTGTGTCCTGAGTAGACTTCGATTCAAATTTTTGTCACGTCTAAATTAACATTCATTAAAACACAAATAGAATTGGGCGGTCACACCATGTGAAGTTGCTACCCCGCATGAAAGCGACTGTGCCTTCAATGATAGCTTATGCAGCACAAAACATGCTGATCACAAGAGCTCAAACCATTAACATAAATGTAGAATAAAACACTGGATATTATTGCGCGACACACAGGTGATTAAAAATGTACATAAAATGATTTGAGGTTTATCTTCCATTATTTCTGCTTTGACACTGCAATCTTTGGTCACAGCATCCCTAAGTACAGATGAATAAAGATGGCTCAGCCTGGCATAACTTTAAATATATTAAAGCATGTGGGACAGCTGTTTTTGGATGTAAAATCCAACTGATAGTGATGCATCACAGTGTAATTAGACCTCTCAGCTCCCCTTTCCAGCACTAAGCTCTTCTCAATGGTGAAAATGTTGCTTGTTGTGCTTTGGAAAACGACTTAAACATGAGGTAAAGATGATAACTGAATGCAGCACGCCAAACATAATCATTCAAAGGCAACTGAGATATCTCACACCTCAGCACTTGGTGTGTAATCGGACAGCTGGGTATTCCTCATATTTGTGGTTGACTTGTGAAAATCCAAATACTGATGAAACTGTTCTTGTTTTAGATGAAACAAGTACATATTTTTAAACTTTAGGAGTGAGGTGTGTTTTGAGAACAATTAAACAGAACTTGCATGATAGGTGAATGGTGTATGAAGAAACAGAACATGACATAACAAACATGTTTTCCCCTCTTACTAGAGGAAAACCTCTTACTCCTTATTAAATTATTACATTTCCACACGTATTGATTGGAATCAATGCTATAAACACTTCACAAAATCAGTCAATACTTGAGCAAGCGCTGCTTCATCTCTTCAGAGTTCTTGAGTGCACCCCAGTCCAGTAGTGTGTGTCTGTGTGTGAGAAAGAGACTCTGTTCTTGAATGAGAGGTTAGCCTGAAGGACAGACAAATTGCCAACTTCAGTACAGCTGACTATTCACCTGCTGCAGCACAGTCACCACATACTCTCTCAGCGTCTGTCAACGATACAGAAAAACATGGTCAGTCAGGGAGTTTCAATGTTGATCTATGCCTGTGCCAGTGAATGACAGAAAAACAATTAAGCTTTCTGATCATAAAAAGAGCAAGTTTGTGTAAATGTCTTATAAGACTGTATAAGAGTGATTCTTCAACTAGGGGGCCTCAAGATGACTGATTTAAAATTAGCAAAAACAACACCAAACATATTATTTCTTATTTAAAGGGGTCATGAACTGACTTTTTACATTTTATTACATTGTTGTCTGAAGTCAGCTTACGACGTTCACTTGGTTTTTACATTAAAAAACACCATAATGAATAAGTAATGCGTTCTTTTGTTCTCTAATTTAGAGCCTAGCTCAAACGAAATCTCGCAAGACTATTCAACATGTTGAATATTTACGATCAGAAATCCTGATGTGTGGGGCGGATCCCAGAGGACAAACGCATGCACGCTCTGGAGATTATCACATGAAACGAAACAATATCAATATAAACAATATAATTTTGTTTTGTTTTTTCGTAAATTTTCTGTGAAAATCATTCCCAAAACTATCATCGCAATTTTTTTCCAGCATATCCTTTGCCATTCTGAAGTCTTGCGAGATTTCCTTTGTTAACAGTTGAGACTCAGTTGAGACTGGTTGAAAATCTGTTAGTGTGTGGTGTGCTGTCTTTATCACATCATGGCACACCATGTGTGTGTGATCTATCACATTTTGAAAGTCTTATAAGATGTAAAAAATCTTTTGGCGTGTACAGCGCATGACTCTGTGTGCGCTTCAATGAAAACAGCACATTAATATTGAACGGTGATTCAACTGACTTGGAACATTATTGCACACCTTCCAGATATCAATCGAGTATTCAGTATAAATTATATTTTATAAATATACTTTTGTCGTTATATCAAGTTCTAAAATATTTTATCAAGTAGAAATTGTAAAAACTATTTTTTTTTTAATTCTTAATCCTTATCAGTAAATCAGAATCACTGGAAAAGTCATGGGGCTTTTGAATATTGTTGTGGACAACGGCGGCCCTTGGAGTCAAAAATGTTGAGAGCCCCTCTGCCCTACAAAGCAAAAAGGCAGTAACTACGCAGAGTGCAGAACTGAGAAAAATGACTTTTGCTAGGGTTTTTTGCACTTACTGTACAAACGACTACCATTATTCTCTAAAACGACACACATTTAAGATAAGATGTTTTGTCATATAACAAAGGATGAAAATTGTAATTATTAATGCTTTACCAAAACTGCAGTTACTGCCTTTTTGCTTTGTAGGGCAGCCCTGCTCTAAGACACATTCAAGACAAAATGGTGTTGTGCATCTCATAATTCAGCAGTGAATAAGCCTCAAATGTGTGCTACCTGTGGCTTGCAGTGTTCCTCGATCCAGCTGAAGACGCAGGCAGAGAGATCCTGAAAGTTGCTGACTGACACTGCAGCATTGAAGGACTGGAACAGAGAGTCCATGATGCTCTGAAACACGCTGAACTTCACCTGATCTGAAACCTGCTCGCTGCCCTGCTGAGGGTTATTCTGATGAGCCTTCACAATGTGCTCATAGTTCCTGAAACAAACACCACAGTGTCTATTAGGCCACATTTTAGATGGTTCAAGTGACCCAATTCTGATTTTTTCCCCCTCCCATGTGGCACAGATCGGATATTCCCGTCAATGTGAGTTATGTCATTGAAAAAGCGTTGATGGCGAATGACTCTGCTGGTCACCAACTGCGATCACATGACTCTTTTCAATGGTGCAATGGAGGAAGAAGGCTCAACCCAGTGGAGTCATGCTGAAGTTTGTCTTTTAAGCCTTTGGAACAACTTCTAAAGATGGTGCAGAAAGCGAAAGCTCGTATTATCATTTCGCCTGCATCCATTGCAAATCACGCCATTTTAATTTCCTTTGATATCTGCATTTACGCCACACACTTGGCCCAGAAAAGCTTGGGTATAAGAGTCACCTTTAAAAGATTTAAAGCAAAACCCTGACTTTTTGGGACTTAAGCTTATTCACCGTAAATGTCATTTATTGGGGGCAGTATACTAGCTGGATAGGCTAATGGTGAGTGCGTCAGACAGAGTTACAGCACGGATGGAGATGAAAAGCGTGTGTATGACTATGGACTTATCTAACTCTGGGGGATACAGTGAATTAGTCCCAAAAAGTCAGCATGTTCCTTCAAGCTGGTTGTAAACTTGTTTCGTCAACAAATTGGAACCGCCAATCAAGACCTGAAGTATAATTGCGGCCTTAGTGGTCACATTAGTTTGTTTGGTTGTTTATTAAGTTTTTAATGCCATGTCAGCATCAGGGATGTTTGTATGGCAACCACAAGGTCAATATCACAATCCATAAAATTGTAACTATAATATAAAACATTTCAACTTGATGAGTTAGAAATTCTAAAATACATTCGGGTGATACATTCTGAAATAATTTTCTAGCATTTTCATAAAAATTACAATCCAACAGAATATGAACAGTCAACGCTTAACAGTCAACGCGAGAGACATAAAGGAGGAACTTCCACATTAGTATGTGAAGACTTCTCCCTCTCTCAAAGGTCTTAAAGGGTGTTATCTTTCTTGGCAGAAGAGTGACACTGTCAGATAAAGCCCTATGTCACCCAAAAACAGCCCCGCAGGACAATAAGGGGAACTATATTTGTCAACTTCAGCAGTTAAATATGTTTCTGGCCCCCCTCTGAATTACCAACCACTCACGTTTTCATTATTTTCAGCGCCATCACCTCCTTCCTAAGTGTGGAAACATCCTCTTCCTGCTTCTTCTTTTCTTTGTGGAGAAACTGAATGTAGTCGATTGCTGTTAAAAACAAACACACACACACACAGAGTTGCTTAGCTTTTCCATTCTGGACTAAAAGATGTTACAAGGAAATATTAATCGGCAACAATGAAGGTCCTCACTCTTCTGCAGAACTGTAGCTTTGCTGATCTTCTGTGTGGCCATGGTAAAGTCAGACTGCTGCTGGCATGTAGGCACTATAGACTGCAGGTCATCATAGCCTTTCTGTGGGATAGAGATCCAAACAGACACTTTTGAGTGATGAGCTGCATGTGTGAAGCATGGCACTGAGTACTTTTACACATGGGGAGCTCATGATACACTGTTTTTAGTGGCTCAGTTAGTATCTCTGCATCTGTTCTGAGTTTGGGTCGCTTATAACGTATTTGGGAAAACAACATGTGCCTACCACCTTCCACCATAAGCGCTTATGAACTGGCTGTTGAAAACAAAATAGAAGGGCTCCCTGTGGTTCTCTGTGTATATATATTATCTTGGTGATTTAATGTTAGAAAATTAATAAATGAAGACCATAAAAATGAGTATACAATTTAAAAACGCATCTTAAAAAGGCACTGTTCCTTTTCATTGCATCAGGCTCGCTCTTTCTCCCATATTTTAAACATAACGTGTCCCATGTTTACCCTCTCTAAACAGATTTATGAGCACCGTTGCTGCCCTGAATTGAGAGTCACCGTGTGCAGCTGCTGACAGACCAGCAAATCAAAACAAGACCACCATTGCAATATTAAAAATGAAATGTTTTGAAGTTAATGTGCTTTTATGATTGATCATAGCGTCACTTCCAAGTACTTAGGTTCCCGTGGCATCCGTAATATGAAATCAAAAAAGATTGTTTTTATGTCAGCTACTATCTTCCATGTGTTGTCTGTTACCCTGAAAACAATCTGCTATTCTCAGTCTTACCTTGATGGCGTCCCTGCGTTTCTGCTCTGCCTGTGTGTGTGCCTGTCTCCTCCGGTCTTTATAGGACTCCTTATAGGGCGTCTCATGTCTGTTGTCACTGTCTTCGTCATCTAAACCAAAGGGAAGAACAACCATCTGTTAACAACTAGTGCTCATGATTATTATCTGTCTACAGTATCAACTTTTTTTTGTATTATGATGTACATCCAAATATAACAGATATTGAAAAAGGTAAATATAGGAAAAACAAAAGAGGCAAACAAACGCTAAATGATTAGAAAGTCCTGCATGTCAGAGAGGAGATAGTTACAACATTTATTAAAAATTACAAGGTCAAAAATAAGAATAAAATGTATAGAAGAATCGTTCACAATAACGATTGACTTGAGATGCATTTAGAAAATAGATGCATTTTTGATTTCTTTTTAACTGTAACAGTGGAAAACCATCCAGAAAAGGGGAGCAATTTTAGAGCAAAGGGTATTTATCAATTAAAAAAAAAAAATGGCCATGTTTGATATTAGATGATTGCGATTTGTAGTATCATCACCTGTGTTTGGAACTGAAGAGGCACTTGTGGATCCAATGCTGTTGGCTCTTGACACCAAACTTCCTTTGCAAGCATTTTCGGCAAAGAAACCTAAAGACGTGGAAATTTAAATATGTGTAAATATATAACCTACATGTGTTACACTTTGGCTACTTAAACTACAATATTTGACTGACAGCACAAACAAAATTAGTTTGAGTTTGTCAAATCCGCCTTTTATGTACTTAAGTTTTCATAACTGTCTCCATCAAACCTATCCTGAAGTCTAACCTTCATCTTTAAAAACACAATGTAGTCTGTAACTGTGTAGTTGAGTACTCACTGTGATCAAAACCGTTGTCGCTGAAGGTGCCATCTGTCTGCTGAGACATGGTGATAGAAAGACAAACAGAAGAACAGTCAAAGCCAGCCAGACTAAACATCAGAGACCAGCCAACTATTGATCATATATGTCTGACCTGTCCTGCCTTGCCTTGCCTTTTACTAGGACACCTCTAACTCCCCACTGTGAGGTGTCCCAAATAAACCCCTTTGAAAGGTAATAGTTAATCTACATGCATAATGTCTCTCCAAACTCTCAGATTGAGCAATCATCGTCATATTGTCAAGCTGTCATTACAGCTTGTGGAAAAGAGGGCATATTTTATTCGTTGCTTATGAATATGCGGCAGGAACTGAAAAGAATAAATACAGTGAGGAACAAAGACAACTGAATCGAACCGTATCCCTCTGGAGAGTCGATTCGGTCGTTCGATGCCCAAGAATTATCGTTCTAATGTATGCTTTTTGAAAACTGTCAGAATAAAAGTCAATGTATCCAACAAGCAAATTAGCTTAGCAGATTCAACTCTTAAGTTAAACATCTGTGTCACACAGCTTCCACTCGGTTATTTTCAACATAAATGGTTATTTTAAGCACAGAACCGTTTTTTGCAGTGTTTCTTCAGTGATTTATTGTCTAAATCAACGCTAATTATACTACATTTAAAGATCACGGCCGTGGGAAGCTGTAATTCTTTTGACTTGCTGAACTTTAAGGCTAGCAAGCTGAGCTAGAAAGTGAAACCAACCGTTGCAGACTTACACAGATTAACAGAAACACACGTTACGAAATCGATTTTGAAGGAAACGGCTGTTAAAAATCACCAGACGGTCTTTATCTGAATAGACATTTTTACCTTTAGCCAGGGATCCTCCGGCGACGCGCTGTTTTCCGTCATTTTGAGATGGTCCTCACTGCAGAACATGAAATCCACGGGGAGGAGTCGGATCCAGAGATCCAACTCCTCCCACTATATATTCTTCGCCCCCACGCGCCTGACCACAACCAGTACCAGCATTTTGATGAAAGTGGTCCATTGTTTGCTCTCATCAGTGTAAGTCTACATTTTGATTACTAATATAATCGCGATAGATTAATAATTTAGTGTGTGTATTTAAGTAAATTTTTGATAGTGTTCATACTTTTTGATAACGCCGAGACATGTTTAACTAGTCCGCCAAACTGCCATCCATAAATGGTAAGTTTAGGTCGTTTTTAGCGTTAACTTGAACGTTATCACACACGTGTAGATGTGGTCTACCTATCTAAAGTAACGTTAAAGTAACGCTAGTTAGTTTAGGATAATACTGCTGGTACTGTTTATAGCTAGGGTAAGCTAACATGTGTTGTCAGTCTAGCTAACGTTACTCACTAGCCAGGATATGCATCGCTAACTTCGCAAGAAATAACCTTTGAAATGCATTTAACGTTCTTCATAGATGCACAGAACAGTGTTGCGACATGAGCAGGTTGTCATTCAGAGATGCCAGAGCTGTTGCTGTAATTATCATTGCCCGTTCTGCGGACCAAAAGTTTTCAAACCCACCACAGAACTTCACGTGGTAAAGAATCAGGTCTCCAACCACTTATCGTTGGCAGTACAGCATCAAGGCAAGTTGGCATTGATTTTATTTTTTATTCGAAATAATTTAAACGTTTTTCATTATTATACATGTTCTTAATGTTGAAATTACTGTACTGACGTTATCGTTTGCTTATTAGCCTAATTTGCTTTATTTAAGTCTTATAGTGTTGTAATGCTTGAACAACTAAATAACATATTGTTGACCTTTTTTAGCATGCTTCTTACATCAGTCTATCTCATAAGTAAAATAGTCATAATCCCAATAATACATGAATTGTTTATTTAATCAGTTATACCATACCCACATTACCACGACTTATGCCATTATGACTCAGGACATTAAGTGTTATCCCTTTATTTACATTAAAATTCATATATATTTTTTATTTATTTATTTTTCAGAATTCCTTATTGTCAAGTGCAACTTGCAGTGCAGAGTACAGGCACATTTTCACTGTTGCTACTGTTCAAAAACAGTCATAAGGAAAGTCCAGATTATAAAACATCTACAAGTATGTTCAAAAAGACAAGTTCCACCCACAGAAACTGTTGAGACAGCTGCATTCATTGAACCAGTTGCCAGCAGTGAACCAATTATTCCAAGTGAACCGATTATTTCAAATGAAGAAGTTTCCTTTAAAGAACCAGCTGTGGCTGAAGGTGTCTCCTTGCCTGTAAAATCCCTGGCTGTTCTCAAAAATGTTCGTATCCAGAAAAAAGTGCAGTGCGTTCACTGTGGAGTGACCATCAACAAGTAAAATCTTGATGTTCATGTTAAAAGAAAACACACTAAAAAGATCTGTGATGTTACAGAAAATCGTCACCTACCTTCACAGTGCATAGACCCAGTTAATGGTATATATGCAGTTGAAAAGTCATTTTACAGACCATGTTCTGTAATCCATGTCCAGAAAAAAACCTCATGTCAACATCCAGTTGTAAAATGTGAAACCGATGAATGCAGTACCAATGCAGAATTAGCCAGACGAAGTGGCTTTCAGCACTTTGAGTGTATGCATATGAAGTCGTTGCAGTTCTGTCCATGGCCTAACAGGACACCTGTTGTCCTTGAGGAAGATGTCCTGTTAGACATGATATCTGCAAATGTGTTTGGGGAACCGACAAAAACATCATGCATGGTCGCCAAGGCAGCAGCAAGTGCAGCTGGTGTTCCACTGTCTGTTGAGGTGACTATTGGAGGTCCATCTACAAAAAAATACATTTCTGTGTATGAAAACAAAGTCTCGTACTACAGTAGACTTGGTAGAGTCATTGCTTCCTATGACAGCAATCGCAACACGTGGCATTGTCCCTGTGCAAAGCCAAGAAGATCTTGTTTGCACAAAAACATAGCTAGGTGGCATCTCTTCCAGGTACAAAGGCAGTTGTTTACATCATCACCCATTGCCAGACCTGCTCAGGGCCTAGTACAAGAACATGCCTTTCAGGAAAGTACCAGATTGGAATATCCCCCCAGTGGTGAAGGTCTCAAACAAATGGTGTATTACTTGATGAAAAACAAAACACTGCCAGCCGAACTCCCCCAGAAGTACATCACAGGCTCAATGACAATCAAAGACATTCCCAAACACCTTGTGCCAAAGGAGACTGTTTGCTCAGAATGTACAGGCAATGTGGTCCTAAGTGAGCCAGTGTTGATTACTTCCAAAGGAAAGTGTATAACGTACACTGGCATTGTTGAGGGTAAGTATGAGTAAAATACCTATTTAGTGTAACATCACTGTGTTAAGCTGTCTCAATGAATATTTTTAAATTATTTAATTATTATTATTTATTTTTTTTACAGGATTTTCTACCTACTATCGCATGTGCAGCAACTGTGGTCTAAAATACCGCTATCAAGAGTGGACTGATGGTCTTCACAATTTTGATGACCATTTGCTGATGTCATTACACATGTGTGTTGTCCTGCGCCATTCACTCCAGGTTTGCTATTATTAAAGGTTTTAATTGGCTTTATGCACAGCTGCACTACTTCCTGAACTTAAGCCAGCAGGCACACCTGGATTAATCAATTTGACCAATAATGGCAGACAGGAAACAAGGAGCTGGCTGAAGTTCAGGAAGTAGTGCAGCTGTGCATAAGGCCAATTATATGGTGTTCTTTTAAATTATCTATATGCTAATAACTAATCTTGTCAAAACAGACTCATCATGCCATTAGCAGAGCTGTTGAGGTTTTGGAGACCACAGCACAACAGAAATTTCCACGAAAAGAAAAAATCCTTCATGCATATATGCATTTCGAAGCACTAACAGACCATGACTATGCATACTCCTGTGTTAAGTGCGGCTACCATCCCGCGGTTGTTGTGATGGATCTTCACAAAAAGGCGGCATTTAATATGCCTGGTAAGTCATATCAACATAAGAGCTATTAATAATATAAAAAATATTCTATAAACATGTTCTTTGTTTCATTGAGAATTTTTATTACAGTGAGTGAGATTCCTCCTCCACCACCTGAATATGACGGTCAGGTCAATTTGAAAGACTTTTGGACATCTGTGACTGCCGAAGTAGTTTGCCGCGGCCTATTGGGCAGTAAGGAGTTATTTTGTTTTTGTTAGACATACAAGTCTAGCACGTTGCATAATGGATAGCAACAGTTGTTTTAAAATAATTGCATTAAACTAAATTAGCAAGGGAAATTACCAACCAAATGTGTATATATTTTAGTTTTTATTTATTGAAATAGTACATTTTTTCAGGTGCCCTTCAAAATCCTTTTTTGGTGTCACCATCATACCACTACTGGGCTTCCTGGATTGGTCCCAACACCAGAAGAGAAGATATTGTTTTAAATACTGAGTATGCCAAGATGCACGCCCCACGACCAGCTACTGAAGATGCCGAACTTCAAATTACAGAAGAGAGGCTAGAAGAAGTGCTTACTGATCTAAAGGTAATTTTTTTTATTTTGTTTTCTACATAAACAAATCAATATATTGTTTTTTTTTTTTATTGCAACCTTGTATGTGCAGGTGGATGTGGTGCGGCGCCTTTGCAAGCAATGTGGTCTGGACCCATCAGGTTCCAAAATGGATCTTGTTCTGAGACTTAGACAGGAGATGAGAAACAGGTCATCTTATGACAAGGTTTTCCAGAAGGTTTGGGGGGCTTCCGGTAGGATTACTTTTGAGAAATATTTTAGTCCATGTAATGTGAATAGTGTTGTGTTTAACACAGGGTATTGCTGTCAATATAGTTTTTGTTTAAGACAGCTTAGAATTGTATATTAGCATAACCAAAACATATTTATTATGCTTTTTAGGGGGTTGGGCAGTCATCACATGCCCCTGTGGAGTTGTGTATTCCCTGAAGTTTCTCCTTCGGGCAGAGTCTCCGCGGGACTACGCAGATTGTCTTTTGTCTTTTAAACATTTCCCAAATGTCAATATCTATGACTTTGCAAGGGGCTTAGCCACACACACTAACCTTAGGGAGCCAGAATGTATCCCTTTCAGACCTTATGAGGGACGACTAAAAGAGCCTACTCCAGAAAATATCAAACTAGCTGTTGACGGTCAACTGAAAGTAAACCTCCTTTGGTTGTAGGAAAAGAAGGACAATGTCGATCCAGATTGTCACCCTGTTACAGGTTCAGCTGAACATTATGCGCTTTACAATCTGTTTCATGAAAATAACACAAAAGATGCCCGAGATGCACTGCGTAAAATTCAGATAGTCCCAGTTGGCAGGCTGGGTGAACAGTCAACGTGCTGAACAGCTTTTTTCTGACATGAGAAAAAACAATTACTTCAACACACTCACTCCATCTGGACACATTTTCATGATGCGAAATATACTACAGCATTACAACACAAAACAAAATAAGAAGATAGAAGATGGCATCAGAAAGATTGTACCACAAAATGCCCAGTTGCATTTAGATGTACATGGCCAAATAATAATGGGTAACTCGATTGTTTATACATTTTTATTCCTGTCATGACTTTTTCTGTTGGTTATAGTACAATTTTTGTTTTGTTTTTTGGTGCTACCAGCCAGTAGCCACACCCCTGATAGGACACCTGCAGCCACAGCCTCTGATGGGACATCTGCAGCCACACCCTCTGATGGACATCTGCAGCCACACCCTCTGATGGACACCTGCAGCCACACCCTCTGATGGGACACCTGCAGCCACAGCCTCTGATGGGACACCTGCAGCCACAGCCTCTGATGGACACCTGCAGCCACACCCTCTGATGACAGGACACCTTGCAGCCACAGCCTCTGATGGGACACTGCAGCCACAGCCTCTGATGGGACACCTGCAGCCACACCCTCTGATGGGACACCTGCAGCCACAGCCTCTGATGGGACACCTGCAGCCACCAGCCTCTGATGGGACACTGCAGCCACCACCCTCTGATGGGACACCTGCAGCCACAGCCTCTGATGGGACACCTGCAGCCACAGCCTCTGATGGGACACCTGCAGCCACACCCTCTGATGGGACACCTGCAGCCACAGCCTCTGATGGGACGG